>CM075857.1:28455248-28557748 GCA_037975125.1 Latrodectus hesperus
GACTTGTATCGATAATGCATATGATTTTTCGGTAATTATCTACTCTACTGTGCGAATTAATTGGAACACACATAAAAATTTTCATAAATGTTGTTCAATTGGTATAGGTTAACTTGTTGTTGTTGTTTTTATTTATGACACTTGGAAAATCCCAGCTCGCTAGCTGACGGCTTTGCGAAATTAAGTCAGAAGGCTGCGTCTTTCGTTTAACCAGAGTAGCACGAAGGTGAAAGTACGTCTTTGTTGTCAGACTCCTCCGATAGATGGAGCCACCAGAGGATCCACTCCCTTAATTTAACTTTGATCTGAAGGAGTAGGAAATTTTCTCCAGAACATTACACTCATAGTAACTGCTCAATGACTATAACTTACATGCATATTATAGCAATTTAATAGGTAATATCTTCTACTGTAGCATAAAGGATATTTTCTTACACGATTTGGCATGGATTCCATTAATTTAGAACAAAAATGTTTGATTTGGTCATCACGAAACCAAACTTTTATAACATTCTAGACCCTACATTTCTTTGTTGAGCAGTTCATTTAACTCACACATCTTAATATAAATGCTCGATGGGATTTATATGAAGAGAATTACCAGGATAATCCACAACTATTAATTCATGTTTTTGAAAAACTTCTTTGCTACCTATGAAGTATGGCATGGGGCCATATCTTGTTGAAAGATACCAACAACACCAGCAAATGATTACATCACAATTTTTTGTTATGGAAATGTATTTTGTAGAGTCAATGATCCCTTCAACTGTTAGTAAATTGTCAAATCCTCTAAAAGTATAATAACCTGAGAGTGTTCATCTGTTTGTATAAGATGTTGTCCTCTGATGGTTTCTCCGTGACTTTACCGGACAAATCTTTGTCGAAACTCTTGCATAAAAAATTCCTTTCTACGCCGAATACAACTTTCTTCCAGTCTTGTGCAATCCAGGATTAATATTTTCTTTTCAAGTATAAAAGTTTTC
Source organism: Latrodectus hesperus (assembly GCA_037975125.1). Taxonomy (NCBI): domain Eukaryota; kingdom Metazoa; phylum Arthropoda; class Arachnida; order Araneae; family Theridiidae; genus Latrodectus; species Latrodectus hesperus. The sequence goes on from CM075857.1 coordinate 28,456,235, forward strand.
TCTTCATTGTAGATGTTAATAACTGTTTTTTTTGCTTAGTATTCTTGGAAATACCCAAACTTCAATAAGCCTTCGTCGAATTGTTGACGAATATTTACCAATTGTTAATAATTATAATATAATAAAGCCACTTCAATAATTAATATTTCTCTTTGAAGATCTGTACTTGTTTTGCTAGGATGCATTTTAATTTTTTGTACAAAATTTTTTTCTATTTGGGATATGTTTTTGCGTTTGTTTCCACATATACTCTTTAATTTCGGAGACACTGTCCCAAAATTCTCTTGCTCATTAATAATTCTAGAAACACTAGATTTTCAAACTTCAACTGCTGTATCAATATCCATCGCAGTCATAAAAGTATGTTGACTAAGGGTAACATTTCTATTCCTTTTCCTGGCAATGATATCCATTTTTTAAATACACGTCAGAAGCAGACAATTCAAAAATCGACCACTACTTACAGCAACTGAAGCTCATTTGAAAGGAAAAGTTTTCGATATTTTATAATCACGTTTTAGTTTTGGTTAGACAAGAGCAATCAAGCGTTGTAAGAACATGCAGTTTAAACTGGCTTCCGGCAAAATACCCCCAAAAGAAACAATTTTCTTAGAAATTATGCTTATGACAATTAATTCACACAATGATCAGTAAATCAACAAGAGAAGATTGTGTGATCAAACGATTAGATTAGAGCTCCTTGTATTTGCTTCGTGGACATTAGTATTTAAGTTAGTCCATGTAATTCATGATTAAATTATTTTTTTCCTCGAGTGTAATGTATATGTTAAAACCGAATTATTGTTACGAATGCATTGTTACGGTGAGTACAAAGCATTAATTTAATTATTCAGTATGAGATAAACTAATTTCTTTTATATCTTAAAGATTATATTATAATATTTCAACGAAATTCAATATACATACAGTACATAAATTATTAAATTATATTATTAACAATTGATGGATTATATATACTTACATTAAATTTCAATGAAAATTTAAATTTTTAAAGATGCTTCAGATTCCTTTAATTTTTGCAATTTTTAACTTTATTGTTTTCATTTATAATTGATTTTAATTTTTCTTTTGTCAATTCTAAGCTTTCTTTTGTTTCTTATTTCAATAGCAAATTTTTAAACGCAAAAAAATTGATTTTACAGTAGAAAATACACAATAATATAAAATAAAAATAAAAATTTACTAAAATTTTTAAATGTATTTTAAATAAAATATTTAATAATATTAAATGTTAGATACATAAACCTAAATGATTTTTAAATATTTAAAAATCAAAACACTACATTTAATAGTATAATTTAATATTAAAATATTCATAACCTTAGAAGTTATGGTATATTTGTTATACATTTGTAAAAGTGTTTTGCGAAACTCTCTCTCTCTTATTATATCCTTATAAATCCAATTCTTTTTAACCAAAATCTTCATACCTTAAAGAAAATTGTGTTAATTTCAAAACCTCCCCTTCAGACATATTTATATAAATGTAATTGAAAAATAAGTATTTTCAATAAATTTGTAACACACTGACTTTTTTTTTTTTGAAAAAAATAACTATTAAAATTCTAAAATGTTACACTAAATATAATTAATAGGTAATTTAATAATAATTTAATAGATTTAATTCAAATATTAGGAAATTAGAAAACGTTTGCTAAAGGTCCATTTCTTATAAGAGGGAAATTTTGTCTTATTCCTTTGCTATTTGACGCAGAAAAATATAGCATTCAATACTCATAGTTTAATTTGACTAATGCAAAATTTAACTTTATAAATTATAGTAAAATACCTTTGAGTTTAACAAAGAAATTTTCATTAAAATCATCGATTTATATTCAGCATACAACTTTCCTTGAAATTAATCATTAAAAATTTGATATTTTTTCATTTTAGTTCGGATGTTTCAAGAGACAATACAAACATTTCAGCTGTGAAATATTTAATTGCTTGAAAGATAAGATTCAATTGTTGATTCATAGGAATTGTTATTCTTGCTTAGAAAATAAAATCATGTTTTATTATTTTAAATATATTTTTATTTTAAATTTTTAAACATTATATTTTTAAAAAAATATTTTCAGTTAATTTTAGGTGTTTTGAAAAAGATTATTTTTGTAAAATGTCACTTCTACTTTGAAACAGACTTGGAAGACAAAATTATGGAAAATTATCAATTGCTGATAAATTTTAAATGGTTATCTATATTTACGTAAAAGTTTTAAAAGCAGATTATTTATATTCATTATTAAACAAATTAAAACAGGATGGCTACGAATAGGAGATTTTAGTATCTTATTTTACATATATATATTACTTAATTTTATGATGAAATATTAAAAAAAATTCTGCTTATTTTTTTAAAGCTCCAGAGGAAAAATAACTTGTTGATGGTTTCAGCGAAGCATTCCTCTTTTTACACGCTTCCTGATCAACTACGAACTACAATCGACTTTTGTGCACAGTTGCGTAAGCAGCGCTTGTAGAAGTTGAATATTCAAATGTCCAGGGATATAATACAATTTGTATGAAAAATTGTGTTATAAAATACTTATGAGCATGTATATATAATGGAATTAACAAGACATGCCTAAGTGTTTTCGAGTACCTTCACTGTAAACTGGTCGAAAGTCAATCAAGTACCAAGTATTTCTTTTTGTTTCTTTATAAAAAATTCTGACAACTTGAAACACGTGTTTACCAATGAAATCACATACATCCGTGACTTAAAAAGAGAACAGGAATCAAATAAAAGAACACTTGAGTTAAAAATGTTTGACACATGAACAATTGTGGGAGTTTTATATTTAAATTATGATTTCTTGTTAAACTGTCTTTTGTATTCTGTTTCTGGCTGTTTTTGTGAGTACGTATTCAAGGAAATAAATATTAATGTTTGACGATTATAAATTTTTCAAAAATTAATTGAGACTTTTTATTTTTTTTAAAATATTTTTTCTTTTTTTAATATAAGAAGATTTCTAAAACTTGATGAGCCTTCCATAATCGTTCTGCCTACTAGATATACGTACTCTCTTGTAGGATCACATTTTTTCATCATATTCAAAATGAGAGTGAGGAACAAATAAAGAATCCTTGTAACAAAAATAGTTTTTCTAAGAATGTAAATTTTAGTTTTAATTTATGGTTTCTTGTTGTAAAGGATTTTGTATTATGTTTTAAACTGTTTCTGTGTCTGCGCATACTTAAACTTAGATAATATTTATCCAATTTCATAAATTTGGAATCAAGAAATTCTGTAATTTGCTTGTGTTGAACACTTATCTTTGAATCTCAGTCTCTTGAGCATTTAGTACAGGAATCTAATATGGACCTAGAGTTATCGCATTTTACAGTGTATAAACTTTTAGTGATGAAAGCAAAATTTTTACATCAATAGTGATATTTTAAAAAAATTGAATTTTTAAATTGAATGAGAGAAAACAATGGGCATAAATTAAGTGTTTTATATATGAAACAAAATGTGAACCCCTCAATCCCACGAATGATTATATGTTGTTTCAGACTTTGAAATAATACTTTTTTGTCTTAGAATATCTCAGGAGGATATGAAAGTGCTCAAATTTTGGGGTATTTAGTGGTATTTTACATTAAAAACACCATTTCTAGTAATTTGGCGACCTTTTGCCAAGATTTTGTCCAACTTAACAACCATTTGGCGAGATTCTGGTTAACTTGGGAACCATTTGGAGAAAAATAGATATTTTTGAAAAATTTCCCCACTGACGTACATAAGCGAGATATCCTAGAACTTTCCAGAAACCTGAAAACTCTTAGATTTTCACGCCAAGTCAAGTATGAATATCTCCATCCGGCACTGAAGCATCATTTGTGAAAACGATTAATTTGAATGCTATTCTAGTGCACAGAAGCTGTTGTCTGAGGTATTAGAGATTTCTGTTTTTGGAATCTGTTTCCTGTTGTATTAGCTGAACTGGAGTTGTATGTTTGGGACTTCTACTGCTGGAATTTCCTACACCTTGTAGAAATTGGATCTACCTAAAATTTTAGAATCTTCACAAAATTCTGGAATAAGTGTTAAGAATAGTAATAAAGTTTTAGATAGTGAGTAACTGCTATAATCTTTTCATCTCTATTTGCATATATATTGTCTATGGAATTCAAAAGGGGTTGATCAAAAATCAGAAATTTGGATGCAATACACTTAATTATGAACCACGGTCAGGTGACCCAGTCAGTAGCTAAGATGAAGTGCTCTTCGTTTTGCGACACTAGCGGAGGGTCGTTGCGATGTCAACCGTTTCAACACATTTTGTTACCAGTTGCTATTATGAAACATGATGAATTCTCTGCTGCGTAAAGTATGTAAACTATAACCTCCAGATCACGAGAATAATACAATTTACAATTAGGAGTACAATATTTATATTCACTAGATTACTACAATACACACACACACACACACACACACACACACACACACACACACACACACACACACACACACACACACACACACACACACACACACACACACACACACACACACACATATATATATATATACGCTCATATTTTCCAAATTGTGCTTTGTATTTTAGAGCAATTAATATAAATTTTATTTTTTATTTTATTAAACTATTTTTCTTTTATTTTCATTGAATGAGTTTTATCAACTTTTAAATAAATATTATAAAATAGTACTTAAAGATTTTCGGTCTGTGAAAATAGTAGAAGGAAACCTGAAAAATATAATTATTTTGGAATCTGTAGCAGTTTAATGTGAAGAAAACAGTGTTTTTTAAACTGTTTTCATTTTAAAAGATATATTTTGTGAAAAAAATCCTCAATTTGTGTACTGTTAAAGTGTTTAAGGGGAGACGCTTTAATTGAATTTCAAAAAATGCCAAATTGTAGCCTATAACGATGCTGGTAAAGGTGTAAGAAAAATCGAACGCACCTACAGATCAGTCTAAATGCTGTTTCTTACTTTTTGAAAAATCCAAAAGGTCAGGTGGAAGCAAAGACTGGAAGACCCAAAAAATTGACACCGTGATCAAAGGAAAATTCTTAAAAAACATAAAATAATGCGAGGAAGCATTGGAAAAGCAAAAGACCATGTTGCAATCACACATGAAACTAGAAGAACACTTTACAACGAGGTAAAAGATCGGATACCTTCAAGAAAAGAAAGCCCCATCCTAAATGGAAAGAATGGCACATTGATCACCGGCTACAGTAGGCCAAGAACGTATGTCTTGGAGCTTCGAATGGACTTGAATTGATTTTTAAATATGAAAAAATTCCATGTAGATGGCCTAGACGGTTATCAATATTATTGGCATTGTTTGGATACATAAAGAAAAACTCATTCCATTAGACAGGTGGGAGGAGGCATTTTAATGGTTTGGATGACTGTTAGATATTGTGGAAAGACCAATCTAGTGTTTCTGGAATTTAAGACAGAAACATACAGGTTACATTCAAATTTTAAATTCAAAGCTTCTTCCCTATTTCGCTGAACTAGGCATAGGAAAATGGATATTTAACAAAAGGTAACATCAATTCACATGGTCAATAGCATTGAAAATTGGTTTGAAATAAATAAATTTCGGTTTTGCTATTCCCTGCTAAAAGTTCAGACCTCAATATTGTTTAAAATATATGGTCAGTAACTGTTCGGATTGTTTTATCCAGAGAGCGAACAATATGCATCTTCGATCGAACTTCGGGAAGCTTTGAATTGTGTTCGCGACAATTTTTGTCAAACCTGAATTCAAGACTTACAGTGATCTCTCATTTTTCGCGGTTAATAAGGACTAGAACTTTCCGCGAAAGCTGAAAAACCGCGAAGTAGGATTTGCCCCCTAGGAATATTCGTGTGTCCACACACACGAATATTCCTAGGGGGCATTCGTGTGTGTCTTATGTCACACACGAATGTCTACCATTACGAATGTTACATGAATGTCTTAAGTATACACGAATGTCTTAAATATATAAACAGTATGTATACTTTATACATTTAAGACAAAAATTACAACAGTATACGTACTTACTTAAACATGTCTCAGTGCTTATTAATAAGGTTAATTACAAAACCTTATACAGTAATAAACATTAATCAACACTGCTTTCTTAAAGAGGTGAAGAGTCTTGCGTTGGTGTAGGAGGAGTGCCTCTCACTAGACTCGTAGAAGCCTAAAGCTTACTAGGAGAGATTCTTCTGCTGGAGGTGCTGACGATAGAGTCGGGGACTTTACCTTGGAGTGAAACATGGTGATGGGTAGCTGTTGTCTTTGTTTTTTCTTTTCCTTCAAAACAACTCAGTACAAGGACATGACCCCATCAACACGATTGTTGAACTCCACAGCTTGTACCATATTGTCGTCAACGTCTTGAGCAAATTATTGTATCGCGTATGCCATGTTGCAGATTCTCCAATGTAAGGTCAAGTTTTTCACTTTCCTTTCCTTCGTTTTCTTACTGACTTGCAGATATTGTCATCTCAAGGAGGTCTTCATCGGTCAGTGGGACCGAGTAGCAATCGATAAGAGCACTGATACCTTCGTTTGTCATGTCGATAAATCCTTCGTTCTTTATGATGTGAGGAACTCACAATACTATGGATCGATGTCTCACCGGAAACCAATCACGCACCTTTATCGGAGGCCGTGGTATGTACTCTGAATCAATTCCTCTCTTTGTTTAACATGCAGACATTCTTCTCTCTCGTGTATCAACATAAAAAAGTTTCTTTGCGCAATGTGGTAGCCGACGTGGTTGTATTTTTTCTTTTTTATTTTTTGAAGAATATTTTGAAGCAGAGTACTGAAGCCGCAAAACGTGAAGCGAAGTGATGCCAAATAGAGTCTTTTTGAAGTAATTAAAACGAAACAGTAGGAGAATACTTTATTAACAAGACTTTTATTTCCATTATTTAGAACTGTCCTACTTTTTTCCCACAGTATGGTGTGAATGAAATTAATTTTTAATTGTAAGAAGCAAGAATATTTTTTATTTCATGTTACAGATATAAATATCTGATTGTAAATAAGTTTTTATAAATTAACAATAAATAAAATTATGTTAAAAATTCATAACTCTGCTCTTATTTAAAAGAATTTTAGTGTCCTACTCTTTTCATGCAGTATATATATATATATATATATATATATATATATATATATATATATTGTAATGTCTCACCATGGGCACTTTCGATTTTAAGATCCTATGTTTTTTTTTTTTTTGTTTTGATTTTCAGAGAGACTCTCGTTGTACGCGAAGCAGGCGAGAGAGATTGTCGCGAACCCATACATGGCTCCTTGTAAATTTTGTTCATTTTTTAATTAAATGTGTATGTTTCAAAATTGGAGTCATTTATTTGTTTGTTTGTTTCATAACAAACTTATGTTTTTGGTGGCAGCGGTTTGATGCTTTTTTAATGCTTTGCATTAGCATCCACTATGCAAATTAATTATGTGCTCTATAATGGATTACGTGCCAAAATGTTGGAATACAGGTAGGCCATTTTGATCAATCTTTCTCTGGCTACTATTGAAAATAAATAGTTTGGAATGTTATATAAATTTATAGAATATTTAGTTCCAATCTTATTTAGAGTTTTTCTTGTTATATCAATTAATTTTGTTTATAAGTTTGTAAATGGTGTATTCCATATTACAAAGCTAATTTCTGTATTTCGTGTATTCGAATTTACAGTGTTCGTGTTATATCAATTAATTTTGTGTATAAGTTTGTAAATGGTGTATTCCATATTACAAAAGCTAATTTCTGTATTTCGTGTATTCGAATTTACAGTGTAATAATTTTTATAAGAAAAGTGTATCTTATTATAAATTTGCATTTCATAATTTTTATGTGGTTGATGTATTTCAATTCACGTAGGAATATGTTAAAATAATTATGTTGTTATAGATTAATGTGTAAAATCGAAAGTACACTTATATTCATAATTTTTTGAATGTTTCATTGAAAGTAGATTTTATGAAAGTAATATATACTTTAGAAAGGTTTTGATTTCTTTATGTGAAAACGAAAGTACATGATTACAAATAGGTTTGAATTTAAAGTAATGTGAGATTTATTTATATGTTTTTGATTTTTGTTTGTAAAGTATCAAACTGATTCATTTGGTATTTAAAAACGCAAATGTTTATTTTCATTGATAAAGATTTGAAAAGATATTTTCTTACTGTTTAAAATATCGTACGTTATTATCATTTTCATGTCGTGTATGATTAACTAACTAAGTTTATTGATTTAAAATCGAAAGCTGATTTCTGGTTTAGATTAGTTAAAGCTTTTAATTTATATTGTTGTTAAGAATTGTAGTGTTTTATATTTTGAATTAAATAAGGATTCAAAAATATGTATAATTTCATTTTCTGATTTAATAGAGTAGTATTTGTCTAAGAATCTGATTTTATAAAATTTATACATTTTTGATTAATAATTCAATTTATCTGAGTATCAAGTATTAGCTTGGTGATAAAAAAACTTGAAATCGAGAGTAGAAGATTTAATATTAAACTTGTTCTTCTTTTCAAAATATATGATTTGCTGTTTATACACTATTTGTTGTATTACAATATAGTTTGTTTTGGTTTAAATTTTTAAATGTTATGGATATGTTTTATATTAGTAGAGTGTGTTAAATAATTTCAATAGTTATTTACGAAATTTTGTATATAGGTGGGTGTAGTCTGTTTTTTCTCTCATTATTGCATCTCTTCTGAGATAAAGCGTTAATAAATAAAATGGCTTTTTTAGCACGGGGGAAAAAGGGAGATTTAGTAGAAGTAGCTGAAGAGTTAGGGGAAATGGTTCCAGATTCTTTTAAAATCCCAGATATTAAAAAATTAATTTTAACTAGTAAAAACTTTAATGAGGAAGAAGTAAAATGTATATTAGATTGGGTAATCGAGGAAAGAGTTAAAAGGGAACAGGAAGAAAAAGAAGAAAGAGTTAGGCGAGAAATACTAGAAAAAGAGGAAAGAATTAGGTGAGAAGAAAAAGAAGAAAGAATTAGACGTGAAGAAATAGAAAAAGAAGAAAGAATTAGACGTGAAGAAAGAGAACAAATTTTAGAAATGAAACGTCTAGAAATCTCTTCAAATGCTGCAATTTCGAACACAGAATCAGTTACAAATAGGACTGAACATGCTCAAAAAATTCAATTAATGCAAATAACGCCAAAATTCGATGAAAGGAAAGATGAGATGAGTTTATACTTTATAAATTTTGAGCGTAGAGCAGAAATGGCTCATATTCCAAAAAACGAATGGGTAGTTTATCTTGTAAGTGCTTTACCTTCAGAGATATCTAACATGTTAGCTAGAGAACCTCCAGAAAGGGTTGATGATTACGATTACGTGAAGGAAATTATTCTTAAACGATTCAAGTTAAATAGCGAAAAATTAAGACAATTGTTTCTTAGACACCAGAAAACGTCAGACAAATCATGGAGAAATTATGCACAAGAATTGAATAGTTACTTTACGGAATGGCTTACGGAATTAGAAATAACGACATTTGAACAGCTTAAGGAACTAATGGTAACAGATCAATTGAAACGTCGTGTGCCAATTGAAATTAAGGAACATTTTTTGGCGGAATGGCTTAAAATAAATTCGCCGTATGATCTGGCAGAGAAAATAGATGAATATGAAAGTTTAAGAGATAGTTTAAAGACGAAAGATTTTACAAAACTCCCTCGAAATAATTTTGGTTTTCGTCAACAAAATGAAAACCGTGCCTTTAAGTTTAATGAAGTAGTTCGGAATCATAAATCTCATGTTCCTAAAAAAGTCGAGAATAAAAATTCTAATTATTCACATGAAAAGGAATTCGAAAAAAGAAAACAACTCCGATGTTATGAATGTGGTTCTTATAGTCATTTGCGGCCTCAGTGTGACAAAATAAAAAAGAACTTAGAATCGGTAGCATCCAACGAAATTGCTAGATGTACATTTAATGAGTTGATGGCTCCTTACACTAGTATCGGCACTGTTAATGGAATTCAAATGCCAATCTTAAGAGACACTGGAGCAACTCTTGATTTGATTTGTGGAAAATACGTGAAACCTGATATGTTCACGAAGGAAAAGGTTTGGCTAAGAACACCTCTTGATGAAACTTTAGTATGCTTACCTATTGCCGAGGTTGAAATAAATTGTGAATTAGGTCACATTTTGACAAAGGCAGCAGTTCTTCGAGATTCTTTGGATCAAGGAAGATATTTACTGGGAAACAAAACAGCCGCTTTATTTCAGGAAATTAAAAAGCATGAGGAGGTGAAAATACATATGATAAATGCTATAGAAACTCGAGCTCAAAGAAGACGGAAGGAAAATAGCACGAATATAGAGATTATTGATTCTGAAATAGAATCTTCTAGGTCTTGCTTCCAAACTAACAAAATGAAGAATTAGAGCAAAATACAATTTTGCCACCATTAGAAACCGAAGTTGAAGGGATGGATTTGATAAAAACATCTCCAGAAGAATTTGCTCAAGAACAAAAGGTGTGCGAAGATTTGAAACCTCTCTTTGAACAAGCTAAACGACAATCTTCAAAAGACAATAAATATATTATAATAAATCAATTGTTGTTTTATAATAAAATGGACAATGATGGAACTGTAAGAAGATTATTAGTTGTGCCCAAGAAGTTTCGCAACCAACTAAAAGGGATCTGCCATGAGATAACTGCAGCTCATTTAGGTATAACTAAAACAAAAGATATGCTGTGCAAAACTTTCTACTGCCCTAACTGCTTTAAAGAAATTGAAAATTTTGTTAAATCTTGTGACAAATGTCAACGAGTAGGAAAGCCTCAAGATAAGAAAAGGGCTCCTTTGAAACTGGTTCCAGTAATTCCGGAAATATTTACAAGAATTAACGTTGATGCATGTGGTCCTTTACCTATAACTTCCTGTGGTAACCGGTATATTATAACAGCCATTTGCATGTCATCCAAGTATCCAGATGCCATCCCAGTACCAGATATACGTTCTACTACTGTGATTGATGCTTTTCTTCAGATATTTAGCCGCATGGGTTTTCCTAGGGAGTTGCAAAGTGATCAAGGAACATCTTTCATGAGTGTCCTAACATCAGAATTTTTAGAAAAATTTGGTATTAAAGTTGTGCATAGTTCCGTTCAGCATCCCCAAAGCAATCCTGTTGAGAGATTGCATAGAACTTTAAAGAGAATACTGAAAGTCCTTTGCTTAGAAAAAGGTACAGATTGGGAGAAGATTTTACCTCAGGCACTTTTTGCTCTTAGAACTTGCATTCATGATAGCACTGGATATTCTCCTGCAGAATTAGTCCATGGTCGGAACTTAAGAACACCCGTAACACTATTATATGAAAATCTAACTGGTAAAACCATTGAAGAAGATAGTGTGATTGCTTACGTTTTTAATCTTTTAAATAGAATGAAAAGATGCCAAGAATTAGCTGTGAAAAATATGACAGAGGCTAAAGAAAAACAGAAACTTTGGTATGACCGTAAGGCTACGAAAAGAGAATTTAAAGAAAATGATCTTGTGTTAGTTGTTGCACCTTCTAGATCAAACAAATTTTCTGTTCATTGGATAGGTCCAGGAAAAGTAGTAAAACGACTATCGGACACAAATTACGTAATACAATTTCCCGATAAGGAAAAATTACATGTATACCATGTAAATATGTTAAAACCTTATTTTCAGCGTCCAGAAGATGTTAATTTAATTTTTACCTCTAATTCTGATAATGAAGATATTGATTCTAAGAAAGAAGATATCCCAAGTTTTGAAATTAATTCATCTACCCTTTTAGAGACTTTTCCTGAAAGCTGTTTTAATGAAAAATTAGAGGACGATCAGAAGAAACAATTGAGTAGACTTTTGATTCAATTTATTGATATTTTTTCAAATGAACCGGGTTGTACAGAATTGGCTGAACTGGACATCGAGTTAGAATCTAATAAACCTATTATAGCTAAACCATATCGAATGTCCCCACGACAGACAGAAATTCTGAAATCGGAAGTAGACAAGATGTTGAAATTGAAGGTGGTGGAACCAGGTGAATCCGATTACACATCACCTTTAATATTAGTTGAAGCTCCTGGAAAAGAACCTCGTCCGTGCATTGATTATCGCAAGTTAAATGAGGTTACCAGGACGCAATATTATCCATTACCAAATATTGAAGAGCGTGTTGAATCCGTTTCGAAAGCGAAGTTCATATCTTTATTAGACTTAACACGAGGTTATTGGCAGATACCTTTGAGTCCTAAGGCTCAAAGATATGCTGCATTTACGACGACATTTGGTGTTTATAAACCTTTGAGAATGGCATTCGGTTTGAAGAATGCTCCTTACTATTTCAGTAAGTTAATGGCTGATTTATTAAAAAATTGCGAACATTTTGCTGTGCCTTATTTAGATGACATAGCTATATATTCACTTACCTGGTCTGATCACATCCAACATCTTAAATGTGTTCTGGAGAAGATTCGATTTGCGAAATTGACTGTAAAACCCCTTAAGTGCAAATTCGCTCAACTTCGTGTTAAATATTTGGGACACTTTGTAGGACAAGGTCAAAGAACACCAGGTGATATTAAAGTGAAAGCCATTACCGATTTCGAACGTCCCTCAAGCAAAACCGAAGTACGAGCTTTCCTAGGTCTTGTTGGGTACTATCGCAAGTATATACCAGAATTTTCGGTAGTTGCTGCGCCTTTATCCGACCTGTTAAAAGGGAAGTCCAAGAAAGGAACTGTAATATGGAATAATAACTGCGAAAAGGCATTCATAGAATTAAAGAACACTTTAATAAAGAAGCCTGTACTTTACAGTCCAGACTTTCAAAAACAATTTATCATTCAATGTGATGCCTCAAACTTAGGAATAGGTGTAGTTTTATCTCAGAGAGATCAAAATGAAAATGAACACCCTATCCTATTTCTGAGTAAAAAATTTTCAAAATCTGAGAAAAATTATAGCACTATAGAAAAGGAATGTGCAGCAATAATTTTTGCTGTTACTAAATTAAAATATTATTTAGATGGTCAGTATAAATTTATTATCGAAACTGATCATAACCCTTTAGTTTGGTTAAAACATCATACAAGATCTAATCCCAGACTTTTAAGGTGGGCTTTGGTACTTCAAAGCCTAAATTTTGATATTGTTCACAGAAAGGGCAAATTACATCAGAATGCCGATAGTCTCAGTAGAATGCTGAATAACCAAACTTAATTATTTTCTTTTTTTCAGATATTAAATTACAATGTTTTTTTAATACAAATTTCAATTGTTGTTACATGTGTATATAATAAAAAAAATGTTTTTTTATAATAACAATGTGTCTATTTGTAAGTTTAATTAAGGTTGAAAATTCTGTTGTGTTAGATAATTATTTTGTGCTATTTTGATATATTTTTATTTTATATTTAATATTATATAATTCCATATAATTTTGTGTTTCAGCCAGAGTCCGATTGATCAGGGCTATCTGTAATACTAAATTTTGCTCTTTGTTGTTTGTGTGTGTTTTTTTTATTTTTTATTTGCAGGTTGATTTCCTTAGAATGAGAAAAAGAAAAAAAAAAACTCCGGGAAAGGAAGGAATAATTTAGTCTGTAATGTCTCACCATCGGCACTTTCGATTTTAAGATCCTATGTTTTTTTTTTTTTTTGTTTTGATTTTCAGAGAGACTCTCGTTGTACGCGAAGCAGGCGAGAGAGATTGTCGCGAACCCATACATGGCTCCTTGTAAATTTTGTTCATTTTTTAATTAAATGTGTATGTTTCAAAATTGGAGTCATTTATTTGTTTGTTTGTTTCATAACAATATATATATATATATATATATATATATATATATATATATATATATATATATATATATATATATATATATATATATATATATATATATATATAAAAGCCTGTCCACTTCTGATTGCTGAAGCCATTATCACCGATAACCCTCTCTAAACACAGATAACTGTTAAAGGTGCTGTTGATAACAGAGCTGGGTACTTCTCTTAACTTCCAGACCTTGTTAAAAAGAAGATATTGAATGCTGGGAAAGATTAGCATATATTAGCCCTATCAGTAGAATGGTATACTACTGATTTAAGTTTCAAATAACTTTTTTCAAATGTGAAAGGGACATCGTTTCTCATTTGATACGACAAACATTGAAACCTTGAATTAAGAAAAACCAATATGATTCTCTATTGTGGATTTCGTAACTTCAGTGATTTTTTAATGTTTTATGTAATAACTTATTTTTTTCACTTTAGGTAAAAACCGCGTATTCGGTGGATCTCAGAATGCATTCGAAGACGCCAGACGGAAAATACTGAGAAAAGCGAAAGTGAAATCTCTGTGGATCACGGTTGTCATAGTGTCCACATTCATCATCTGCTGGACACCCTACTACATCAGCATGATCATCTCCGTCTTCTTGGACCCGGATGAGCAACTGGGACAGGACCTATCGGACGCCATATTCTTTTTCGGAAGTTCCACCGCTGTCCTCAACCCCGTCATCTATGGGGCGTTCCATCTGAGTAGGAAGGAGCGACGATCTTCGAAGGGCAGCAGCTCGAGATTTGAAGCCTCCGTCGCTCTGTCCACCTTAAAGTTGATTCGTTCAGTAAACGGCAGATTTACTAATGCTTCCCAGCGAAATGGAAAAAATGTCCATTCTTCTAATATTGAGGTATTTTAGACATTCATTCCGTTAAAAGGAAAATAAAAACAATTAATCATCGTACTTGTGGATTAATGTGTATAAACATATAATAATTTGTGAGTTTATTATCATCACAACACTGGTTTTAGTTTCATTCATCATATAAACGCCACAGGGAGACCAAAATATTCACTCTGTGTTTCATATGTAATGAAGAAAAATATATAAATCAGTTCAACAATTTTCAAAGGAAAATGGTTGTAAAAAATTATAGAATTAATTTTGGTTTTGTAAAAAGAAAAATAAGTATATACTATTATAATATAATTTTTTTACCTAAACAACTTGACATTTTTTGTAAGTATATATCACATTTGACATTTTATTTAAGTAAAATAATGTGATCAAGTATGTAAAATATTAAGTGGATTTGGATATATAAGTGTACAATCAATTGTTTCTTGATTATCATAATAATTTAGCGTTTTTGTCCCCTTTACCACAAAAACTTCGTATAAAACTAAAAAGATTAATATGTTAAGTTTGTTATGTTTTTCTTGTATCAAAAATATATAAAAGAATCCAGTTAAATAGTTATAGGGTAAAATGTTTGTAAAAATTCATATATTTAATTATGATTTCGTAAAAAGGAAACATTAAGTATATTTAATCATCTCATTTTATAAAGAAACTTGCTATTTTATGTAAGTAAAATGTGTGATTAAGTTTATAAAATGTCATGTGAATTCATGTATATAAATAATCACACTGGTTAGTTTGTTATCATCACAATAAAGTGTTTTTATATCATTTATCGTATTAACTCCTGAGTGAGATTAAAAAAATTACTGAATATTTGTTGAATTTGATTTGCTATTTCATGTATTTAAACATCCACTATTTATTCCTGGAAAAAATATGATGGAAACAATGTAAAAATTATTTTTCCTTCCTCAGAATTAGGAATCAAATTATGGATGTATTATACTTAAATTTCATGATATTATTTTGAGGTATATTAAATTTTTACTACCTTCATAATTTAGGCTATTAGTTTCGAATGAAATGCTAAAAACCTTCTTTTGAATAGATAGTCTAGATTATGTTTCAGTGGATTTTACATTTATTGTCATGAGCTGTGAACTATATACGATCCAGTATTTTAACAAGACTAACCTAAAGCAAGATTAAAAATTTTAGTTGTTTTTGAATTTTGTTCGGGTAATTTTAAGCATATGTGTATTCAAAAGTCTTTGATAGAGTAGTTGGTCCTTGGGTTAGGCGAAGACGAATTGGCCTTTCATCCCTTCATGGGTCGACAAAACTGAGTATCAAGCATGATTGAGAACTAAACATTGGGGGTTTCATGTTAGGCTGCCCACCTAACCGGAACATGTGTTCGTACCTAAGGGCACTTAGGCACGATATAGACCTTGTAGGGCATGGCTCAAAGGGGGTGTCGTGCCACTAAGTTTAGTTTAATTTTTTATTTCATATATTGGAAAACATATATTAAAAAATCAGTTTAACTAATTCTAGAATAAAATAACTGTAAAATATTTTTGCAACTGTACAAGTTTAAGTGAAATAGCATGAATTTTTCCTGATTTAAAAACTGTGTGAAAAAAGAATCTTGAAAACAACATCCATGTAAAAAAAAATATTTCTCACTTGAAGATTGATTAAAAAAATTTTAATGATATGCCAAGATTTCAGAATCCATTCAGATGCTTAACGAATAATATCACCGTACATTTATTTCGACCTGTTCTCTGTAACGTTTTTAAATGAAACTACAATGTAATTGAGTAATTAGTGCTGATGGTTGATAATAACAATGTACAAGATTTTCCAATTTAATAGTTTTAATATACATACAAACATAGCAGTGTAGGTATGTCACTGGCTATACCTTAAGGTTAACGGGTTTGGTACTAACTAACTCATCATCAAGCTACTTGTTATTTTGAGCCAAGATCATCAAGTGATAAGGTCCCACCTGAGCTTGCACCCTCCTCTTCATATCCCCACCACTTCAATGGAAGGATTTTGGAGGTCACAAATTAACGAGGGAACGTTCTTAACTCACGTGAGTCAAACCCACCCACGTAACGTGGGAGCTCCAGTAATCTAGTGAAGTGGAATGTGGTCACTCTTCCATTCACTGTCTGAATGGTGATTCGATTTGGTTATCTTAACGAGAAGCGGCGTGAAACTTATGGGTATATATCATAAAGATTTATCAACATAAAATCACATGTAAAATAATATTCCGTTAAATGAAACTGATTAAGATTTCTTTTTATGTTAAAATGTTTTTCGTAAACAGCATTATTTGTCAAGCATTGATGTAGGATCTAGCTTTCTATCACAAAGGAGAATCCAATTCTCACCTCGGGAACATTCCATTTTGAATAGTGAACCCTTTTCATTTCTTTTCTAGTCACTGGGAATGTTTAAAAGTCATGCTCAAAGAATTATTTATACTCGTAGAATGTATTATAGCTTGAAAAGCTATTTTAATGAAACTTTACCATTTAGAAAAATTATTATTCTCTAATGTAACACAGTGTGCTATACTGTAATCGTTTCAAACATATGTTATATTTGTTGGAAGCACTCGATAACATTGCATTTCATACATGTTTTATCATAATATGTTGAAAATGCATTGCCCTTTATATTTACATATATATTATTGGTGTATATAAGTGTTTTATCGTAAAATGCTTATGATTTTAATGTTTGACAAACTATATTAATTATATAAGAGTATATGCTCAAAAATGATGCTAATCTTCAACAAAACTGTGTTTGATATAAATAAATGTCTCTTCACTAAAAACATAAGTGTTTTATCAAAAAATGTTGATAATTTTAATGTTTCACAAATTATATTAACTATATCAGATTGACTGCTCAAAAATTGATGTTAATCTTCAATAAAAATTTGTTTGATGTAAATAAATAAAATATAAATAAATGTCTCTTCAATGTAGAATTGTTTCAAGAATTACTTTAGACTAATTTTACCACGCATAATGCAAATTTCTATAATAATAAAAAATAGAGAAAAATCACCCTTTTTGATAATTTGGTAAAAGCAGCGAAATATAAATTTATTACTACCTAACAATGAAATTAAATTTATTAATCTAAAGTTATATAAACTGATAATGAAAATAAATAAAGCAAATAAAAAAAATCTGGGACGGAATATATACACTTTATATAACAAAAATTCGTCACACTAAGAAGGAATCAACTGATTACTTTAAAATTTCGTGTGCAGAAATTTTTTCATCAAATATGCAAATGATTAAAACTTGGTGTCCAAAGAGCGATTTTCAGCGCATTGGAGCTGCGCATAATGAATGCATATAAGGAGCTGTTCTTGAATAGTTGTTTAAAATTTGTGTTTCATTGTGGTTTATACCATTCAACGACTAAAGAATGCCTCGCTGCAGGATTCAAGTGTATCACCAGCAACTGTCTGAATTTGAAAGAGATCGTATTATTGGACTGAAAGAAGGAGTTTGATCAAATCAGGGAATCACTTATCAGATGGGTAGAAGCGATGCGGCGATTAAGATGCTGGCAAGAATGAGTGGACAGTGGCAGATTTCAGCGTTATGATTTTAGTGGTCGACCTTGGGCCCCAGCAGATCAGAAGGACAGAATATTTTTCAGATCAGTGGTCATAGTGCTTGGTTCATTGCTACTAACCATTGGACATTAGATTCGCACAGGAATGTCCGTGATAACAATTCACAGACGGATGATAGAGTAAATCTACACTTGTATCGACCATTACGTTGAATGTCACCATTGAACTAGATTACAGTGACGCTTCGATCTATTAAGTTGGAATGACATTGATTTGGGACATAGCATTTAGTTGCGAACTGTGTCCTGAAGATAATCGAAGATGTGTCTGGAGACACTCAAGGAAGCGTATCGATCCTGTTTTCAATATTCCATGTCACACAGGCTCTCAGCCGGAAGTTATTGTGTGGGGTTCATTTCCCTTGATATCCAGACTCCTTTGGTCGTCATTAGAGGCAAACATACAGTAAAGCTGTCCGTGACGATATTCTGAAATTTATTTTGCTACCGTTTCTTTTGCAGTATCTTGGCCTTATTCTTCAGCAAAATAATACCAGATTACATATTGGTATTATTTTGTCTTGTATAACAGGTTGTTATATACTCCTCAGAATAGCCAGATCTCACTCCCCCTCCCCATCGAGCATGTCTGAGATATGACGGGAAGACAACTGCATCTTTCAGGGAATGTTAATGACTTAGCCCGACAACTGGAATACATTTGGCAGGAAATAAAGCAAGAGACCATACGAGACCTTTACCAATTTATGACATGCCATGTGACAGCTTGCATTCAGAGTAAGAGGCGAGTCAAAACCTTATTGAACTCATTATTTCATAACTATGGGGAAGGGACTCTGAATTAAAACATTCAATTTATCTAAACTTTTAATTATTTTTTTATTCTGCACATAAACTCTCTATCCACATATTTCTGCCTCCATTGAACAATTCCTTCTTGGTGTATCATGTTTTTATTATAGGGTGTGCTTCCGTAATATAGAAAAAGTTTTCATTCATTGAAATGCCGGAATCGTTTTCAAAGAATTTAAATAAAATTTTGATTGGGCAAAGGAGCAATATTCTGTATTTACAGTTTGATGTCTGATTCCTTTTTGTTTTTTGCAAAAACTTCGGTGTAAAATTTTTTTTTATGTTTTTCGAGGATTATCAAAATTATATAATAATTTGACAAAAATTTCTGTATTTTTTGCATGATATAATTTTTTTTATGGAAAGAGAGTGCGCATGATTTTTTGCCCTAGGCATTCAAATGAGTGGAAATGACAAAAGAGGCTAATAAAGCTTGTCTAGAGAATGTTAGCAACATTTTGATGCTAAATAATTCATAAAATAATGAAGATAGACTCGTGAGTGATTCAACATGTTTCTTCATGTTTAATGGCTTTTTTGTAAACGGAATTTGGCATTTGTGTCGTTCGTCGCACAGAAAATATCAAGACAATAGCCAATTTCTCCCGAAGTACGGCCCAGCTTACCATCATCCTCCGAGACTATTGCGGCAAAAATCCTGCTTTTTATGTCACCGACATAAAATTTTTCACGCAGTAAAAGAGTTATTTTACAAATTCCCAAATTATAATGTCCAGTTGCGTTATGTTAGCTAACATGAAATACTAAGGAATTAGACCTCTTCACCCAATTTATCTTTCTGAGAAATATTCAAAGAATACAAAGCATGGTATCCAATTTAGTGTTGCCATTCTCTTCAATTTCAGCTTGAATCAAACATCACATATAGTAAGAAGTCGGAAGAAATCCTTCAATGTAAGCAAAATATTTCTTTTTAAGCTTTAAAAAATAAAATAGAAAAAGATGTAATTCATAACGCTGGCATGCGATATTTACAAAACGAATAAGAAAGGTCTAAAGCTAATAATATCGGTAGATGATAATTACAAATAAAATTATATTCTCAAAAACAGAAAAAACAAATTTTCTATGGCAACGTTCACAATAAAAGAAAAGTATCCTTTATTCTGTATATAATTATAATAATTTTGCTTGTATTTTCTCTATTTAATGGATTATTAAACATTAAAATGTGTCTTATATTTTACAGACATCCTGTAAAATGAAATTGATTCCAAGCTTGTTCGATAAAAACAATTTTGCCACCTACTTTCTCTTATCATCATACAGGCTTTCCCAAGATAGTGTTTCTTTTTATTACGAAAACAAAGATTTTTTTTAAAAAAATATGTAAGTTAAAATGCTACGGAAATTTATGTTCACTAAAAACTACTAAGCTCGAATATATAAAGAGAGTTGAAAATGTAGTTAAAAAGTAATTATTATTAAAAGTAAATGAAAATAAGTAAAAGTGAATGAAAATAATTCGTCAACAAGTCAGATTTATGACGTCATCTTAATACGATATCGTAATAAATTATATGTGACGTAGATGAAACATCGTCTGATGTCATGGATATTTTAAATCAATGGCAATTGTAATAAAGTGGCGTAATCAGGATCTCAACTAGAAAGAAACAACGACTTTACGGTTAATGAAAAATGAAACCCCAGAAAGATAAAATTTCTTAGATATAGTTTCGGAATTCCTATTTTTTCATTCATTAGTTTTATGAAAATGATACTATCCCTTATTAATCTGATTAAACAGTTTAAAATCTGATAATAATCGAATAAATATTAAGCGAAATGTTTGGCAAACTACTTTCATCTAAGATATTGAGAAAAATTAGAATCTTGTTTGGACACACACACACACAGTACTGGTAATAAAATCTATAGAACAATTGAATTGATAATTGTAAGTATTTAAAGCTGTTTTTGACAGATATTATCACACATTTTTAGATAAATTGAAATGACGTCAATATCAATAAGTATCATTAATCTGATTTCCTAATCTACTCGACTTTAAAAAAAACATAAATCCAAGAACTTGTAAATTAACATTCCCCAGGAGCTAATGTATTAGGTTGGCAACTTAGTTATTGCGGATTTCACTTATAGATGGCTTCAGTTGAATTTTTAGGTTTGCAGACGTAGTACAAATGTAAAACACATTTTATTTGATACTTGGCAATTCAGCTGTCAATCAGTGAAAAAAGTTTTTTGATCGGTTGCGTAGTTTTCGTTTGACGTTCGTTGAAAAATGGAAAATCAAAAGGAACATTTTCGTCATATTTTGCTTTTTTATATCCGCAAAGGGAAAGACACATCGCAAGCTCATAAAAAGTTATGTGGTGACGAAGCCTTAAAAGAATGGCAGTGTCAAAATTGATTTGCCAAATTTCGTTCTGGTGATTTTTCACTCAAAGATGAAAAACGCTCTGGTCGTCCAGTTGAAGTTGATGACTACCTAATCAAAGCAATAATCGATTCGGATCGTCACAGTACAACACGTGAGATTGCAGAGAAGCTTCATGTATCACATACATGCATTGAAAATCACTTAAAACAACTTTGGTATGTTTAAAAACTCGATACATGGGTTCCTCACGAACGGAAAGAAACGCATTTAACGCAACGCATTAAGAGCTGCGATTTGCTAAAGAAACGTAATGAAAATGATGCCATTTTTAAAACGACTGATAACTGGCGATGAAAAATGGGTTGTTTATAACAATATCAAGCGGAAAAGATCGTGGAGCAGGCCAGGTGAACCAACTCAAACAACATCAAAAGCTGGTATTCATCAAAAGAAGGTTTTGTTATCAGTTTGTTGGGATTACAAAGGAATTGTCTACTTTGAACTCTTACCACCCAACCGAACGATCAATTCTGATGTCTACATTGAACAACTAACGAAATTAAACAATGCAGTTGAAGAAAAGCGGCCCGAATTGACAAATCGAAAAGGTGTTTATTCCATCATGATAATCCAAGGACAAACACATCTTTGGTCACTCGGCAAAAGTTATTGGAGCTTATTTGGGATGTTTTTTTTTTTCCACACCCACCATTTAGTCCTGACCTTGCACCATCGGATTACTTTTTGTTTCGATCTTTACAAAACTCCTTGAATGGTAAAAATTTCAATAATAATGATGATGTCAAATCGTACCTGATTCAGTTTTTTGCTAAAAAAACCAGAAGTTTTATGAACGTGGGATTATGATTCTGTCTGAAAGATGGCAAAAGGTCATTGATCAAAATGGGAAATACATTAAGCGTTTTAGTTCCATGAAAAAATTGTCTTTGATTTTCTAAAAAAATCTGCAATTACTTAGTTGCCAACCCAATATTTGGAGAAACGGACTGTTTCTTCTCGATATTTCCAGTTTACTTAGCATTGTTCAAAACATCGTTTTGTACCACGTAAAAAGGCATCACGTATGCACATGCTAAAATGAATAGAATACGATGTCAGACATTGGTAAAATCTCTTACATTATCAAATTATTTAATATTGAAGTTGGGAGTTCTTTCCTATGTTTTACTATCCATTTCTAATCGGCTTATTGATAAAATCGAAAACAAATTCGAGGCAATGGAAAAGCAATGTTTTTTTTCGAAAATCAAAGAAAATAAACATCATATTTTAAAATTAATATGTGGTGAAACCATGACTTACATTCTTTTGCCTCCCTTCTCCAGCAATTACCCATAGAAAGCCATTTTCAAAGGGGTTAAAAAACACACGCCTCCGCTCTGGAAGTGAGCAAAGTTCCGCTACATTGTTCCTCGTGGCATAAGCAACTTTACAGTGGGAATAAATAATCGTTCGTAATCTTTTAAATTATTTATAATCATTGTAATTAAAATTTCCAACTGAATCATAACTACTATGGTTTAAGTTATTCCCACATCTTAGTACAAATTTCTTTCCATTTAGCCATTTCCAATTAAGCTCCAGACGAAAAATACACATTAAATATTTAGTTTTATAATAATATATATTTTCTTTATTAAAGTTCATTTTCTCAAAAAATTTAATATATTTTTCAACTTAAAATATTTTTAAGTTGAAAAAAAAATATCTATAGTATTTCATATAACTTTAAATCATGAGTTGTCGAGAGAGAAATAATGTATTTTTCGTTACAACTATTATAGAGAAAATGGTAGTTAGGATGACGGCTCGTTTAAAATCAGACGAAAAAAAAGTTATGCAACTTCTTATTCTAGTGAATATAAAACTATTCTTGGGGTGTCTTCTTTTTCTCCTCCCAGAAAACATCAAAATACCGCTGAATAGTGAGCATTTCAATTTAAGTTTCTTATTCGCAACTTTTGAGAATATTGAGAAGAAAAGTGGGATTTTTTCCTAAAATGCATATTGTTTCGGCTCGAACATTTAACTCAGTCAGAAAATTCTTCTTCTGCAAACATTTTTAAAACTTGTGTTGATGTATGATTACATGTTTTCATGATGCAATGTTAACTTTTTCCTACACCTTGAATAATGTTATGAAATAACATGTTATCCGTTGTTACCAGATATTTGTATACATATTAATAACAAGTATTTAATTATTATAATTTAAAATGATATTTTACCTAAGTAATGCATAAATTAATTACTCTAAAATTATATTGTTCTTTTAAATTAAAATATTTAAATTAAATTTATTTAATAGTATGATACTGTAGAAATAATTAATAAATTACCATATACAAAATAATCAATATACTATATTTATTTATTTATTAAATCTTTTAATATATAAATTTGATATCTTCAAAACTACATAAAAATATTAAACGTAATATCTTTAAAAATGACTCACAGATTATTAAAGCGAATAATTTTTTTTTTCAATTCAATAACTTTAGAATATTAATTAAATTTTAAGTAACATTTAACGAATACTTTTATTGTATAAAATATTTCGTATAAAAATTTATAAACGAAAAAGAAATAAACGATAAATTAACATTTAGGATTTATTGTTTAATCCACAGTTTTTAAAATACTTAAAATGTTATTGAATCTCAAATATTTGCTGGCATTTTGAAAAATTCTAGATTTTAAACAATACATTTAAAAATATATATAAGCATATTTGTTAGAAATATTGAAAATGAAATTACTTATTCAAAGAATGAACAGCTTAACAACCTTTCTCAAGGAAATATTATACCTTAAATTTGCTAAAATGTGGAAATTGAACAAAAATAACTAATGAAGATTAAGGACAATGGGATTATCTATTTATATATAAAATAAAATTAAATAAAAGATATTTTCTTGGTACCAAAAAGAGATTTAGTTTCTGCAATTTTCAACAAATGTTACAATCACGGTATATGTAATTGATTTAAATTGATATGAAAATCCGGTATTAACTTAAAAGGATAATTGCACTAGTCCTCTTCAATCGATACTGGCAAAATGTCAACAGTCTGATATGTGAATCATTCAACATTTCATCATTCAGTGTTCTCATCATTCAGCATTTCAACTGAACATGATTGCCTAGCATCTCATTTGAAGCGCTTGGGCATTCTTTCTGTTGTCCACTTTGCTGCTCTCCAGAAAGTAATGGACAAGGACCATCTGCCCCCTTGTGGGGCTCTTTGCTGCTCAACTGAGGAAGCGAGATATTGGAAGGCAAGATCGCTCTTTAGGCGAATGACTTCTGTTTTCTGTAGTTTACTTTTTGTAACCTTTAGTTCTTTGTATTTTGCCTGGCCATTGGAAGTAAAAAAAAAAAATTCAATTCAAGTATTTTTACCTTTGGTGGCTAGGTATAGTACTTAAGGATGCATTTTGAATCTTCATTAAATTAACCCTCTTGTTTCCAGATATACCAATGATTTATAAGCAAAACAAGCTGGATAGAAGGCTATTGTAGCAGAACAAACATTATTTACTAAATTTCCTTTACATGAATAGAGAATCATCCACCATTTTTCTGCGGAAGTTTCATATTCAGATGAATTCAAAATGGCATGGAAGATTGCACCACGTCCTACTATTTGGATACTGTACAGAAAAATATCCCTTTGGCTTTTTATCCTAGAAATTGTCGAGGGTAACAATATGCCATTCAGATGGAGGAGAAATGGTAAACACTCATCGTTCAACATTTTGAAGATTCCATTCCTTCCTTGGTGTTTCTAATTATAATACTTTGAATTCATTTAGGTATTATTCATCAAATTATCCATTGTGTTTCAAGACTGGCCAAAGACTCATAAGCAAATAAACTTGATAGCATGCTTTGGTTATTATGCTAGCGTTATTTGTCATATTTCCCTAAATTGGACGGAATCATTCAACACTGTTATGTGGAAGCTTCATATTTAGAACAATTCAAGATGACACTGTAACATACACCACGTCTTTCTGTTTTGAAACTGTACAAAAATCACGCTTAGCATCTCATCCTCCAAGTAGTTAACATTGGAAACATGACGTTGAAATAATAGCTGAATTGTTAACGCTTATCATTCAGCATTTCGGAGATTCTATTCCCAACTTGGGTACGAATAACTGCAGTAGTTTGAATTCCATTTTAAGACTTTAATAAATTAACCATTTTGTTCTAAGATTGGCCGAAGATTTATAAGCAAATCAAATTTGTTAGCATGCTGTTGTACCAGAATGAACGCTATTTGTTAAAACTCTTTTACTTAATAAGCCAGGGTTGTTGTATGGGAATCAAATTATCTATCACTATTTTCAGGCGAAGGCTATGGCGGCCTGGTGGGTTAAGGAGTCTTTTTCATAATCGGAAGGTAGTGAAATCGAATACCGCCCAACCGAAGATCCGTGGTGTTCGCTAAAGGTGGCTAGGACACGTTAAAACTGGACGTGGAAGGGATATTGATACCTTTGGGGATTTCTAACTGGTAGAGCCCAATTCAGGGCTACATACAGGGAAGCATTCTGGTGTAACAACAACTATTTTCAGACGATTTCAAAGTACCACAATAGACATCGTCACGTCCCAGAGTTCGGAATCTGCACAGGAACGAGACATTTGGCATTTTTTTGTAACTAAAATTAAAAGCAATGCTTAGCAGTGTGGGTGAAAGTTCTGTGGATTTGAAGAGTGCCGTTTGGAGTATACCTTATGAGGGAGACCAATATAGATGTAGTGTTCATGAATGGAACAATCTTTAGGGTACTTGAATACTCGGTTCAAATCATCACTCAATCACATTACCTTTCACAATTGCCTTTATGCAAATTATTGCTATAGATTATTACCATCAGATACGGATGAAAATGAATCTGGAGAAATTCAAACCGGAAACCAAATGGTTGAATCAATTTTTATTTACAAGTGAAATTTATCTTGCTGTCTATAGTCACATTAATAAATAGAATATTAGAGAGAGATAGTAGTTGACGTTGTGAAGTTCATTGAAAATGCAATCACATGCTTAAATTATAAACTCTAATTATACTGTCAAGAAAATAATTATTATATCGACAAAAAATAATATTGGAAAGTGCAATAAATTCCTATTTTATATAGACTTTTTTATTATAAAGTATTATAAACTTAAGATGTCACACACTTTAAATAAAAGTTTCTAAATTTTATACACGTATACAAACATAAGTTCATCCATATTATAAACCCTATATGAATTTGTTGAATGTAAGCATTTATTAATAGAGAGAATATCTCTGATGAGTGAATTTCATGCACCAATTAATGATAGATAAAAATTTTCTTACTTTTTATTGATGTATCCAGTCATCTATTAAAAAGACTATCATGATCCCACATTATTTATCCTTGTAAATAACAATGATTAAGACCAATATCTTTTAAATATTATTGATTATTCATGTATCAATGACAAAAGCAATGCTATATCATTTGATAGAAAGAATTATGTTATTATTATTGATACTAAAATCTTCATTGGGGATGTGATACAGACGTATTAATATGAGTATAGTGTATTACTAATAAAATTTATTCAGTAACTATATTTTAATAGTGTTTAGTTGATGTCCCGTAATTCGTAGATCCCAATCTGTCAACTAGGTAATAGAATGTTATAAAGTGTTTTAAGATCCACTGCTCCATTCTTTCGCGACCCATTCCAGCCATTCCAGCATTTTTTACCGTAATCTTACAGCACTTTTTATTGTTATTTTTACAGCACTTTTTATTGTTATTTTTGCATCACTTTTTATTGTTATTTTTACAGCACATTTTACTATGCATTTTGCTGCATATTTTACAAAACCTATTGCAATAGCTATTTACAGCTATCAGCATGTTTTGTAAAGATAATACTGTAGAGTATAAATCAATTTTGAATACACAATAGCTAATTTCTTAATTATGGGACTAACTATCATTAAGCAATTTTTCATACAATATACAAAGCACAAAAACATAACTTATGTTATATTGCAAGAAGATGTCATTTTTCAGAACATTTTGTGATCAATAATTTAACTTTCACAATACCTAACGAGATTGTTTAACTTTCTTACCTCACAATCGTAACTTTAACAGAAGTTTGAATTTTTTTATTACATATTTTTTTTTAAAAAATTAAGAAATAACAATTATTTAATACGATACAAAGCTAAGCATAAAATTGATTTTTGATACATCTGTGATTCTACAGATTTAGGATAAAAAGAAACCTTACAAAACATTCCATTTTACTAAAATTACCAAAGGGAAATTAGTTAATGATATAGTATTTTAATTATATTGTAAAGAAAATAAAAGTTTACTTTTTGATATTGTGTATAAGTAATTGATTTTTCCATTATAATAAAAGCAAATAAAGATTCTGAGGAAAAAAAGCAATATAGTTGACAATACACAAATAATTGAAAAGAATTTTTTTATTTACATTTTAATAATTATAGCCATTTAAAGTTGGACAAATTATTTAAAAGTGATAAAAACACGTGCTTGGATTCCATCTTTGACATATTTTTTACATTTCGTTTCCCGTGAGGGATTAAAATTTAAACAAGCACCTGAAAAAAAATAGAAATCAGACACATGAATAACTAATTTGAAATTTCAAGAGCTGAATATTTCAGAGGAAAAGTTGTTTAATAGTTCAATAAAATAATTAGAACTTTTTATTGTTTCATATAACTGATTGAATTTTCCTAAAATATACTTTTTTAATAGTTAACAAGTGGTTGTTACATTCATGCAGTCACAATCATTTTGATGATAAAAATTATTTCAAGGGATTTTAGCAATTTCATGATAAGAATTTTTGGTAATGAAGGTTCACTGCTTATGAAGATGATAAAATCTGTATTTAAATTAAATCATTCTAACTGATGTTTTCTATCTTGGAAAACTAATTTGTAATTGATTTAATTAAAAGGGAATATAGAATTTGTTTTATGAGGATTCATTTACGTTATCGAAAATTATATCTTCTGAGAAGCAAATCATAACATTTTCAATAGGAACTGTGAATTACAAATATTTAGAAATAAAGTGCGAAACATGAACTTTATGCCCGCATTTTAAAGATAACTTACAAAACCCGATTTTAAGTTAAAAAAATTAATTTTGTAAAGAATATGGAAACATTTCTTTTGTATACATATATACACAATTTAAAAATATTTCTATCGAAAATAAACAGAAAAATTAAAATGCTATAATGTGTCAAAGTAACAATATTTTATGAAATAACATTTTATAAAATATTTGCTTAAAACTGAATTTTTTTAACTGGTAAATAGTAACTATTTACGTTAATCTAAGTTGTCTTAGAGTGAGATCAAAGTTGTATTTCCCTCTAAAATAACTTTAATTTCAATAAGATATTACATGAAATAATGCAAAATTAGGAAATATAAAAAAAAAATTTGCTGTTCATTAAGTCTGCATATTTACGGCATTATATACGTACTTAAAAATAAATAAAGGAGAATACATTTGAGAAGTTGTATCAAAAAAGATATATTTAACTCTAAAACAATTTATTTAGATTTTCTTAGAATTTTATGTATTCATATGATTTATTTTAAATCGAATGTTAGCTAAGTAAATAGTATTTGAAGAGGTCAATAAATGTAACAACAAATTTTTGATTTTGAGTTAAAACATTTAAAACATTATGGAATACATAAATATTACATACCACAAATTAATACACATGGTGTGCAAGGTAAGTGTTTATAATATCTGCTGCATCCTGAGAAGATGCGGAAATCTAAAACCAATAAACAAATTCCTGATTAATTTATTTATGATTAATTTTTATATTCATTTCTATATATATATATATATATATATATATATATATATATATATATATATATATATATATATATATATATATATAAATTTCTTATTTATAATTTACTAAGAAGTAATTTTCTTTTAAATAAATTTTTGAATATTTTACTGAAATACTTCTAAATATTTTTTCAAGTCTTCTCCAAAATAATCAGATAGAAGAACAATACACGCTCCAACATCCTCATTTCCATCCAATTCCTCAATAGCTGAAATATTGTATTTTACAACCTCCAGGAGAAGCTTTTAAGAAATTAACAATTCTTTTATTTTTGTTAGCTGATGCAAACTTAAGTCTTTCATTAAAATCTACAGCAGTTAAACACTTAAAATGGTCCAAAAATGCTTTGCTTTAAAAATAAGCAAGGCCATCTTTCTTTTAATGTGGAAATATCACAGGCGTGTTAATATCTTTTCTTTGAAATGGAAAAGTCTCATATTAATTTTACAACCTCTTCAATTATAACATCAAAAAACACACTGCAGTTTGGCATCTTTTCAGCCATCACAATGAAGGCAAAATAGAAAACTTTTAAAAATACACGTGCTTACAAAAACTCTCTCTCTTCCATACCTATTCCAGCTTTCAAATATGGCTGAAGTTTATATGAAGAGGCTTTACTCTGAATAGTCTTACCAAGTTAAGTCTTACTTAAGTTATTTGTGATTATTCTATTTTTAAAACTTCCTTTACAAATCAAACACTTTCTTCACAAACTCTTATTTTCCCGAAACATAGATACATTTAAAAATTTTTTTAAAAACTGTGACCATATTGGAAGGTAGTATTTATTGTGCATAGTAGTATTAGAAAAATCTTGAGCACAATATATTTTAAGTATGTTATGCAATAACATCACAAATTTTCACTCATCTATTTGTTTCTTAATTATAATTAGCTTTTCTTTTTATGAATTTCAGATTCCTTCACTAACATGTAAATAAATCGTAAATAACACTACAAATTTAGCAATTTTTTAATAAAATAAAGTAAAATTTGCAGTAATAATGTAATTTTTTAAAAACAAATTTGTTGCCTGAAATTTTGTTTTATAAATATCAAACAACCAACAAGATTTCCCAAATAGGCTTTTAATTAATGTTCTAATTAAGAGTATAAATTTAAAAAATTAATCATGGTTATAAAATAATAAACTTTACATTTTCTTAATAAATGACCTTAATTCGAATTTTACTTCCTAATATGTATTTAAAAAAGGAAAATTTCATATATATTTGTTATAAAATAATGATTTTAAAAAATAGATATTTTAAAAAAGCATTACATTTTTCATTGAAATGCCTTTTTACATTTCATGCAAATTCTAAATACAAGACCATCTAAACACAAGTATCATTATTTAAAATATTATTTTCTAATAAATATCATTATTTCTAATAAATAACATACTAATAAATATCATTATTTGTAATATTGAAAAATTTACAAACATTTATGCCTAAGAAAATGATTATTTTAATGCATGTTTCAAAATGGAATTGAATTACTGATCATAATTATAATGCAATTTAACGATCTGTTTTAAAAATAAACATATTTTAATAAAATTCTAATCAAAAAATTATTAAAAAATATAAAAAAATATGTTATATTTAGTTAATATACAATAAATTATATCATTTTACAATGAAAGAAAAATCAGGAATTTTCAACAACAAAATAAAATAGAAATTCCGTTAATATATTATAATATATATCTAAAAGAATATAACAATAGATGATTATTCAATTTTAATTTTGAAAGAAATATAGCTAAGCAATTTTTTAACAATGGAAACACTTAATTACAACTCTAATTTCGTCAAAAATTTGATAATTAAAATACTAATCAATTATGTTACCAAACTACTATAAAATATTTTAAATATTAATAAAAAGTAAGTAAAAATATATTGACACTGAATTTATACTAGTGAATGTTATCATTTGTAAATTCAGCTTAGAATTTTTTGAAATGTTCAGTCAAATTTATAAGAATTTATATAAATCAAAAATAGCTAACAACTTGCATAATAAACAATATGAAAAGTATACGTTACCTTATATTTGGTGTGTGTGATTAAATTCAATAGAAATTCAACTAAAAGAACAACTATTCTCAAAATATCACCAATTTCACTGAGCAAAAACAAGGGAAAATAAATGGTGAAATTAATTTGATTCCTTTGTCACAGGAACAAAATAAACTTTTATCCCGCCAATTCAATGCGCATGCCCAATAGCAAACGATTTTCTGCGGCTGAATTTTACAGTAAAATTTACTGTAATCATTAGTGTTCCTATGAAAGCTATTTAAATAAGAGTGATTTTTACTGTATTTTCTTCCGTTTTTTTTACAGTGTGGGAATAGGGTGATATTTTAAGAACCATTAAGATGTCATTAGTGACACGGAATCATCAACAGTATTTACAACCTACATTCACCAAACTAAATAATTGATAATTAGCTGATATTAATAAGAAATTTACCCGCCTAAAAGACACTTGTGATAGATTTATAATACGTTTTAATCCTAATTGCTCATTCTTTTGCTAGTCTCGGAAGTTTTCAAACACATGCATATAATGTGAAATGGGACAACCTTATCTGTTGCTTTCTGACTTCATTTTTTCAATCAGACATTTCTTTCTATTGCAGATAAAATTATTTTCACTTTGAAACAATTACGATATATTTTAAAACGTTTTAATACCATGAGAATTACAGTTCCCTTCAACTTCATTAACTTTTAAATTTTCACGGGCATTTTCTCATCAATTAGGAGAAATTAGGAAAGATTCGAGTCCACGAGACCAATTAAAATTTCGGCCAGAGCAATAACGAATTTCTTGATTTTAAGCTCATGAACGTTAAAGACAATCTATAGGTTTCTAGTGCATAAAGAAAATTATTTATGATGAAGTGTCATCGACTAAATTAGCAATATGCCAAATTTACAAAAAACATGTAGATGTCATTTGTGCTGCACAAAATACCATGAGAAGAGACCAAGATGCGTCTGCACAGCTTGCAATGTTCCACTATGTGCTGATCTTTGTTTTTGGAAATTTCATGGAAATTAAAAGGTAGAATATTTCTTAAATTTCTTAATTTAAAATCCGTATAATTGATAATTTCTATTTTTGATTTTAGCATTTTCAAATTATATTTTTAAAAATGTAATGTAATGTGAAATGCTAAGAAAAATGTAAACTATAAATGCTCAACTATAAATGTACACTATAAACCTTTTGCAAATCTAACAGTGAATAATTGGAAACACAATTCTCACCCCATAAAAATGGTATTAAAAATCAATAAAAATTAAGTAATAAGTTAAATGTGTTAATTTTTATTAATTGACCTGTGAATCCCAATAATACTTTAACAAAACATTAATATAAAAAAGTGACCCTATAAAGGGTAAAAGAAATTCCAATTTACGAACGTGTTCTCTTACAGAAAACCAGAATAAGACTATTTAGCTTAGTAAATATACTATAAAACTACTCAAAGAGTAATTTTGTGTACAAAACTACGTTTTGTTATTAATTGTATATATTTAAAAACACTACTGTAATTAATCATATCTAAGATTTCTTAGAAGAAGTTATTCAGAAATGGCATTTCGAATTACAACATATAATCACTCAATGGTGAAGCTAAGTATTTAAAATTTATACATATCCATAAAAGCTATAATTGTAAACACTTATTAAGAATGTTTTATGCAAGTGATTATAACTCATTAATATATATATATATATATATATATATATATATATATATATATATATATATATATATATATATATATATATATATATATATATATATATACATATATATATATATAGAGGTTTGTCCGGATAATACGTATAAAAATTGAATAATAACTTTATTTTACAACTATTCAGGTATTACAATATGGTCTTCTTCAAAGTACTCACCCTGAGACGAGATACACTTCTGCCAATGCCGTTTCCGCTGTTGATAACATTGCTGAAAGTCTTCAGTTGTGATGCTGTTCAGTTGCCGTGTCGTTTCTGCCTTGATGTCTTCCACATTTCCAAAGTGCCGCCCCTTAAGCACCATTTTGCATTTCGGGAACAAGAAGAAGTCACAAGGGGATAAATCGTGTGAATAAGGTGGGGTCGTCTGTCACGGTGATTGAGCTTCGTGCCAAAAACTCACGCACAACGAGCGACGAGTGAGCAGGCGCATTGTCGTGATTGTTTTAAGGATTGACAACTCATCAGCAATCATTCTGACTGTCCATCCACGGTCTTTAAGAACACAAGCCCGAATTCGTTAAACATTTTCATCAGAACTCAATGTTGACGAGCGTCCTGGGCGAGGGTCATCTTTCACATCTTCTCGGCCTTCCCAGAACCTTTTTAATCCCTTTTTCATGGTTGGTTCCTTCAAAGAATTGTCTCCGTGAAATTGTTACAAACACTCAAAAATCTCACGGCCATTCTTGCCCAGCTTTGTAAGAAACTTGATGTTGATGCGCGTTCCTCAATCAGAGAGAGCTTCATGCCGGCGGCAGGTGAAAAAGGGCAACTTTCAACAAGCAGCCACACACTCCTACTTACAAGCAGAGCGGTCTGTCTACTTACACGCAGAGTGAGCATTGATGGGATTGGTTACAGCAGTAGTGCCACCTGACGGTGACTGCAAACTGTAAAATAAAGTTATTATGCGAACTTTTATACGCATTTTCCGGACAAACCTCGTATATATATATATATATATATATATATATATATATATATATATATATATATATATATATATATATATATATATATATATATATATATATATATATATATATATATTTATATATATACCATTTTTTAGGTAATAATCAATTATAAAACTGATAGTGTGAAAATACCATAATGAAACTAAATAAAATTATTGAGAGAGACTTCTGTGATAAATTCTTAAGTTAACTTAATTTTAAATTTTGTTTCACACATTTCATTAAATTACATTTTTTATTAAGGAGATTGGAGCTAAAGATTTTCCATATGATTGATCTCTTTAATAACTTCAATCGGCTAAAACTAAACATTTAGAAATTTAATTTACTATTTAAATATTTATGTTGCAAATTTTAATTTTTCCATCATTTTTTAAGGCGTTTAATCAGAATGGTTAATATATTGTGATTCTTAACATAAGTTTCTGTTTCACGGTAAAAAGTTTCTACAAATTTTCTTAATTCTCTAAAATAGATTTTTTTCTTTACATTTATAAATAAATATATTTTGGAACAGAAAGACAAAATTTTATTCTATAATTTTCTTATATCTATCTAATAAATTTTTACTAAAGCGCTTAGTTCGTTTTAAAATGCAATTAGGGTTTTTAATATACTTCAATTTTTAATAAAATAAATATTTTCCATTTTGCCTTTACAAAGCAATTTCCTAGACACAACCCCAATATCTATAACAAAAATGTTTTTTATTGTTGATTAAATATATTTTCTTTTTTGGTATTATTATCAGGAAATTTTATAAAAAAGAATTCATTTGCATACTTTATAATTCATAATACAATGTATATTTATATATCAAATAATTCATTAATTCGTGAAACAATTTAAAATAAAAAATACTTTGCCAAAATTTTGAGAGATTTGAATGATCATCAATCATTTCTTTAGCCTCTGAACATTCATTTTTGCTTTCAAAATTAATTAAAAGCATTTTTATTTCTTTTAAATGAGTATAATATTAAAATATATAAAACAATATTTATTTTTTAATTCACATACAACAAAACAGGAAATTGTCCAAAAGAGATCATTATTTTATAATAAATACCTCAAAGGTTTTCCAACCTCATAAAAAGTTTTAAGACAAATATGTTTGAAAAAAATAAAAATGTTAATTTCCAAATTATGATGTGTAAACTTAAAAAAATAGTTACAAATATTTCCGAGAGGTGTCGCATACAATTTTAAAATTTAAGTAACGATAACAATATATATTAAAACACACACACACACACACACACACACACACACTATATATATATATATATATATATATATATATATATATATATATATATATATATATATATATATATATATATATGTACAACATAATAAAGATGTAGAAATAGTAAAATAAATGTTAAAAAGTAAACCATGACATGTAGTCTACAAAAATAGCAATAAATTTTTCAAAGAGGTGGCGCAAATAGTTTCATACTCTGATCATGACGTTGCGGTTTTGAAAGGTTAAAAATGATAATTTTCTCAATACCAATAGGAAAAGTGTCATAGATTTTAAGCTATAATTATACACTCTGTATTGCTTATAATGATCACAAATAATATTGAGATTTTCGAAATTATTTTTTATAGATTCTCAAATAAACCATTTGGTTCATTTTTAGTTGATCAATATTTTCCAATACTTTTATTTTACCTTTATAGATATTAAAATAAAGTTCACTAATGCTTTAATTAATTAATCTTATTGATAATTCATGAAAAAAAGTTATTAAAAGGACATATAATTCAAACTTTGGTAGGGTTCATATGTTAAAATTAAAATTAGATAAGCAAAAATAGAGATTAAAGAAAAATAAAGAAATACACACGATTATAATTTAAAGGAACTTTTACATTTTTTTATTCAAGTATAGCTTTAATTGATTTTATGCAAAAATATGAATCTTTTGAAAAGAAAATACTATGATCTTAGTAATTATTTGATAAAATGCTGTTTGAGCGATTAAAGCACTATTCATCCAAAATCATATTTAAATATTAAATTGCAATTCCTTTACATTCTCCATGACGTGTAGACGATTTTATTCAATAATTTATCCCATTTACCAAGCTGAATAAAGGTGATTATGAATAATAACAAATTGTTATAAATAATTACATGTTTTATCACTTTCAACGTAACATATACATTAAATATTTA
Source organism: Latrodectus hesperus (assembly GCA_037975125.1). Classification (NCBI taxonomy): domain Eukaryota; kingdom Metazoa; phylum Arthropoda; class Arachnida; order Araneae; family Theridiidae; genus Latrodectus; species Latrodectus hesperus. Next base: position 28,492,721 of record CM075857.1, read on the forward strand.
GATAGTATAATTATGATTGAATTTTGAACACATTAAGAGGATATAAAAATAATAATAGTTATAAAAATATAATTTTAACGTTATTTTATAATAATTGTATTTAATAAACATCTGATTCAAAAATCTATATATAATCAAAAAATATGTTTTAATAAAAAATATTATTTATGCCTTACTAATATAAAGTTAAAGATAATTCGTCACTTAATTTAAATTTGACATTTTAAAACTGAATGAATATGTGAATTAATTTGCATCATATGGTATTTGTGCAGTTTAAAATTTATGAAGTATTATTGTAATTAGTGTTGACGTTATATTATTTTACTTTTAATTCCAAATTTAAATTTTCCTTATGGCCTTCCATTTAATTATGTAAATGTCTAAATGTATGAAAATATTAGATATACAATATAACTCCTTCAGTAGTCATTCTTAACTCTCACAGTTCTACAAAATATAGAAATATGACGGTTTTATTCATACGACATTGCTTCAAAGAAATGTAAAGCAATTCAGGGATTCAAATCTCATAAATTCAAACTTTCAAATGTTTTCGAAGAGGATTTAGCATTTCAAGTCAGAAAAGACTGAAAAGCTTTAACCAATAGTTTGCCAAACTTTTGTTCTGAAATATGTCATTTGGTTCTATACAAATGTGAGTTCCAAAATGCTCAAGTCTGCTTTCATCTTCTAAATCTTATTTTTTTCTATGAAATCTTTAAAAGTCATTCCTCTGTTTCGAAACTTTATCTCAATTTTTACAGAGGAATGTAAGTTTTGTAGAGTATATCTTGTTTAATTACGCTTTGAAAAGATGTTTTCTCCTTTTTACAAAACGTATCCTATATGTGTTCAACAATGTAAATTGCTTTTTGAAAAATGCAATTAAATAGAAATGATATTTCTTGAAACAGAACTAACAGATATAATAAGTTGCATTAAAAAATCTACTTGAGCCAAATTTATGTGGTCAAATAAATTAATTCTAGAAAGCATTTTATGAATAAAAACATTGTTTATTAATCACTTTAAGTTTTTTTTTAAATTCTAGATATAATTTTTTCTAATCGCCAAAACTTTTAAGAAATACGAATGTTAATTCTTAGAAACTTTTCATATTCTTTAAAACAAGTGACTAATTCTCTAAATTTTAATAAAAATTATTTCCGTAACTTCTTAAAAACTATTCCAATATTTTTAGAGTTATTTGTTCATTTTAACAATACAGTTTTAAAAAAGTGCTGCAACTCAGCATCTTTCGAGTAATTCAGTAAGAAGATACGCAATTTATCTTATTTGTCGATTTTTTATAATTTCTTATATAAAAATGAATTTCAATATGTTTATTTTAAGACATTTTGATGTTGATATTTGTACTTTGATAAAGGAGCTATTTAACATTTGAAGTTTTAAATTCAGATTTATAGTATCTTAATTTTATTTACCAAGTATTTTATATTCCTTAAATATTTCCTCTTGGATTTTAAACTTTAATATATATGTAAATATAATTTTGAATAAATGAATAAATTAGAATATGCTTCAGTTGGCAATGTACACACAAAAACATTTTCGTGTAAACGTATAATCGACAAAAATTCCGTATTTTAATTCTATAATCTCTAGTTAAATCATGTTTTAAAATTTATTTCACATGTTTTTTTAAAACTAATATCTTAAATGAATTCTAGAAACACAAAAGATTCGAACAAAATTCAGAAATTTTTTTTATTTCTCTAACATTTAATTAAAAGCTAGAGTTTATTTATGGAAGTAATTGCATATAAATTAAAAAATATATATATTTTGTGAAAAAAAATTTTTCATTAAGTTTATTAACAAAAGAAAGATATTTTTTAGAATAATCAAAATATAATGAATGTTTTTCAGTAAGCCAATGAAAAGCTTTAAATTTTTACCGCATCTTTTCCTTTTGGAGAACTTTCACCAATTGCAAAGGTCAAAACCTGAATTGTGGCTCAATGCAGTCTAATGACAGAAACGCCTGTTTCGCAGTGGATTAGATTCCAAATCAATAACTAAATAACAGAAAATGAATGTTGCGCTTCTGCACTTTGCCTACATATCAGATGGATACGAGGTTTTCGAGGTTTTCTCCTTACAACACGAAATTAAGAGTACACTTTTCTTTGATATCTTACGCCTTTCACCTGTTAGGGTTTCCACTATGCAGTGGTGGAACACCCAACATGACATGAGCCGGTAGAAAACAGAAACCTAATGTATGCATCATATTAAACAGTGATTGGAATCCAAACCACCAACTTCATTCCAAAGATAAAAACATTGAGGATAGTCATTTATGTGCTTTAACACTGTTTTTTTAACAACCAATGCAAAAACATTTTGTCAACAATTGTACGGTCGATCAAATGTTATTGCTTATTAGAAGGGCATTTCATAAATAACAGGGTGTAACACATATCACAAGGGAGAAAATTTTCAAGCACTCTCCTTAGAAAGTTTACATTCAATAAGTAGTAATGCAACTCCAATTTTTTTTTATTCAAATGCGACAGGATTTGAACCCAAGGTCTTCAATTTGAAGAGTAGAATGTTTATGGTTATCGCAATTATCTGAACTTCAAAATATCAATAGGTCTCTTCCCATGAACCTGTCATTTTTTGACGCAAAAGGGATTACACAATCAGATTTTGCGGAACTGAAAGGTCCCGGTTATTATGTTATCTATATACAGTGATACACAAAAGTCAGCACACACCTTTCAAAATTAACAGAAACTTATTTATTTCATATATTTACAGAAGAATTGAATTCAATTTAGCTTAAATTGTTTAGAAAAATAAAAAATTGATGATCAAAAACAGCAGTAATTTTATCATTAGACACAAGATAATTTAAAATATTGAAAAATCAGTCATTTCGCAAGTCACAAAAGTGAACTCACAAGAACGTTTACGTTTGAAATTTCCATATTTTAACATTTAGTTGGTCCACCTTTTGAATTTAAAACAGCTCTCATATGATTAGACATTGAATAGACCAATCCTTTGGTTACAGTGCGGGGGATGTTTTGCCGTTCTTCAAGTAATGCCTTTTTAAGATACTGATCCATCTTAAGAGACTGATACAGATTTTCTGATAAATCTTTCCAGTTCATCCCATCAATTTTCGATAGGATTAAGGTCAGGTCTTTGAGGAGGGGAGTGCAGTTGTCTTGGAGTGTTGTACAACAGCCATTCTTTGACAACACCAGCTGTGTGCTTTGGATCCTGGTCTTGTTGGAATATCCTGTCATTTCCCATGCTTAATTTTCTCACTGATTTTGCTTCAAATTGTTTTTTTAATTTATACAAATAGACAAAACGATCTATAGTGGTTTCTATAAAGACTAAATTGCCAACACTTGAAGCTGAAAAACAGCCCCAAACTATCACTTAACCTCCGCCATCTTTTACTGAAGGAATCAGATTCTTTAATTCTAACTCTGTCCCGGGTTTTCGCCAAACTTTTTATTTACCATCCCAGCCAAAAATCTTAAATTTAGATTCGTCTGTAAAAATAACTTTGCTCCAATAATCGTAATTATCGTTTTCATGAAGATCCGCAAATGCTAATCTTTTGCCTCTATTGACTTTACTAATGAGAGGTTTTTGCGCAGAATTCTGCTATTATATTAATTTTCTCTCAAGGCTCTTATAATACATTCTGGATTTACATCAGTTTCTGTAACCTTTTCAAGATGTTTGGATATATCTACTGCAGTAGTTTTCGGATTATTAAAAATGGTTCGAATGATTTTTCTTTTATCTCTACCGGTCAATTTTGGTGGTGTACCAGTACGAGGCAAATTTTCTGTAGTTTTTGTCAAATTATATTTCTTTATTATTCCTTGCAATGTAGCTTTACTTCTACACATAATTTTACTTATTTGGTTGAGTGATTTCACCTCATTTTTCAATATAATAACCAGTTCTCTGATTTCTAATGATGTTTCAGTTCTTTTAGTTGCAATTTTAAAATTAATAAAATAAATTTCAAAAAATGTCCTCTAATACTTATATAAAACAAGGCACATTTCTTACAAATATGTTAAGACAATAAGAAGCTGGCCAAATTCCTGCAAAAATCTATTCAAATCAAACTGTATGCTCACTTTTGTGAGTTTGAAAAACGCATATTTTTAACTTAATCCAAAAATGATTATGATAATCATAAAATGTTTGATGTCTATTAGACACATGATGATTGAAATGCATACTGGAAGCTATAGGAATGAGAAAAAGAAATTTATTTTCATTTTATTTCAAAAAATAGGAAAATTTGAAAGTGTATGCTGACTTTCGTGTATCACGGTAAATGTTATTTCAATTTTTCATGTGTGATGTTACTTAAAAGAAAATATACACACTTCAAAATCTCGTAAAAATATTTAAAATATGTCGAGAATTTTAAATTTCTTTTTCAAACTTCTGGTATACACTGGATTAAAACAATTTTTGCTAATAATAATTATTTGTTATTATTCCTTATTTTCATTTTTTAATGTCTTATAATCCATTAAAATTATAAATGTTTTAATGGATCATGTATATAAATACTTAAAAAAATATGAAAATAGAAAATTAGAATTTAAAATTGGAAATGAAAATAGAGGTAATCAGATATTAAATGTTATTCAGCACTTTTAATCGAAACATTGTATAATTTTATGATGAAAAATTGCTTTAATTTCAATTTCGTTAATTTTGTTTTGTAACATCCTTTCTATAAAACAGAACTCGCAGAATGGATCTCTTTTACTAATACAATACTCTCTTCGGGGGTTTTGGACATAGATTTTAAGGCTCTTGTCTTTACATACATATCAGAAAAGTGTTATATATATATATATATATATATATATATATATATATATATATATATATATATATATATATATATATATATATATACACACAGTTAACAAAATGTTTATTTGTACACTTCAATTTTAGAATTTTATAGAAAAATAAAATAAAATAACTAAGTTAAAATATATATATATATAACTAAATTAATATATATATATATATATATATATATATATATATATATATATATATATATATTCAATTGAGGTAAAATAATAATAAACACCAACAAAAAAAATACATATAATTTACATAAACGTTATAGTTGATTAATGAATAAAACTTTATATAAACTATACAAAAAGAGTATTTCTCCACTTACTTAGTGATAAACTTTAAACATAATTGTAATTATTTTATAGAAATCTTATACTTTGTATGCATTCCATTGGCTTTTACAATTGCTTCATGACGTCTTGGCATTGATTCCATTAATTTTTTGGTGGTTTCTTGATCTATTTCTTCCCAAGCTTCCATGAGTGCTTCTTTCAAACTATTTTTACTTGTAATATTTTTTTCGAATTTGTGCATCCAATAGCATTCACAAATTTTCAATTGGATTTATATCCGGGGATTGTGGTGGAGTTTCAAGGCATCATTGCGCGTTATAAAACAGCCATGTTTTAGTAACTATCACAGTGTGTTTTGGATCGTTATCTTGTTGGAATAAGAAAGTCTCTCCGATACCCAATTTTCTAGCACTGTCTAATAAGTTACGCCGCAACACAATGTAACCTAAAGCTGTCATTTTTGTGTCAATAATGTGTAACTATCCAACCCCGCCATGAACTACACAAGCCATCACATTTCCACCACCATGTTTCAGGGTCTGAAGTACAATTTTACTATCAAAGGCTGTTTTATTTTTTCTCCAGATTTTTCGGATACTAGGGGTTATAAAAAAATTTCAAACTTACTCGCGTCTGAAAAATTAACCCTTTTCCAGAAGTCCATCGGTTTGTCTTTGTATTTCATAGCAAATTCAAACACTTTTTTCTATTAACTTCAGAGATCATTGGTTTTTTCTCGGAGTTCTGCCCTTTAAACCAGCACTATGCAACACATTTCTTATTGTTTGAGCGGTCACTCTAATGTTAGAAGATACCAGAAGGTCATCTGCATTTTTCTGAGCAGAAATTTGTGGTTTTCTATTAGCTGCTTTAAAAATACTTCCTTTATTTCTTGAAGTTAATTTAATCGAGCCATCTGGCCTGCGTTCATTTTCAAAACGAGTCCAGTATTTTTATATTTTCTCTCTTACGATGTAACCAATAGTTGTAAAGGGTAACTTAACCATCTTTTGAATTTCGCGATAATATTTTCCACTTTTATTAAGGTTAACAATATGAGTTCTCATGTCTAAAGAGACTTCTTTTGATTTTGTGGCCATTTCTCAAATTTTCTCTACGAGTGTGACCTTCACTGTTAAAAAAGATAATCTTCAATGTGTTTAAGAAGTACAAACTATCCAAAAAAGTTAACTATTATGTGAAAAATTGCATGAAAGGATTGTAATATTTACCGGAGATATAGGTGTACAAATATACTTTTTGCAAGAAATTTTCCAAGTTTGTAAGATTTTGGTTTTATTTTCAATTATTTCAAAATATTTTTTTCGTTTACTTAGAAATAAACAACAAACTCACGCTCACACATTGCAAGGAATAAAATAGCTGCTTATATTTTTCTAAACTTTAAAAAAAGTGGTGTACAAATAAGTGTAATAATTTTTGTAACATCAATAAACAAATAAAATGAACAGAAAACATTGTTATTAATAATAATATTCCAATTAATTTTATTAAACACTATTTGGCTCGAGAGCATTGCTTATAAGAGTGCAGTAAGGTGTAGTTGTAAAGAAGAGTCACCCAAGACTTGATGGTCTTATATGAGAAGCTTGAATTCCCAATAGTATTTAGATTTAGTCTTTCAATTTATGTATTTGGTTTGCTACTTACGCATTTATTTGCAATTTCGCAGGTTTTGGATTTGATATTTTATTTCGGCAACTGCAAACTTAATATTTTGCTCTGGCAATTAGAATTTATTCACTAAATTTATTCCCGTGTTACTATCTTCACTTTCAGAAACTTTTTGTTGAAGAATTCGGGGCGTAGTGGCTTCATTCAGATTTTAGTCTCCTCGGGTCATTGTAAAACTTTGTGCAGATGTGGTCAACATCCCCATAGTGCTTCATTTCATTTGATATATTGTGCTTTTCCAATTTTCCTTTAATTCTGTATGTTTTTGTAAATGATTCAAATTCTAAACTTCATATTTTAAATTTTCTTTGTCTATTGGCTATATATTCTATTTACTATACATAATTAGTCCTGTCTTTTCACTTTAATTTTGCTTATCTTTAATATTGTTTAACTTCAATGTGATTCACTTTTATATTTGTTCTGATTATATATATATATATATATATATATATATATATATATATATATATATATATATATATATATATATATATATATATATATATATACAATGGTCTGAGCAGTACGCATTGCTAAAGATGGTTTGAAAAGTTTCAAAATGAAGATTTCTTTGTGAGAAACGAGGAGCGTGACAGATCAAGAAAAAAATTGAAGATGCTAAATTGTGTAAGCATTACTCGATGAAGATGTTGGCCAAACGCAAGAACATCTTGCTGAACAATTGAATGTTGACCAGAGCACTGTTTCCCGTCGTCTCAAAGCAATGGGCAAGATAATAAAGGTCAGTAGATAGGTACCACACGAGCTAACGTACCGTCAGCAGTTAAACCGAAAAATCGCGTGCGAAATGTTGCTTACCCGCTACAAACGCAACTCATATCTTCATTGTATTGTGACTGGCGATGAAAAATTGATATGTGTTTGAGAATCCCAAGCATAATCGATCATACTTTGACCCCGGACAACCATACAAATCGACCGCAAGGCCGAACCGCTTCCACCGCAAGACAATGCAATGTAGTTTCTGTGACCAGGAGGGGCCAATCTATTATGAACTTCTCATATTCGGTGAAACCATTAATACTGATCACTACAAGCAACAATTACTTGACTTGAACGATGCTATTCTCGAAAAACGCTAGCAATACAAGAAATGGCAGTACAAAGTGATTTTCCTCGATGACAATGCCCTTAGCCACCGTACTAAACCGACTAAGGATATCGTTAAGGCGCTCGGCCTGGAGCCCTTAGCGCATGCGGCATATTCGCCAGCCTTGGCTCCTTTCGATTACGACCTATTCATTGGGACACGCATTGGTTGACCAGCGCTTCACTTCTTACGAAAACGTCAAATCTTGGCTTGATGACTGGCTGGCCTCAAATGACCGATCTTTTTTTTTGGGGTGATATTCACAAACTGCCCGAAAGATTGGAAAAATGTGTAGCCAGCGATATAAATTATTTCAAATAAAGAAATGTTTACAGTTTTTGCAAATTTATTGTGTCTTTTTTTAAAACAATCGTCTTATTTCATTTGCATACACCTTGTATACATATACGATTTTATATATATCAGGTGTATGCAAAGCAATTCACGATTTTAGGATTTTAGAACATTCACGATTTTAAGAATTAGTGACAGTGTCTCATAGATGCATAATTTTAATTCCCAATTACAACTTAAATTTGAAGGATGTCTTTTTTGTGAACCCATTCTACCGCAATTTCCATTTGTGATTAAATTTTATTATCTAATTTATTTCATAGTTTTTTAATATTATGGTTGAGAAATTTAGATCAACTTTTTAAATTTATTTATTTAGAGAATCCAAAACTTTAGTACTTAAGGCATTAGCTCACGTGCCATCCAATATTTCTTGACTATCAGTAGTTGACTCAGTAGGAGGACTTTATGTCCTCCTATTGAGAAAGTACGAAACAATTATTTATATAAATGTGTTCAAAAATCAAAATAGTTGATGAGAGTCTCAGAAAAGTTTAAAGAAGATACCAACTTATTCTATAGTGATGGTCCTACTTGCATTCCTGTGAATAAGTACACTTCAGTCTTTCTTGGAAAACCGGGAACAAGTTCTCTCCTTCAGAGTGTTCCATCTTTTATCCCTTAATCATAATCGGCTTCAGAATTTTTCTAACACAGTCAGAATAATAAAAATTTAGTCTTCTGAAAAAGAAAGCGGGGACGATTTATACATTGTTCAATCAAGGGTCACTTTGGCCTGGTAGATTAGGGCGTCATTCTCATTATCGCAATTTAGTGAATTCGAATCTCGGCATAACCGAAGATCCATCGCATTCTCTAAAGGTTGCTGGGACAAGTTAAAACTGGGCATGGTCGCAATGTTTTCCAAATGAAAGGTTACCTCTGAAGATGGCAGGCCAAATATTGGGGTAATTTGCTTGGTTCCTGCTTCTTAATCTTGAAGACTCGACTCGGCTGCTTCTATCTGATTTAACCCAACTCAGGGATAGGTTACAGGAAGCATGCTGGTACAAAAAGAACAACGTTGTTTAATCAAACCTTCCTCTGGCTTTACAAAATCGTAAATTTATAGAGTTATCGATAACTAATTATATTGAAACTAATGATTAGAAGCAAATCCTGTGAAATTTCTCCCTCTAATATATTTTCCGTCTAACAACCCCATGCTTCAGAGTATATCAGTAGCTTCAAATGCAAACATTTCTATTCATGGATAGGGAAAAATGGAGCTTCTGCCAGTCAGGAGACCAGATCACCAACAAGTAGATGACTGACTAAGCTCTTGTTGGTATCCCTTTTAATCCGCCATGGACCTACCTGTAGTTAGTTAATCCATGTGACTCTACCGATAGTTAAATTACCACCGGTATATCTCTCAAGGTTTTCAGGGTCTCACCATTTTGGAAAACTTTTCAAGAATAAAAAGCAGGATTCAAATAATATGGATTGTTCCTCCAGAGCACCAATGGTATTAGCGTTCTCGTCCGGGAACATCACTGAGTCACGGCTTTAAAAGACAGAGGCAAATTACTCTCGCTCCTTTTCGAAGTGGTCACCTCGGATTATCAAAATTTTCTAAAGACTCCAGCATTTTCGAGACCTGTACCAATTGTGTCGCTGAATAAGTTACGCCTTTGAGTGTCAGAGGCTGTCCAAGCAAAGATTTATACGACGATCCTTTGATGGTGCTAGATTTTTTGAGGGTGTTTAACGTTATGGACTTGGTCTAGCGCTGCTATAGAAAGGAGACATGCAACAATAAGTGAAAAAATCGTATTGATTTCGATGACCACGAGATGACACTGCCGAGGCAGCAAAAATGAGTTTTAAAAACAGAAGAGTGAAAGATGGGCTTTTCGGCTTAATTCTAGAAACAAGAAGTAGAATGAAACTGTTGATATTATTATTGTGTGTGTTTTCGTTTATTAAACGTTTCTGTAAATTTAATTTTGTGTTCTGTGCAATCATCCTAGATAATAAATATTTGATAACTAATATGTTGTGTGATAAATTCGCGGCACCAATTTAAATTAGCGATATAACAGTATTTTTGCAATGAGTGATTATGGGTTAAAATCGCTTTAGTTATCTCTTAGTTAAATCGCTCTTAATTTAGTTAAAATCGCAAGTTAAATATTCTAGGAGCTATGCACTTGAGAATCATCAATTTGACATGCCGGCTTTACAAATACAGCAAAGAATGTTAAACCAGATGATCCTAGGCTTGGATCCAACCTGACGGCTAGAATTAAGATGACTCAAAACTTCGGCAATGAAACCCACTGCAGACCGAAACTTTATTTAGGAATTTTTATTGTTTTGACTAAGATGTTGTCTGTACGCATAAGAAGTATCTCAGGTGACTAAACTATTGAGATCAGGAATGAAAATTCGGAAAAATATAATTTTAAAAATTAGTTTCGAAAAAGAAAAAAATTAAGAGATTTCTTTGCTTGATTTTTCATCAATAAAATGAGAGTAAGAATTATTTTAAATATAAATTTTACTTTCAAATACAGAGCAATATGTTTCTCCAATAGTATTTTATATATAAAAAGAGAAAACAATTTAGTAAAAGAAAAACTTGTTTTAAGATTAAAAACATACTTTTTCTATTTTACGAAATTTGATTAAAAAATTATTTTACGAGTCCATACGAGTTCCTGAAGACGAACGTATATCGTATTGTATACTTAAATACCTATTTTATATAAATGGATAGGTATATAATAAAAGTTGATATAGAGATAAATATAGTTATACATATTGTTACAAAGTTTGTAAATATTTCTAGCATTCCTCTTGAGATATCTCAGACAGATCCGAAGTACTCAGATTCTGGAACAAAAATCGAGTGATCTTGGCGTGATTTTACGTTAAGAACGGCTTTTCCAGTAATTTGACAGCTTGACGACCACTTGGCGAGATCCTTAATGACTTGGTAACCACTTGACGACCTTTTGGCGGGATTCTTGGCAACTTGTTTACCACTTGGTGAGATTTGGCGATAAACTGATAGTTTTGGAAATTTCCACTACCTAAACTCTTGGGCCTTATTAAGCGAGATAGCCTAGAGTCTTCCAGAACCTTGGAGAAAGACTTAGGCTTTAAATTCAAGTAAGTTATAAGTACCACCGTTCCATGGACCGAGTGAGTCAGATCTCTGTTTTTGGGAGCTGTTTACCGTTGAATTGATACAGTATAATTGTAATTCGTAAAGGCTTGGTTTTTTCCGACATCTTTTAGAAAGTTTTACAAATAAAAACCCTGTGATTGTTAAGAGTTTATTTTATCGACTTTCTATCAACACGAACCTCGGTACAATATAGTAAACATAAAGTATTCATATACTATATATTTTATTTTATTTACACATTTGAGTATCAGTAACTTATAAATTCATTTATCAGCTTGTAGAAACTTTCTATTTGAAAATTCATTTTATATATTAATGCTATAAATAATATCGGTTATATATTTATATAGCGCCAGTTAAGATTAATTAGTATACTTAAGCACATTTATGAGTTATGAAGCAAGATTAATCATAAAGGTATCATTAGTTTGATACTTTTGATTAAATTTTAACGTCCACAGATGAATTCTTGAAGTGATGTTTTTCTGGGAATAGGTGAATTCACGACATTTGTGATGCTTATACCATCTCATTACGTATTTCCTGTAACTAGCGATGAAGTCATTTTCGGTAACTTTGTCCCACCCACACGTTAGAGATAACGAGATCAATATAACATTAAGACGACATCGGAACTTAACGCATAAAAGAAACAAATATTCGAGCGTAGGAGGTTAAAAGACAGGTTTAAGTTCGACACTAACAGATAGAATGGAGCTTCCTCAAATGTTTCCAAGGGTGATTAGGGACTTTCCATGGCAGGAAATAGCGAGACATTAAATGGCCATAATTGTGAGTATTTAAACTCCATTAAATATCACTTAAAACGAGATTCTTCTCGTTTAAAGGGAGCATGCAGAGCAAATGTGGAAGTTAATTATTTAAATAAATAATGAAAATAAATATAGAAAAAAGGAAGGGAGAATAATGTCGAGAAAAATTATGATATTAACATTTTACTTAGATGGTATATAAACCATATATAGAATAAAATTTGCTTAGTAGCCAAAATAACCTAGTTTTCTATTCATAATCTTATATAAAAATATAGAGCACATGTTTACCTTCATTAAAAAATTTACTATAATACTTGTTAATAAATTTTTAAAAGTATAAAAAATTTTTACTAAATTATTTATTCGAAATATATATTAACACAAAATCTTATATTACAATTAGCGAAATTAAATATACTGCAAAAACTAATTTAGATAATTTTTAAAGTTTTTAAGGAAAAATTTGTAATTTACGGAAAAATATTAGGTATGAATTTACTTATTAAATCATTTAAAGCTTTTCAATTAGATTACAAAAAGGTGCTCCAGTGTTTGATTTAACATTTTAATAAGCAAACAACATCAACAAACATAACTAAAAATATATAATACGATACAACCAATTATATTAAGAATTAACATAAATGAGATTTCTGAATGACATCAAAATAGAACTGGGTGTTGTGTAAAGTGCATCCACCACACACGGAAGAGAGGGTTCTACTCAACTGTCAAGTGCTGCCATCTGTTGTCGTGACTAATGTTATCCAAATCTGGACATTTATTACACACAACCATTAAGTATTTTTAATCCAAATGAAATGCGTCTACTAATTATAATTATTTGCGTGCAGTGATTTTGGTAAATGTTAAAAAAACTGCATTACAAAATGCTTTCTCTCACATCAGGTAGTTTTAATTCAAACCTATCTATAGATATTTGAAGAAAAGCTTGATAATTTTAAATGTAAAAAGCAAAATTTTAATTACTAAAACATCTCTGCCCTTCAAGTTATTATTTTCCAAATCGTTTTAAATGCTTTCATGGAATGTGTTAAAAGGGTATTAATATAAAATCTAGAAACGAATGCTAATAATTGCTGATTTCGTGTTTTAATTTACTCAAGAAATAATTAAAAGGACAAGCTAAATGGAAGCTTAATAGATGCAAACAGCTATCAGTGGATGTATAACTTAGAATATACATATGCAAAAAATCATATGTGAAATTTATTATAGAATTTTTTAATTCTTAGAACTATTTAAATAGCTTAATGAAATGCTTCACGATAACAAGTTACTAACACGATAAAATCTCACTTTATCGAAATGATTCAAGGAATGTAATGAAACACTTAATTCTTCAAAAACTCCTAAAGCGAATCACTGATAAGATTTTGAGGGAATAATGTCTAATATAAGAATAGCTCCCGCCAAGTGATTCTGTTAATGAAGGTTGCCATAGTAACAAAGCCTGCCATTTCAAATGCTGTTCAGTGTGTTATGGTTTAGCGATGTGTAGAATAGTCCTTAATAGTTTTTTCAGAATGTATAAAGTTCCGAATTTACTGACTGGCACAATGCAGTTAACAGTTAAAATTAACAAACAGTTATTTGGGGAGAGAAATGTATTCCCATGATAAATAAAGATTGTATAGTACAGCTAAAAGAAAGAAATCTCCATGCCCCGTATAGCATTACCCATGCTGGCAGCCGAATGACTAACGCTCATGCATTCGATCCAACAGTTCGTGGGTTCGAATCCCACTTTGGGCTTCGATGTTTGCATTAGTTCGGAATCCACTTTAAACCGCGTCTAATAAGCCCTCATGTGCATAGAATGCCTTGCAGCAATACATTTTGTCAGTATGAATTAAGCATGTCTCATCAGATTTAGACCAGGAGAACATGCCGGCCTTACTTTATATTGTATCTTTTGAACTTCATTCATATTCTCCAGGTGACTATTTAGAGGACTTTTAGAATGATCATACATTGAAAGAAAAAAGTCACCAAAACAGCATAGAGAAGCAGGACATGAAAGCTTAGTCTCGCATTCAATTGGATCGTCAAATGGTTATTTAAAACAGCCCTCGGTACCTCCTAAGTTGATTCAGTAACAATACTGTGACCCAACTCATTATTCATTCCAATGAAGAATATGTCTTTTTTTAACATATTCGGAAAAAGAATATTACAATAGATGCTCGTTTTTATGAACTAGTAGGGAGCGATATAAAACAGTTCGTAAAAAAGAAAATTAGTAAAATAATGTCTTATATTATTAAAGCGTGATTTTTTACCAAATTATTTTTTCTATATAAATGAAATATTATTAGAAAGAATTATTTGGAATGTGCATTATAAGAAATCCATGCAAAATAAGTTCTTGTTACTACTTAAATATGTTGTTGTTACACTATAATAATTGCAAGCGTACTAAGGATTGAGTTAAAAAATTTTGAATATATTTTCAATAAATTTAATTTTATAAAAATTATAAATCCATAAAACAAATATGTTGTTTAGAAACTTGGACAAGCCAAGCTCGCTTTGCTGTCAGTTATGCGAATTATAGTCAGTACGGTACATCATTCGTTTTACCACAGCACCACGAAAATAAAAGTACGACTTTATTCTAAGATTACTCCGATAGATGGCCCCTCTTTATCGATAGATGAGAAAGAGGATCCGATAGAGGATCCTCTTTCTCAATTTTTTCATTGATCTCAAGGGGGAGGATATTTTCTTTAGACCATTAAGCCCATGGTAACTGCTCAACAACCAATCACAGGGCTTTCGGTTCCTCTGTTAAACGGATATTGCATGTACTCAGTAAGACTTTGGCAGCATTGGGAATCGAACCCCACCCTTCGGTGGAACGGAAGGCCAATGCCTTAACTATATATATATATATATATATATATATATATATATATATATATATATATATATATATATATATTCAGATAATAAAACGAAATTTTCTAGTTAAAATGTTGTTAATTTAAAAATGTTAATTTTATTTATCTTATTGTAAGTTTGAAAAAATAGATTGAAATGGTTATACCCTGAAATTCATTTTTTTGAATATATTTGATTATATTATCAACAGTTTCTTCGTAAAATAATTTGTTTAGAATGTAAGTTAAATAAAAAACTTAATTAAAAGTCTCTATAAAAAGATATGAATAAAATTATTCGTACAAAAAATTACATGCATAAAATATTTAATTAAATAAAATTATTAATTATTTTGAATTTGTAGCATATTTTTCTTAATAATCTTTTTTCATCCCATAGATTAATTCTGAATTAACGACATTTCTCACAATCTCAAAATGCGAATGTGAAAAGAAAATAAATAGCTTTTCATTATGAAGCATTACAATTAAATATATAATTTTTTAATTAATTAATATGTAAGTAAAATTTAATAATGCATTTTTACTTATATTTTCGAATTTAAGTAACTGAATCTCAACAGTTAAAAATATAGTTTTGAAATTCCAATTGTGCCTTTAAATTATAAATTGGAAACGATATTTTTTAAAATGTCTTGGTAGGCATTCAACAATGTGATAGTTCTGCTGCAAAGTAAGAAATATAAGAAACAGAAATAATATTTTTTGAATGTTATGAAACCCTTTGAGTTGGACGAATATTGGGAAATCACATTCCAGTTCTATTTAGAGAATTTCACACCCAAAATAGAAGTGAGTCTGAAAGTAACACGAATTCCAACCCATTGATCAAACTTCAATTTGTCAACCTGTATTCAAATGACAATAGTAGTGAACGGAATGAGTATGAACAAAGAAATTTAAATGTTTTGTTTCTTAAAATTACATATGAAAATGTACAACTTTTAAAAAAAGGTTAGGTAAAAATTTAATGTTTATAGGTATAGCTTTAAATTTATTTAGAAAAGAACAAAACACGGTTTTCATAGAAAATTTTAAAGTAAATTTTAATAATAAACTTTTTTTAATTATATGATATTGATCTTAAAATCCATCGCTTTGATTAATTAATTTTATTTTAAAGTTTAAGCAAAATAAGTGTTACTAACATTAATTTATGAAATTAAAACGTGCAAAACCTCCTACAATGTATTATAACATATTTTTTCTACAAATGATACGTTTATTAAAAATAATATTTTTCTTATGCCGAAGAATTTTATGAAATTTGTATTTCGTTTTGCAATAATGAATGGACACGGGCCTTTGCTTACGTGAAAAGTAATTTAAACGGAATTAGAAAAAACGTGTATTGTTTAAACATTAAAAATTAGTAGCTACTTTAAAAGACTTAAAGATGAATTATGTTACAAATTATTTGTTTATTTTAAATTTTTAACTTTATTTTATAAATTCTGAGAAATATCAATGATTATAAAGAGCAAAATGGAATTTTCTTTTCCACCTCCATGTATTATTCATAAGATTCATGCTAGCGGTATTAATACTGTGGTTTTTAATTTTCATGTAATTATAACCAATATTTCATGTATTGCCATATTTAGGTTATAATTCGTGAATATATATATATATATATATATATATATATATATATATATATATATATATATATATATATATATATATATATATATATATATATATAATCTAATGATTAATATCTTCTTTTGTTCAATTAATTAGAATGAGTGAAATCGAATTAATAAGAATTAATGAAATATTTCTGGTAGAATATTTCAATTAGAGTGAAATAGAATTCAAGATTTGAATAAAAATGCGGTATTATTTTCTTGTCTTGATATTTATATTGTTTATTTAATAATTTTGGATAACTTTTATTGATTGTTATTAGTTATTTATTTGGTGTACAATTATATTTTCTAGCAGTATTTTTTATGCTTTGTTAGCTGAGATCTATTTAGCTGTCATTAATTATACTGATGATATTTTTCTTAAAAATTTTACTCTCATACAATATGTCCGAAGTATCTCAAATATTTTCATTTCCAATGAGGAAATTAAAATTATTTTTAAAAGTGTAGTAATTAAAAATTTATTAATATTCCTCGTTAAAAATTAATATTACTGGTATATTGTTTATTTACATTAATGTCAATTTATATATATTTAGTGGATAGATTTATTTTAATTTTGTTTTATATCTTTTTATATACATATTATTAATATTGATTATTCTATGCATACTTGTGAATTTTAAGTAATTCATTTGCAAATAATTTTTTCTATATACCTATAATTATTTCTCAATTCCAAGTTCATATTTATTTTATGTTTAACATTTATTTAATTGTTTTCAAAAATATTATTAAGTCTGTGTTATTCTTTTGTATCCTAACATATTTAATTCAGTTATGTGTTTATGTGGAACATAAACCCAAAACTTGCGGGAAGGGTGTAGTGTTAGGATACTCTTCATACTCTTCACTTGATGGCGCTGTAGTCATTAGGAGAGAGGAGAGGAGGGGGTCCGCTCCGGCGGGGAGAGAGGAGATTATCTTTGACCAGCGAGGAGGATTCAGCTGGCTCTCCTTGGGTGTTTGTTATGTTGGCCGTGTAGGGCCATAATCAAATTTCTATTAATTATTATTTTAATATACAATACTATTAAATTTAATTTTTAAATAAATATTTGTATTTGTTCGAGTTGTGTTTTCTTCTACAGAACAGACATTACACTTACCAAATTCATATTTTGAAAGTTTTAAAGTTAAATTGGCTTTTCTTAACCATTCAAATACTTCAGTAAGTTTCTGTATCATTTCGGTCCATGTTTTAGCTGGAATCAATACATCGTCTAAGTAACACAATACTTTTTGTTGAACAAGGGGTCCAAAACATGATTCATGAATCTTTGGAATTCTGTTGGAGCATTCGCCAATCCGAAGATCATTCGCTCAAATTGACCTGCATCGTCTGGAGATATGAAAGTAGTTTTCAGTTTGGCTTTTTCAGTCAATGGCAACAATAAATAAACCAATAGCTAAATCCAAAGTAGTATAAAATTGGCCTCCTCCTAGACATTCTAAAATGGCATCAATTTTTGGGTAATAGAAATTTATCCTTGACCGTCTAAGAGTTTAATTTCTGTAATTTATAACAAATCGCTGTACTCCTGTCTTTTTCTTAATAATAAAGGACAAGAATAAGTAGATCTTCTATCTGAAACTATTCCATGCCTCTTCCATTCGGTTTCAATTTCTTTTATGTACTTCTTCTCTTCAGAATTAGTTTTAAACGGTTTTTGAAAAACTGGCTTACTGCCATCTATTTCTTTAATGTCCATTATGCATACATTCGTGCAGCCCAACTCGCTTATGTTTAAAGCAAAATAGTCCTGATATTTATTTAATAAATACAAAAGTTCCAGTGTATCATTTTCAAGGATTTATCGAAATTAATATCTTTCATTAAAATAGGAGACTTCTGCTTGTTTGTTGTTATAACTTCAAACTTTTCATTATCACTTTTAACTTTATAAGATAGGGTCATGCGTCCCTCACTTACTTCCATTCCCCTATCTAAGTATAGACCTTTCCTAACTTTAAAATTAAATTCTTCTTTATTTATTACTGGTACAACTGTTTCACCGTTAACTACTTCAAGAACAGAATCAAAATTCTGTCGTACACTTCTGACTAAAATTGCTCCATTAACTATCGAATGTTCAGTTTCCTCAATTTTTGGTCTAATTAAATTAATTGATTTTTCTATTTTTGTTTCATATAATGATTTTAATTTAACTGTATTTTCTTTTATATCTATTTGAATTTCAGAATAAACGTCATCATTTGAGTATCCAAATTTTAGATTAAACCAAAATACAAGTAAAAGCAATGTATAGTAAATCTAACCACGTTCTACCTAAAATTAAATCGCATGGCTGGGAATAATCTTCTACGATTAATAAAGGAATAAATTTTCCAACTACATCTTCTACACGAATATTTACTACAGCTTTTCCAAGGGTCTTAAATACTGAATTATTTTGATTTTCAAAACAGAATAAATTATAGCTATCTGGGGTCATATTCAGATTCATTTTTATTGCGATACTTTCTTTTAAAGGCAACACCTGCTACCTGTATCAATTAATGCAATCACTTTATTTCCATAAATATAAACATCTTTTAAGTAATTCGTTGGTGCCAACGACGCACTTAAATCCAAATTGTTTTGACTGGCGAGTAAATGATTCCCCTCACGCTTTTGATCGGTTTCAAATGTACACATTCACCAAGAATGACCTAGTTTTTTACATTTCTTACAGTAAGCTGAAGTCTTCGACGCGGTATATTCGCAAGATATATCACCATAATCATTGCAATTAGTCCTCTTTTTCATTTCGAATATCCGAGCTGACTAACTTTTTCCATTTTTTTATTTTCCTTAAACGAAAATGATTTATTTTCTACCTGAAATTTATCATTACGAGAATTATAATTCGATGAGTTTCTTAGATTACAACTATTAATAGATCGATAATAGTTATCCAATTTATCTGCTAACTGATATGGGGTATTAATTTTAAGCTATTCGTCAACAAAATGTTCCCGACTTGTTAAACTTAATTCTTTCTTCAATTGTTCAATAATAATTAAATTTTTTAAACTATTGAAATCTGAAATCTCGAGTCCCGTTATTCATTCCTCAAAATAGTTTTGATATGAATAATCCTTCCACGTACTCTCTAGATTTTTAACATGATTTAAAAATTTAAATTTAAACTTATCAGCACTTAACTTATATCTCTTAAGCAATAATGATTTCAAATACTTATAATTATTTGCATTATCTTCGTTTTCATGCGCTAATAGTTGCGTAATTTCACAGTGGAGCATTAATTGTGACACCTTATACTCTTCACTTAACCCAATGTCCTGCCTGCCGTTCAAATAAAACTAAATTTTCATTTAGTTTTATTTCTGTAATTTCATACACACTCACTATAAAACTAAATTTTTATTTAGTTTTATTTGAACTAAATAAATTATATCCTAATCTTTTATTTTATATTTCAGCATTAATTTTCGAAAATTTGTGTGTACGCTTTTATTTTCACCATTTTAAATATTTACATTTTGAACTCTATTTTCTACGCAAACGTTCAAGTTCATGTTCACATACGGCCAACATTTTGGCGGCTATTGCTGATGCAATTCGATCTTCAATTATCCTACTAGAGAAATGTGAATTCACTAAATTGCTAACCAGAAATGTTCATGTAAATAATAGCCATGCGGATTTTGCCTTTGATGCAATGCCTTTTACGGGAAAATTATTGGATCATTAGAGTTGGATTAAAGTCATAAAAATGTTTTATATAACTGTGTTGTTTGTAAAAGGTTTAAAGAAAGCTATCCCAACCGAACCAACACCTTTGCTTCTAGATAGGGTAACGAATTGCGCGCCATTTGAAATTGTTGCCATTGACTCAGCCGGACCTCTATTTTGGAAATATGGAGGAAAAATTTGGATAGCACAGTTTACTTGCTCCAGTACACCGAGCTATCTACCTCAAGAATCATTATTATAAGTTATGTCTATATTTTCTCAATTTTACTTTTCAAAATAAGTAAAAATTGTTTATTTTAGAAATAGCATTTAGTTTTTTCTTAAAATAATATTATATGTAAGGTATGAAAATGAAAAAATACATAGAAAATGCTTACCAGTGTAACTTTAACCAATTTTATTTACTTAATTTGGATCATTTGCATAAATCTTCATTTTACACATAAACTGAATATAATAAAATTTAAAATATAAAAATTTACTCGAATTTATCATTAATGTAATCAATAAACAAAACTAATTTTTGGAAAATGTATTTGAAATATTTTTGTTAATGTTTAGTCTGAATAAATAATAATTTGTAAAAAAAATAACAAAACAAAACCATTGATTCTTAATCAAATTTAATTCAAATATAAGCCCCACTGAAAAAGATGATTTTGAAAAATCAATACGGATATTTCACTTTTAGATCCGCAGAGCAATTTAATGATATCTACTTTAATCAAGGCTCTGAAACAGAAAATTAAAACAAACGCAACTCATTAACACTAACAATAAACATCTCATTAACAAACAAATTAAAAAAAATACGACAATAATCTTTGTAAACGAAGAATAAGGATTTGAAACAGGAGAATTAATTTTACTACTACTAACAATTTATTACATAAACATTCATGCATGCTTTGTCGGAAAGTTAACATCAGCATTTAATATTAATAGAGACGATCAACAGTTTCAAGTGAAGGAAGCCATTTATATCTAAACAGCTCATTATGCTCACGAAGACATTAAATATCCATTAACATTCAATTAAACAATCCAGTTCCAAATAAATATATTAAATGGGCTGCTCGGAAAGATACCAAAACCTAAAACGTACTAACGAGCTCAAATTATAATGAATACATAAATGCAACGATTGCATAAGGATTAGATTTGGAAGTATAATTGAAAAGTACTGAGAAATTAATAAAATTTTTGAATTACTAAATCAATCTTATAAAATTCATTAATATGAAAACCCATAATTAGAGTTTGAAGGTTTACAATATTGATATAAATTTAATAATCCATATAGAGATAATTTTAAATAAGCCACGCAATATTTTGGAAAATAAATCAAATTCTGCGGAATAATTTTTTCGAATATAGGTAACCATTCTAATCTGAACTGCTCTTATTTCGTTATTTAAAATAAGTCTTTCACTAAAACATTTTACACAACTATTAAAACAGCAATATTTTAATTTTGTGTAAAGATACATTCTTAGACAAAAACACACAGCTTTGTAAAAAGTATTTTAATTCATCGCTTGATAATGAATCAAATACTTCTTTCGTATTAAATGTACGTTATTATTAGTCATTATATATATATATATATATATATATATATATATATATATATATATATATATATATATATATATATATATATATATATATATATATATATATATATATATATATATGTTATTGGCAAAGTTTCAAATCCGGCATTGTATATAATGTCAAAAACTAGTCGGCAATGTGAGAAAATGCTTTATATTTTACATGTATCCTAGACTCTCTATAGAATGCGAAATGGGAAACCGACAAAGTATAAAATACATTTTCGATTCATTTCAAGGATCAAATGGCAAAGCAGATGACTTTTAACGCGTGCTTTAAGCTCAAAATTCGTCAGTTGCACTTTTCTGTTTGTACAGGAGTGTCAAAATACCAGATTTTAATTAATTTGTTAAACAAAAATTGGTTTTTTACCAAACTGCATTAAGGATGGAGAAGCAAGCTGCAGTATTAAAAAAGGAGACATGGTCTATACACATGAAATAATGATTCGACGATAAATTATGCAAAATTAATGTAAACCCATCATAAAATAGTGTTTTCTTAACGTAAACTACTTACAAACAGTTAGTAAATGAGATACAAAAAGCCAAAATAACTATTACTAAAAAGGTACCTAGAGACAGTCGATTGCTAATCGCTACGATGTGATGACTGCAGAAAACAAAATTTCTCGTTAAAGAAGGCGTCAGTACTGTTCAGTATTACCTCACGAATTCTGAGTTATTTCCCGTAGTTTATGTTGTTCATTTGTCTATTGTATACGGAGGATGTGATAGAATAATGGAAGATCTGTCAAACAAGCACAAAAACATTACAAGTCATGATATTAAATTTTACACCCCCCTTTGTGAGCTTTGACAGAAGAAACTAAAAGTTATTAAAAAGGGTATTGCTGTGAAACCTAGCGTTTTTTCTGAATTTAATTTCCATTGTCAAGTAGATCTTATTGCCTTTCAGTCTCAGCCAGAGAGAGAATCCTAATTTATTTTGATGTTCACTGGTCATCTCACAATATTTGTGATTCTCAAATATCTAACGTCAAAAAGGGCTGAAGAAGTAATCTACAACCTAGTGGACATATTCTCGTTTCTTGGAACCCCATTTATATTACAGTCTGACAAAGATATTGAATTTGCCTATAATGTGGTAACCAGCTTGAAAGAGTTTTGGATACCACAGAAAATCGTCAATGAAAAATCTCGTCATTCATAAAGCAGGGTCGTGCCGAAAGAACTAGTCAAAATATTTATAGCTTGCTTTGTACTTGAATGCAAAATAATAAATCAACTGCTGCAATGAAGGACTACATTTCGTGGAATTTATAAAAAATGGAGCTCACCATTCTGGGATCACAATAATACCATGCAAAGATCTATTTTGCTACAAATTTAAATTAGAATTTTCAACGTCTTTTCTACCTTAAGGTATTTTAAAAGACAAATACAAACGAGCAGTTAGAAAAAGTACTAGAAAGCGCCTAAAAAATGAAAAAAGGCAAAAAAGAGCCTGTGTTTGAAAGAAATGCATAAAATACAGTCGATCATGGACTAAACCAACAGGATAGTGGCATGACTACAAAAGAGATTTTTGTTTTTGATACCTGTTCTGTGGTTTTAAATTAAACGAATAGTGCACATGCAGGCAAAATGTGTAATCAAAAATTCATATCTTCTGTGGCCATACTAGTAAAAATAATGAAATACGTATTTTGTGCAATATTTGTTTCAAAACTGAAAATGTGATCAAAATAAAAATAAACTCTAAAATCCATCTTGTTATGCGATCCAAAAAAACTAAAATGAATTCGGAAGAAAAATTTCCCACTGCTTCTTTGGGAGCTACTGTGCTCGTTACTATTCTTGGTGTCGACAAGGGGAGAGGGGATTACCACAATTTATAAGCAACTGTAAAAAGTGTGACAAGGCATGGTTTCCGTCGAATCGGAACTTCTGAAAGATTTTTAAAGAAAGAATATACGAGTTGACAATTCATTTTATACCCTAAGAGAACTCGCTTAGAGTAAAAGATATTCCTGATCTCGAAATTTCTCTGCAGGCAGTTGTTATTGCTCAGTCCAAGGCAGCGCCCAAAGATTCATCAAATGTACAGTAAGACCCCGCTTAACGCTGTTTCGTTTAGCGCTGTTTCGGTTTAGCGCTCTTTTATTTCAACCCGGGGATTCCACGAAATCGCTCGCAGCATACGGGGATTCCCCGAAATATTATGCAGCGATAGGTTTCAAATACATATCCGAAAGAGTGTACTTGTGTTTCTTGTTTGGTGCGGCATTGTACAGACATATTTTTATTATTGGAAACATTTGTTGACATTATTGTAAGTAGGTATTAATTTACATATTTAATACTATATTACAGTGTCAAATATTTTGATCTTTAGTTTTTACTATGGGTGATAATGAAAAAGAAAAGAAAGCAACCAGAAAAAGCATTTCACTCAAAACTAAAATGAAAGTGATTAGAAGATTAGATTCTGGTGAACGTCAAACTCTAATTAGTGCTTCATTGAATTTGCCAACTTCAACAATAAGGACCATCATGAAGAATAAAGAAAAAATACTGTCATCGGCAACTACAACTACGTCAAGCTCTGCAACTAGAATTACCCGTTCTAGAAATAATATCATAGAGGAAATGGAAAAACGACTGTCTATATGGATTGACGACGAAATTGACCGCAATATGCCATTAAACCAATCTATCATAAGGGAAAAAGCTAGAAGAATTTTTAATTACATTCAGGCTGAGACAATTGACACAAGTGAAACTTTCGTTGCTAGTCGAGGATGGTTTAATAGATTTAAACATCGGAATAACCATCACAGCATAAAGATTACAGGAGAAGCAGCAAGTGGTGATACAAAAACGGCGGCTGAATTTCCAGCGATATTAAAAAGAATAATTGAAGAAGGAAACTATCCTCCAGAACTGGTTTTTAATGTTGATGAAACAGGCCTGTTTTGGAAAAGAATGCCGAAACGAACATTTCTATCCCGTGAAGAGAAACGGGCACCAAGATTTAAAGCTGCAAAAGATCGCTTAACCCTTCTACTAGGTGTTAACGCAAGCGGAGATTTTAGATTAAAACCATTACTAATTTACCATTCCAAAAACCCAAGAGCAATGAAAGGCATATCTAAATCAACTTTACCTGTTATTTGGGAGTCTAATAAAAAATCATGGATAACTGCGAAAATTTTCCAGGATTGGTACACTGAACAATTCTGCCCGTCTGTTAAACATTATTGCGAAATTAAAAAACTTGAACAAAAAGCACTTCTGTTAATTGATAATGCTCCAAGCCACCCAACAAATTTATCAGACTTAACAACATGCATTCCAGTCGAAGTGGTTTTCTTGCCGCCTAACACAACTGCCTTAATTCAACCAATGGACCAAGGCGTTATATCAAATTTTAAGGCTTATTACTTGCGGCGAACCTTTAAGCAAATGTTTGAAAAAACAGACGGAGAAGAGAACCAGTCCATAAGAGAATTTTGGAAAAACTACAACATCGGGGATGCTGTAGAAAACATAGGGCTTTCTTGGAATGAGGTAACAGAAAGATCTTTGAAAGGAATAT
This sequence comes from Latrodectus hesperus, assembly GCA_037975125.1. Taxonomy (NCBI): domain Eukaryota; kingdom Metazoa; phylum Arthropoda; class Arachnida; order Araneae; family Theridiidae; genus Latrodectus; species Latrodectus hesperus. The sequence goes on from CM075857.1 coordinate 28,518,460, forward strand.
GGAAGAATATTTGGCCGGATTTAAGTAAGAGCGATGGACACTCTGTCGATGTGGATCAAATAGTGGAAGAGATAGTGAAATTAACGAAGCAAACCGGTTTTGAAGGGGTAAATGTGGAAGATGTCGAAGAAATAATTCAAGAAGCAGCGGCTACTCTTTCTAATGATGAGCTCAAGGAATTAACTGAACAAGAAGAAAACAAAAATGTTGACAGCAGTGATTCAGAAAAAGAGCAAAAAGAACTTTTGATGGCGTTTGTAAAAAGGAGTTTGTCTACCATAACTGAAATAATGAATCAATTCATTGAAAATGATCCGAATTTTGACAGGAGCTCAAAAGTAAGGCGTGATGTTAGAGATGCTCTATCCATTTATGAAGAATTTTTAAGAGAACAACGCCAAAGAAAAAGGCAAACAACATTAGATGTTTTTGTCACAAAAAGGCAGAACACTGAAAACGCGGAAGGCTAACTAAATATGACTGACTTAGAATTTTATTTGTTTTTTTTTTAAGAATATTCGTTTTGTTATTTATATTTTGTTTTTATTTTTGCAAGAAATAATAATGTGGTATTAATTTGGGCTTTAAGAAATAAATGTTTGGTTTTATTTTTATTAAAAAAACATACTTTTTAAATTTAATATTTAACCAATTTCCTAGCCATCTTCCCCTAACCCCAATATTTACATGTAAAGATTGCCTCGTTTAGCGCTGTTTAGCATTACGCTCTACTTTGATGGAACGTATCCCCCGCGTTAAGCGGGGTCTTACTGTATATGTAAAACAAAGTGCCTAAATAAAAAATGACTTGGTTTGAAAATTGTAATGAAGTGTAAATCAAAATGTCATTCAGGCCTGCTATATTGCAACAAGGATTTTAATTTCTTATTTTTAATATAGAAATTTTGTTTCCTTTAATAAGAAATGAATAAATTATGTTTAGTACAACTTTCATTTTCCTTTACGCATTTTGAATACATATTTTAATGGCACTCTCATTATTTCTTCAGAATTATATTTTTGAGAAATGCGCATTATGTACATAATAACCTCAATTGGGCGTGTTTTTTTCATACTTTACCTAAATAGTAATTGTCATTTTATAGAATACCTACAGGTATTTCATACTCTTCGCTGCTAACGTTATATATATATATGAGATTGAAAGCGCCAACAGAGGGCCACTCACATGTTTGAAGCCGAACACGCAGGGATAGTTAAATCATTTAAAAAATAATGTGTTAATTCCTGACAATAAAGCAAGCGAACCCATAATATTGGCGTCCGAAGTGCTGTGTTGGAAAAGAAGGTAATGATATTGTGAAGAAAAAAATGTGATGTGATTTTGAAGTAAGAAAAAATTATTTTATGATTTTCTATTTTATGATTTATTATTTTCTGAGTGTTATCTTTTCAATTTTGTGGATTACAAGGATAATCATCTTACAAGTCAAGCATCAGAAAAGGGTACATTTTCTTTATTTCAAGATGAAGTTAAATGACATCAAAAAGATACGCATTGCATTGCAGATCATTAAGTCGGACAAAGTAAAAGTTCTACATAAATTTATTTTCGATTCTGACGGAGACCGGTCAAATCGAAAGCGTATAAGAGAATTTTCTGGTTTTAATTTTGCTATTGAAAGTGAAGAATTTAAAAAGAAATTAAAAGTAATAGAAGATAATTTTTCTTTGAACGAATTAATTACAATTTCTAATATTTTAAATATCTCTTTCGAAGGAAATAAATCTGAAATAGGAAAAAGAATACTTGAGCAATTGTGTTCTTTGAACTCTTTAGCTGAGGGAATGAACGACGCCTGTATTTCGGAATCAGATGTAGACGAAACAAACAAAAATGAAAGCGAAACAGATTCTCCAATGCAATGTGGAAATAAAAATAATACTTTAAATGCGTGTGATATTGCTAATGAACTTAGTAAAAATAATGATTCTCAAAATATTTATATCAATTATTCTGATATCGAAAGCACAATTACCAAATTTAATGCTGAGTCGCATGAAAACATAAATAACTGGATAGAGAGTTTTGAAAATGTATCGAAACTGTTCCATTTATCAGATTTACAAAAGTTTATTTTTGCTAAAAGATCGCTTGGTGGAAATGCCTTATTATTTGTTAGAACAGAGCCGGAAATAAACTCGTGGGAAAAATTAAAAGATGCCTTAATTGACGAATTTTCTGTTGAAATAAATTCAGCTAATCTTCACGAATTACTAAGTAAGAGGAAAATGAAAGATTCAGAATCCGTTCAGGAATATTTTTTAAAAATGAAAGAACTTGGTCACTCAGGAAAAATTGATGACGCCGCGTTAATACATTATGTGATTAAAGGACTTAATGATAAACATGAAAATAAAATTATTCTCTATGGATGCAAAAACTTGATAGAATTTAAAAATAAACTTAAAGTGTATGAAGTAATGAAAAGTGATTCAGCAAAGAGTAAATATGCTTTCGATAAAATGAAAACAAAACATGATGCAAATTTTAGATCTTATTCTTTTGATAAAAATAAATTAAAATATGATGGTAATGATAAATATAATTCAAGGTATGAATCTAATGATAAATTTAATTCTAAGTATGAAAATATGAATAAGAATAAAGTAAAATTTGATGGTAATTTTGATTCAAGAAATAGAGTGTGTTATAATTGTGGTTCACGTTCACATATTTCTAAATATTGTATACATAAAGATAAGGGTTTAAAATGTTTTTCATGTCAGACTTTTGGGCATAAAGCTTCGGAATGTCCGAAATCAAAAGAAACAAGTTCATTTGATGATAAACCGAAAATAAATGCGATAAGTTCTGAAAATTTAATTCTTAAGGATGTTAAAATTGGTACTTTGAATGTAACTTCATTAATTGATACTGGAAGTCAGAAAACGATTTTGAAAAAGAGTTTATTTAATAAAATTAAAGACACTGTTGGTTTACAATCATCTAATATTTTGTTGACTGGTTTAGGAATGAAATCAATCAAACCACTAGGTTATTTTAAAGCAGAAGTTGAAATTGATAATTCGAAAGTTAATACAAATATTTTTGTTATAAATGACGACTCTGTAAGTTTTGATTTAATTGTAGGAACTGACATTATTAACCAAGGTACTTTAATAGTTTCAGCCAATGGAGTATCGTTTCACACTAACAAGAACGAAATAGTAGTTCTTAGTTAATTTTGTAAATCTTAATGATGAATCAGAAATTGATTTAAGTAACATTAAAGATAAATCATTGTGCTCTGAAATACATTCATAAATAAAAAACTATGTTCCTAATAAAATTAAAAATGTTGATGTTAAGATGAAAATTAATTTAATTGATGAAATCCCTATTTGTTCATCCCCCAACGACTACCACCTTTGTAGAAAAAAAGTAGTTGAAGCTCAAATTGAGGAATGGTTAGCTAAGGGAATAATTCGTAATAGTTCTTCTGATTTCTCTTCACCTGTAGTATTAGTTAAGAAAAAGATAATTCTCACAGTCTTTGTATTGATTATAGACGGCTTAATAAGAAAACGGTTCGTGAACATTTCCCTTCGCCAGTTATTGATGACGTAATAGATAAATTACATTCTTCTGTAGTGTTCACAACTTTGGATTTAAGAAATGGCTTCTTCTATGTTGACGTTGAAGAAAATTTCCGCAAATACACTTCATTCATTACACATGATGGTCAGTATGAGTTTTTGAAGTGCCCATTTGGATTAACTAATTCTAAGAGTATTTTTCAGAAATACATTAATAATTTGTTTACACAATTATTAAAAGACGGTGTTGTAGTGATTTACATGGATGACTTAATTATTCCTGCCGAAAACGAAACCGAAGGTGTTAGAAAACTTAAACTTGTCCTGCAAACTGCGTCGGAGTATGGACTGGAATTGAACTTAAAGAAATGTAAATTTTTGAACCGTGAAATAGAATTTTTAGGCTATAAAATAATAAATGGCAAATTACACCCGTCAACAAATAAAACGAAAGCTGTAATTAATTTTTCCGAACCAAAAAGTGCAAAAGACGTTCAGAGCTTTTTAGGATTGACTGGTTACTTTAGAAAGTTTATTAAGAATTATTCCATTATTGCTAAACCTTTAAGTGATTTATTGAAAAAAGAGTCTAAATTTAAATTTGACCAAAATGAAAGAAATTCCTTTAACCAATTGAAATATATTTTATCCACGGAACCCGTTCTTACAATTTTTAACCCTCAAAGTGAAACCGAAATTCATTGTGATGCCATTGTTCATTGATGGTTATGGTGCCACCCTTATTCAAAAGTCCCTAGTAGATAATCAATTCCACCCTGTTTACTACATGAGTGAGAAAACAACAGAAGCTGAGCGAAAATATTCTAGTTACGAATTAGGAGTTATGGCTGTCATAGAAGATTTAAAAAAATTTAGGGTATATGTGTTGGGAATTCCTTTTAAAATAGTTACTGACTGTAATGCTTTTGCTATGACAATGAACAAAAAAGATTTATGCACAAAAATTGTATGAATGGGCTCTAATGCTAAGTGATTTTGATTACACAATTGAACACAGAAAAGGTTCTAGTATGCGACATGTCGATGCTTTAAGCAGGAATCCAATTTGTATGATAGCTCAAGATAGTTTAACACTAAAAATAATTCAAGCACAAAACACAGACGAACATATCAAAACAATTAAATAGATATGAAAACAAAAATCTCATGATGATTATTTACTCAAAAACGATGTTCTTCATAAATATGTTAATGGTAATGAACTGTTAGTAATCCCAGACAAAATGCAAATGAGTATAATTAAATCTGCACACAAGAAAGGTCATTTTGCAGGTTAAAAGAACAGAAGATCCTCAAGTTAAACAAAAAATCGAGAGATGTATATCTAATTGTATACTGTGTATTTTAAGCAATCGAAAAAGAGGTAAACAAGAAGGAGAATTACACCCAATCGAAAAAGACGATACTCCTTTACACACATATAATGTAGATCATTTAGGTCCATTAGAGAGTACTCATAAGAGATATAAATATATATTTGCTGTGATCGATAGTTTTACCAAATTTATTTGGCTTTACCCAACTAAATCTACTGACGTTTCTGAAGTAATTTCGAAGTTAGAACTCCAAAAGACTGCTTTCGGTAACCCCTCTTGCATAATTTCGAATAAAGGTTCTGCATTTACTTCAAATGATTTCGAAGAATATTGTCACCGTGAAGAAATTAAACATATTTGTGTAACCACCGGTTTACCTAGAGCTAATGGTCAAGTAGAGCGCCTTAACTCCAGTATAATTTCTGTTCTGTCTAAACTATCGATAGACAACCCAGCTAAATGGTATTTGCATATTAGTAATGTACAACAGGTTATAAACTCAACTTTTCACAGAAGTATTAACACAACACCATTTGAATTGTTGTTTGGTACAAAAATGAAACAAAAAAATGATGTTAAAATTAAAGAAATCTTAGATGCAGAAATGCGAATAGATTTCATTAATAATCGCGATAACTTAAAAAAAAGCTAAGAAACAAATTTTAAATGTTCAAAATGAAAATCGCAAAACCTATAATTTAGGAAGAAAACAAGCAAGAAAATTCAAATTAAATGATGTTGTTGCTATTAAACGTATACAACAAGGTCCAGGTCTCAAGTTAAAACCCAAATATTCAGGCCCCTATACAAAATAATAAAAGTTAAGAGCAATGACACAAACGATGTGCAAAAACTTGGTTTTACCGAAGGTCCCCTGATTACTAGTACTTGTGCTGAGTACATAAAGCCTTGCCCCGATGTAACTTAAAATGCGCTGAAAGAAGAAAAGAAGACACCAATGATGACCAACTCCTGATTTTGACTTTTTTTTACCCACAGAATTGCTATTTTTTAAGACTAAAACTTTTTATTTCAGACTGTTACCTTTTAATTGTTTAAAAAAGAATAGTAACTGAGATGCGTTCAAGACGTTTCATTTTGAAGATGGACAATGACGAGAGTGAAGATGCAGCTACCGATGATCTAACCAGATGAAGTTGAAGTAGTCCTCCACGACGGAATCTCAGATTCGAGGAACAACGATGACGATTTAGATGAGAATTGAAAGGACGAATTAGACGAGAATTGACAACACTGTTTATAGATTTTTCTTGAACATGTTACTGCTCCTATTCATTTTTTATTTCAGGAAATTCTGATTCCAGACGAATGCTGAGATCAGCTAGTGTCATCAGGATGGCCTATTTTGCGATTGAAAGCGCCACCAGTGGCCACCATGTTTGAAGCCGAACACGCAGGTGAGAAGAGAGGAGAACGACGATGTGATGGATGGGAAAAGACGCGATGACGTGAAGACGTGAATTGGTATTAGACTAATTATGGACTATAACTAACTAAGATGTTAGATTGTTTATTTTAATGTCTATAAGTATGTAAATAGCCCTTTTCTTATTTTGTTCAAAACCATAATTAAATCATTTAAAGAATAATGTGTTAATTCCTGACAATAAGAAGCAAGCGAACCCATATATATATATATATATATATATATATATATATATATATATATATATATATATATATATATATATATATATATATATATATATATATATATATATATATATATATATATATATATATATATATATGTGGGACGGGGAGTGGCCAAGGCGAGATTAACTAATTAACAATTCTTATACAAAGCCTAATATTTAATTAACATGTATTTACAAATATAAATATATACAAGTTTGAGATATTTACAATTAATCATCTTAATAGATTGAAATTTAAAGTTCAAGTTTAAAGTTATGGGGGACAGGAGCAGTCGTCTTGCTGCTATCAAAAAGGAACGTCTTCGCGTCTTTAGTATTATTTCTCTTCTGCCCCGCTCACTGGGGAAGCTGTTGCGCCTCTCGAGCTCCTTCTCAAGTGGGCACTTGAAATAGTGACGTCGGCTATTAAGTGGTTCACCCACCACAGTTCGGCCGTCCTGAAATCGGCTGGTCCTCCAGACGACACTGCAAATACATAAAAAAAGAAAAACAGCAAAACAGGGAAAGAAACAAGCAGAACAGAATAATTCTCTGAAAAGAAACAAATTTTATATTCATCTTCTTAGATCTGAAATAAAGAAATGAGTCAGTATATCTTTTAGCTTCATTATAGTCAGTTGGACTTCCGACTATCCTTCAGCACAATTCAACTTTAATTTAACTCCAACTTGCATAACATCCTCGTCTTTTGGCATACTATACCAGGGTTTTAGGAATTCAGCACAAGTCGTGGTACCGTTAGGTCCTTCATGACTTCCTTCTTTGATTACATCATAGGTGTTGCCTCCTTTAACTTTAGTAATTCTGTACGGTCCTAAATATTTTGGTTTCAGTTTTAAGTGGGGTCCAAACTGAGTTCTCTTAATAGCGACCAAATCATTAACTCCATAAGATTGTGGTTCTTTTCTTCTTAAATTATACGTTTTCCTGTTTTCTTCTTGGATCTTGAAAATTTGTTGTTTAGCATGTTTTCTGAGTTCATCTCTTTGAGCTTCAAAATTAGCTTGAAATTCCTTTTCAATCATTTCTTGGAGCTTACTAATACCTCCAACGTTCATCTTCGTACCAAAAAGCAACTCAAAAGGTGTGGTATCTATGCTTCGTTGATATGTTGAATTAATCGTCTGCTGCAGTTCGTTCGTAAGTTTATACCACTGAGCTGGATTCTCCAAAGATAGCTTTGAAAGAACTGATATGATTGCTTGGTTGATCCTTTCAACTTGTCCGTTAGCTCTTGGCAAACCAGTGGTTATTAAATGGTGTTTAATATTCTCTTTAGAGCAATAATCTCTGAATTCACCAGAGCTAAAAGCTGTACCTCTATCAGAAATAATTTGGTAGGGATTTCCAAAGACTGATTTTAGAGTTTCTAATTTCGAAATGACTTCAGCAGATGTTGTGGTCTTCGTAGGAAAAATCCAAACGAACTTAGTAAAAGCGTCAATAATTGTTAAAATATACTTATAATTTTTATGTGTGCTTTCTAAAGGTCCTAAATGATCAATATGGTATGTGTATAGTGGTACGTCATTTTTATGCAATGGGTGTAATAAGCCTTCTTTCTTTCCTCTTTTGTGATTTACAAGAATACAGTGAACGCAATTAGATATGATATTTTCTACTTTCTGTTTAAGTTTGGGAATGAAATAATGGTCCTCAATGCTTTTCTCTGTATATTTGATTCCAGTATGTCCCTTTTCATGCGCACTTCTAATAATTTCCGTCTGCATACTTCTTGGCACAACCACTAACTCCTTACCATCAACAAATTTATAAAGAACTCCGTTTCTCTCAAAATAATCTTCATAACTAGAGATTTTTAATAATTCTTTTATCGTTTTTATTTCATCATCATTATCTTGAGCTGATTTTAATTTCGGTATGATATTATCGCTTGAGATGCAAAATATGTTTACAGGGGATCTGCTTAGTGCGTCAACATGAGTCATTCTTGTACCGGAGCGATGCTCAATACTATAATTAAATTCTTGGAGCAATAAAGCCCAACGAGCAACACGAGTTGACAAATCTCTTTTTTGCATAGTCTTTTCGAATGCGGAACAGTCAGTGACAATTTTAAATGGAATTCCTAATAAGTAAACGCGGAATCTTTTTAACGCTTCAATAATTGCAAGAGCTTCAAGTTCGTAACTGGAATACTTCTTTTCGGCATCTGTTGTCTTTTTACTCATGAAATAGATGGGATGAAAATTTTTATCATTTGGGGATTTCTGTAATAAAATAGCTCCATATCCTTCTATGCTGGCGTCACAATGCAGTTCAGTTTCGTAATTTGGGTTGTATATACCTAACACAGGTTTTTGAGCTAAAATTAACTTTAATTGATTAAAAGAGTTTCTTTCCTCTTCACCAAATTTAAATTTCCTATCTTTCTTCAAAAGATCACTCAATGGCCTAGCAATAATGGAATATTTTGGGATAAATTTCCTGAAATATCCAGTCAATCCTAAAAAACTATGGACCTGTTTCAAATTAAGTGGCTCAGGGAAATGAAGCACAGCTTTAGTTTTCAAAGTAGATGGAAATATTTTCCCTTCTTCGATGATATGGCCTAAAAATTCAATGCGCTTCTTCAAAAAATGGGATTTTCTAAAATTTATTTCTAATCCATATTCGCTCGCAAGATTTAAGACTTTTTCAAGCCGTTCGACTCCTTCTTCAGTTGAGGAAGACAAAATAATTATATCGTCCATATAAGGTAAAACAATACCATCATTAATCAGTGGTCGGAAAATAGTATTAATAAATCTTTGAAACACAGCTGGGGAATTACACAGTCCAAAAGGAACCTTAAGAAATTGGTACTGTCCTTCATGAGTTACAAATGAAGTGTATTTTCTACTATCCTTCTTTACATCTACATGGAAAAATCCATTCTTGAGATCAATTGTACTAAACACACACGATTCCTGCAATCTATCTAATATATCTTCAATCAATGGGAGGGAAATCTATCTTTTACAATTACTTTATTTAATCTCCGATAATCTATGCACAAACGAGGTGTTCCGTCTTTTTTCTTTACGATTACTACTGGGCTACAATATTCTGAAGAACTGGGTTCTATTATACCTTGTTCTAACCATTCATCTATTTGGGTTTCAACTATCTTTTTCTCTGAAAATGGTAATCTACGGGGTTGATTAGATATAGGCTCATTACTTTTTAACAAAATATCTAATTGAACATTAGTTGATTTTGTTTTATGTGGTACATAACTCGAAACTAATTGTTGCAACTTATATTTAAATTTTTTGGAATACTAGGTTCAATGTTCAGTTCAACTTCATTAAAAGTTAAATCAACAGGTAGAATTGATAAAGTATTAATGTCTTTTACACATTGATATTTATTTTTAATCTTAATTCCGTTTTCATTAATTAAGGTTTCACCCTGCATTAGTACATTCATTCCTATGATGGCATCATATGACATAACATTATTTTCAACCACATAAATATCTTCTTCACACTTAAAATCATCTATTTTAATATTTCCCTTAAAATAGCCCAACGGCTTTACAACACATTTACCAAAACCACTTAGAGAAGAATTTAACGGAAATAACTCTACAAAATTTAATTTATCAAAGACAGATTTACGAATCAAAGTTACTTGGCTTCCAGTATCTATTAATGCATTAACATTCAAATTATTAATAATTACATCATTCAGTATTGTTTTAACATTAACATTCATTGTTGCTACTTCAGGTTTAGAATTAGTTTCTGGACACAATGAAGCTTTATGTCCAAAATTATTACATCGAAAACATTTAATACCCTTCTCTTTATGTTTACAAAATTTAGAAATATGATTTTTTTCACCACAATTAAAACAAATTTTATCTTTACAATCATCAAAATCACTGTATTTCATTTTTCCAAAACCATCATTGTACCTTATTTTATTTACATTTTCATTCTTAGAATTAACTCTATTACTATATTCATATTTTGATTTCGTTTTATCAAAATTATTATATTTATCATGAGAATTATATTTTGTTTTCGTTTTATCGAAATTATCATATTTAAAATGAGAATTATATTTTGTTTTCGTTTTATCGAAATTATCATATTTAAAATGAGAATTATATTTTGTTTTCGTTTTATCGAAAGCATTTTTACTTTTAACAGAATCACTTTTTATTACTTCATAAACTTTGAGTTTTTCTTTAAATTCACTTAAATTCTTACATCCATACAAAACAATTTTGTATTCTTGTTTATCATTTATTCCATTAATAACATAATGCATTAAGGCAGATTCTTCAATTTTACCGCAATTGCACAACTCCTTCATTTTTAAAAAATACTCCTGAACAGATTCATAATCATGCATTTTCCTTTTACGCAAAAGCTCATGTAAGTTAGCTGAGTTTATTTCAAACGAAAATTCATCAATCAAGGCTCGTCTCAATTTTTTCCAAGAATTTATTTGTGGTTCTGTCCGAACGAATAATAGAGCATTTCCTCCTAACGATCTTTTAGCCATAACAAATTTTTGTAAGTCTGATAAATTAAATAATTTCGACATATCCTCAAAATGATCAATCCAATTAATTACATTTTCATGTGATTCTGCATTAAATTTAGTAATAGTGCTTTCGATATCTTCATAATTAATATTAACACTTGGAATAACAGTATGTGCATAAAAATCATTTTCACAAACATTTTCATTCTTCTTAAAATAGTCAGATGCACTTTTCTTTTTACTTATATTGCATTGCATTGAAAAATCATTTCTACTTATTTCTTCTTCCACTTCACTTTCTGAGTCAGCAGTTTCTGAATCCTCTTTAGTGTTTTGAGCTAAGAGTTCAAGGTCACATAACAGAGACAAAATTCTTTCTGCGAGCTCTGCTTTGGATCCTTGAAAAGAAATATTTAAAATGTTCGATGCAGTAATAAGTTCGCCAAGCGAAAACTCATTGTTTATATTTTTTAATTTGTCTCGATACTCATTACTTTCGATATCAAAATCAAAACCATCAAAATTTCTAATTCTTTTACGATTTAATCTATCTCCATCATGATCAAAAATCAATCTATGCAAAATTGTGATTTTATCTGCTTTAAAATTTTTCAATGCAACGCTTATTTCTTTTATATCGTTTAATATCATCATGTACTTTGAAAAATGTTCACGTACCTCTCAAAGATGTTCGATGAGGATCCACGTCTTTCTCTCGTTCCAAACCGATGCTTAACGTAACGTCTTCTTCTAATGAAAATCCTTCTAACTATCTGATGCGATAATTATTCCAATCACTACAAAATTTTTGTAATCCAGCTAATCATTTCAATCTCACTCAATCCCGCTTCTGAGTTTTGTGGGACGGGGAGTGGCCAAGGCGAGATTAACTAATTAACAATTCTTATACAAAGCCTAATATTTAATTAACATGTATTTACAAATATAAATATATACAAGTTTGAGATATTTACAATTAATCATCTTAATAGATTGAAATTTAAAGTTCAAGTTTAAAGTTATGGGGGACAGGAGCAGTCGTCTTGCTGCTATCAAAAAGGAACGTCTTCGCGTCTTTTAGTATTATTTCTCTTCTGCCCCGCTCACTGGGGAAGCTGTTGCGCCTCTCGAGCTCCTTCTCAAGTGGGCACTTGAAATAGTGACGTCGGCTATTAAGTGGTTCACCCACCACATATATATATATATATATATATATATATATATATATATATATATATATATATATATATATATATATATATATATATGTATGTATGTATGTATGTTTAAAATATTTGAAATATAACTTATATTTGTCTTAAATTATGTCAAACATCTTCGAAATACTCACATTTTAGGAAACAATTGCGCAATTTACGAGTATTTTACGTTATTATCGTCCTTTCTAGTAATTTGGTGACCTTTTTGGGAAAACCTTTAGTGACTTACCGAATTTTTGGCTAGATGTTCGGAGACATGTCGTTCGTTCAGGGATAAATATACATTTTTGGAAAATTCTATCACCGAGGCTCTAGAACCAATATAAAACGAGATAGCCAAGAACCTTCCAGAAACTTTGGCAAAGTTCATAGAGGTTGACGCCAAGCCCGCTGTAAACACTGCGGTACGGCTAAGAGGGGATTATTAGTGAAAACAGTCAGTCTTGATAGCTAGTCTGGTGCGTAGAAGCAGAAATGATGGTTTAACTATAAAAACTATGAAGTAATTGAATTGAAATTAACGACAATTTTTCAATTTATACTTCATAAATTTGTTGAGAAATATGTTTAATTTTTTAATTAAAAATTTTAAATCTACAAAAATAAATGTAATGAATTGGCGGACAAACATGAAGTACTTTGACTCTCTGAAAGCTGTAAGTAAACAATAATATCAGAAGTGAGGTAGGGAGCAGAAATTGGTAATGAACATCTTAATTCATATTTCCGCTGACTACAAGTGATTTCAAAATTCCTCACCAAAATTTTTTCAATTTTTACGTTATTTTTATCAAAATGGTCTTGATATGTTTTCTGAAGAGAGGAAAATTTTTTTCATTAAGGATGGTTCACTGAACAGGCTTAAATGTCATGTTTTAGAAGCAGAAAATTCGTATTCGATTTTTAAGTTCAATTGAGTTATCTAAAATAATAATTTATTCTGACGTGTTTATATCTCATTGGTATTGACGTATAACTTTTATATAAGATTAAACTCCTCTAAAAATAAGATTTTCTGTTGGGGAAGTTTTCAAATCTTATTAAACAGAAAATACATCATCATTCATTAATTTCATGTTCTGTACCCTACGCAATCCTCAGACTTCAGCTCTTGTAATTTTTTTCCTCTATAGATATTTACGATTAAAGTAATAAAAATAATTTTTCTGATGTCCTGAAATGCGATATTAAGGACAGCATTTTTTGGCATGTTCATAAATTTTCTCTAAACTAAAAAAATTTCACGAGTTATATAACAGTGACGGACCCTCAAATTGCAACACTAAGAAAGTCAAGAGATATCACAACAAAATTTATTTTGTAGATAACATGTTGGCCAAGTATCAAATGATTAAATTTATAGACTTCTGTAAACTGTGGTTCCTGTCAAAATCAGTAGCCAAAGTACCCCCCTCCCATTGTTGGAGATCACCGCTGCCACATGCCTTGGCATTGATTCAAAGAGACTTTAGATACAGTATCTTTTACTTACTTTACAGAGATTTTGGACTTTGAATACTTCTTGGGGTACAGCAGACCAAGCAGCTTCCACACGTTACCAAAGTTGATCTCGTGTGACAGCTGGGTATGTAATCTGGGTCAATCGTTGAGCATAATGGACCCCATGTTTTCTATCGGCGAAAAATCCAGAGCACGACCCGGCCAGGGAAGCAATTCAATCTGGCGATTGATGAAGAACCCTTGGACAATACGCGTCCTGTGTAATCGCAAATTATCCTGTTGAAATTTAGCTGTTGGCAAGCCCTGAAGATATGTAAAAAAACTTACTCTAATACCGCGGAGATTAGCGCTGGCTGTTGAATAAACCTGCAATGCATACTAAAAGAGTGTAAGAGATATCCAAAACTGCCCCATACCATAAAAGCCGGCGCAGGACCTGTGTGGTCATGCATAACGCAGCTGTTCAGCACCCTCTCTCCATGGTGTCTCTAGACTCGAGTGCGACCATCATGGTGTGGCAGACAGATACGTGACTCGTCAGTAAGGACAATTTCATTCCTTTCTGCTGTCCACATCTTTCTTTCATTGCACCATTGCTGGCGGATACGTCCGTGATTCTTCGTCAAGGGTAGACGAAGCAATGGACGTCTTGCGGACAGATCACTCTGGTCTAAACGACGTCGAATGGTGCGCGCAGACACTGGATGATGCGTTACAGATTGAATGTGCTGTGTATGGTTTGTAATGTGGTTGAGTGATCTGTCATTGCCATGCTCAAAATTTGCCTATCATCACGTTAAGTGGTGCACTTATGTGGATGTGATTGAACACGTCGGTCCGTCTTACCATCCTGCATCCGACGATCACACCCACATTACAGTGTTTGGGTTTTGTCCAACACGACTATTGATTTCCCTGAAATATAATCCACAATCTCAGTAGGCCACTGTCCTTCCTTTATCAAACTTGGATACTTGATAAAAATGATCACTATTTTCTACGAGTCATAATTGATAGTTTTTTTTTTTTTGAAGAAACCAGAAGAAAAACACAATTGCCGAACTTGAAATCATCGAAATCTCCAAGCTTTAAATAGGGCTCTGAAGTGGCAGCACATGCACGCGTGATGTGCGTCTGAGCTGTAATTCTAATCATTTGAATATCTCACCTCCGTTAATGCATGAGGTAAACTTCTTGTCATTCATATGCATTCTTCAGGGTGTTGCATTTATGATGGCCAGCAGTGTATCTATTACAAAGCCATATTAAGCACAAAAATACTAAACTTTTAGAAATTATTTAAATGATTGATGAATTACTTTGTGTCTTTCTTGCTCCCTTTATTTTACTCCAACTTATATTAAATACTTTATACATTGTCTTTTTTTGTGAGAGTAACTTATATTAAGAGAGTCCTTTAATTATCTTAATGTTGATTTTTGCGAAGAAGGAAAAAGAAACATCAGATTATTTTTTCCTAAGTTCTCTAAACGTTTTGGTTAGAAAATTTTATTAACTTTTAATGTTTTGTTGTACGATGAATGCTAAGATTTCATTTTGATTCAGTTAGAGTTAGTTGTAGGTATTAAAACATTATTTTTTTTAAATGGAAGCACTGGGTGACTAAACTTTTACCACAAAAAGGTCGGAAACTGCTACTCATTTATCGTTAGCCAGTGGTCACCTATGAACCAAGTCACGGAGGCTAGTAACATTACCCACGCCATACTACTGCAAACTCTTTTATAACATGGGACAAATTCATACATCATTTTGGAAGAAAGGACAGAAAAACACAGAGAGAAAGTAATATCCATGCCCAAATCGGATTCAAATTCGGTATTAATAACCTAGGAGTAGAAAACACTAACCACTTAGTCATCTGTCGGCTCGTTGAAAAATTATAACATAGTCTTTTTTTATTAAGAAACCAAACATAGGAGCTTGAACCAGCTTATATGTCCCACGAAAAGTAACTGTCATCTTTTTAAGGCACAATGTATATTTTCAGATGATTTCATGGCATGTTAATGTTCTGCGGAAATGATTTAGTCGACCATCTTGCAAAGGAGGGTTCAGATACATCCTGTTCTTTTTCACTTCAGAATTTTTGTAATTAGAGTTATTACTATGGCAAAAAACCAAAACAAAAAAAATTTTAATGCTACCTTTCACGATTGGAATGAAGGCAATAAAACCAGGACTTTATCTAAATCTCTCTTGTGACAGGCAGACCAAGATATGTCTGTCCCGATTTTCCAGTGAGCATTTGAAAGTTCTCACTTACTCCGGAGGTAATATGAGGTTTTCTTTTTGCCCTAAATGGCGGCGAGAACGAGCTCAGCACTTCTTGGATTACTTTGGATAGCATTGGAATGAACTGGGTGAATTTCCACAACTGTCCACTTCTTGTTTCTTGATATTGACCTTGTATCTTGACTTTATTAATGTCAATGGCTTCATTGATCTTGTTTGACTCCGTCATAGCAGATGGGAGATTAGAAACAACAATATATAACAAACATTATTAAAAAAAACATTTTAAAATTTCTTGAACTTAGCTTTTTATTGAAAATGTTAATGGATAGCTACGGAATACTGATAATGTTAATTCATATGAAGTTTTAATTAGATTTACATTTACGTAGACTAAGTTTATTAAGTTAGAAAGAGAGAGAAAGATTGAGGCTGAATCTGCACAGTTACACTCTTTGTATTTGCATAGTTACACCCTTTGCTACTATTGCATAGGGCTCATTATCTAAAAGAATCTTTCTGGAATCTAATAATATGCAGCGTAAGTTAAAAATTGCTTACAACAGTCCCTGATAGTTATTCTGGCTATTTTGCGTTGCCAGAAAAAGTACAGTTTGTGCAACTGTTTGTATCATTGTATTAAACAGCTGGATATGAATGTTAATTTTATTTTTCTGAATACATATATGTTTAGATGGGTGCTCGGTACTTTTATAGATTTGAAATCTTGCAACAATACAGTAAATTTTACAGCAAATATAGGCTCCAATCAATGAGAAGCATTGCGTGCTGTGAGTGCAAAGTTTCATACGCCTGAGTGGCAACATTAGTAATACTCATGGCAATTCTTTTGTGAGCTAGGTAAAATTCATGGAATGTAGTAACTAGTAACTGAGTAACGTAAATTAGTGAGTTCTTTCGTAAATATATATATATATATATATATATATATATATATATATATATATATATATATATATATATATATATATATATATATATATATATATATATATATTATTTGATAATGAAACGACTCATCTATATAGAAATAAGCACATTAAAATAAGAGAAGCCAACAAATCAGAAGTGGGATTTGAAGATCCATATACGCAACCAACGATAACGAAGTACGTAAACTTCGTTCGAATTATGTTTTTAAAATAAAACGCAATTCAAAATAATGGATAGCAACGAAACGACGAACAGGTACGAATTTTATATAAAGATATAAAGTGACTTAAATTACTCGATTGCGTTTACGTTTTTCAAAAAAAAATGTATGGCTTGTATAGGAAATTATAAGGAAGCTTGTTTGTTACAATTGGCGACGGAATTAGGTGAAACTGTTGATAGTAGCATGAAAAACTCTTGTTTAAGGCTGTTGATTGAAAAGTCGCCAAATTATGATGAAGAATTTGCTAAAATAATGCTGAATAGGTTAGTTGAAGAAGAAAAAGAACGAAAGCAAGAAGAAAAAGAACGACTTGAAATTGAAAGACAAGAGCGATTGGAAATGCAACGATTAGAAACGGAACGCATAGAAAAAGAGAGCTTACGAATTGGAAAAATTACGCATTGCTAATAGCCGTGAAATAAACAACGAAAGTAACGTAGACCAGGAAGTGGTTTTGGTTAAACCGAACAACGATTTGCAGAAGCTAATTCGCAAATTTGATCTTAAGGAATCGGAAATAAGTTTATATTTGGTTCTATTTGAGCGCCAAGCACGAAGGGCTAAAATACCTGAAGAAGAGTGAGTTTATCATCGATTGGGATCATTACCGTAAGAGATCACACAAATAAATGCTAGGAAACCTGAAGAAAAAGCTAATAATTACGACCATATTAAGAAATTGTTGTTGAAACGTTTTAAACTCAGTCCGGAGAAATTTCATCAAAAGTTTATTTTTCATCAAAACACAAATAGTACTTGGAGTGACTACGCCTGTGAATTACAGAACTATTTTGAAGAATGGATTTCAGGACTAGGAATAAAGGATTTTCAAGGTCTGAAGGACTTGATGATTACGGATCAGGTGAAACGCCGAGTTCCGGCTGAATTGGAAGAACATTTCATCGACGAATGGGCGAAATTTTTGACGCCAAAAGAACTCGCTGATAATCTGGATGAATATGAAACGGTGCGAAATAATAGAACGAAATCTCAAGTTTTTGAACGCAAACAAGCAAACAACTTTAATAAGAGTCCAAATAATTCTCGTTATCAACGTCCAGGTAATTTTAATGACAATAAAATTGAAAACCAATTCAACAAGTAGAAACAAATGAAAACAATAGTGCAACGGGTGTCCGCAAGTCAATTCGTAATGAGAAGGGTGAACCGAACTGTTTCAATTTTAACTACTATGGACACATTTCTAAGGACTGCCCTGAAAAGAAAAAGGATTCTGAGAAGGTCGTTACAAATTTGATATCTAAAACATCAAACAGCTCAAACGCATTACTTTATATTAAGAAGGCAAAAATTAATGAAGAAATTTAGTAGATTCAATGAATGATACTGGAAGTTCTTGCGGTTTAAGAAGAAATCAGTTGCTGATAAGTTGGGTATGGTTATTATTCCCGAAGTCACTGATATTTATGGATTTGGAAATCAGATTAAACCAGTAAGTAAAGGACTTGGAAAGGCAATAGTGGATATTGAAATCGACGATGTTTTAGGTAAAGAAACCACCATTCTTTTAGTTAATGATGAGTCTCTGCCAGTGGATTTATTGGTTGGGAGGACGTGGTTAGATTTGCCTCATATTGCTTATGCTAGGGTAGGAAATGAGCTGCACATTGATAAAGCACCATTCAATAAACTACATATCAATCTAAATAAAATGAGAGTTTCTTTGAAAGCTGTAGAAGAAACAGTGTTAGAAAGGAATACTATTAATTTCGTTCAATGTAAGTCGGATGAGCAGAAGGAAGGTTTTCTGTTCATGAGAGACAGACAAAATGTGTTGACTGTTTATTAGAAATGAAGGAAGGAAGGTTAATAGTACCCATTTCAAATGTACATAGTGAAAATGTTATATTAAGGAAAGGTCAATGCGTCGGGAGATGTGAAGCTGTAGAGTTTTATTCATGTGAAGATGGTATTCCGGTAAATGAAGACTACAATGTTGAAAATCCAGTTATTGGCACTAAATGTAAGAGAAAATATTTTTACATTGGCTGAAGATCCAACAAAATCAGAAGATGAGACTTCTAAAAGACCCCTTACATTGGAAGATATAAAAACTGATGAAAATGTAATTGTAGATCAGAAGCAAGAGTTACTTACTCTCTTGAATGAATACAGAGATTGCGTTGCAACAAATCTTAGTGAACTTGTATTCACGAATTTGATTACAATGGAAATCAAGGAAATAGAAGGTAGCAAGCCAGTTTGTACGCGTCCTTATAGGTCAAATGCAGAAGAACGGGCCATAATTAAAGACATTGTGAAAGAATGGAAAGAAAATGGAGTTGTTAGCGAAACTAGATCTCCTAATGCAAGTCCTGTGATGGTTGTAAAGAAGAAAACGGGAGACCATCATTTGATCGTGGATTACAGAAAGTTAAACTTACAGACGGTTAAAGACAAATACCCTTTACCTAGAATTGATGACCTGTTTGAGACTTTGAATAACTGTAATGTATTTACGACATTGGACTTGGCCCATGGATATTTACAAATTCCATTAAGCGAATCTGCGAAAGAAAATACTGCCTTCATAACACCTGATGAAACCGGGCAGTTTGAAAGGTTGACTTTTGGACTAACCAATGCTCCAGCAGAATTCCAGCGCATGATGCACTTGGCATTGGGACCATTGTTAGATAAAGAAGTACTATGCTTTTTAGATGACATTCTTGTACCGGCAAAAACTTGGACGGAAATGATGGAGAAAATGAAGCGTGTTTTAGAAAGGTTGAAATCTCCACATTTAACGTTGAAACTGTCAAAATGCGAATTTGGTAAAGAAGAAATTGAATTCTTGGGTTTTGTGGTTAACAAACATGGAAATCAACCAGGACGAAGAAAAGTTAGTGCTGTTGCCCAGTTCCCAATTCCAAAGAACGTACTTGAAGTAAGAAGATACTTGGGTTTAACTAGTTTCATCAGACGTGTTATACCGAATTATGCATTGCATGCTGAATCATTGCCCCGACTTACACGCAAAGATGTTGCGTTTCAGTGGAATGAAGAACAACAAGCGGCATTTGACAAACTGAAAGAAGACCTGACTAAACAACCAACATTTGCACTCTACAATCCCAACGCCCAGGCGGAAGTACATACAGATGCAAGCTCTGATGGTATTGCAGGCATGTTGTTGCAATATGGAGATGACGGAAAACTTCATTTGGTTTATTGTGTTAGCAAAAAGACAACAGCAGCTGAGTCGAAATACCATTCCAGTAAATTGGAGCTGATGGCTATAATATGGACACAAGGTTTGGTTTGCTTGTCGCTCAAAGGTTATTTTTTGCCCACGAGGGCTAATTAGACCGGGACCTATGGTTTAAAGTGAATTCCGAACCACTACAAACATCCATGCACAAGGTGGGATTCGAACCCACGAACTGTTGAACCGAAGGCAAGAGCGCTAACCATTCGGCTGCCAGCTCGGCGTATGTACACTAGAACGACTTCGACAGTTTTTGTTGGGTATCAGTTTTACTATACTGACTGATTGCCAAGCTTTGATTTATATGAATGCTAAAAAGTCCAATAACCCCCAGATTGCACGTTGGAGTCTCTTCATTCAAGAATATGATTTCGAAATCCGACATAGACCAGGTATTAAAATGTCTCACATTGATGCAATCAGTAGAGCACCAGTTCAAAACGCTTCAGATACGCTAGGCTCTTTGATAGAAAACAATTTAGTGGTTTGCCTAACGTTGAGCGTAGAAGATAAAGTACTCATGATGCAGCATTCAGATAATGCTTTGAAGGAATTAATTACAATTCTCAAGAAAGAAGTCGAAGACAGATCTAAAGAAGAAAACCAAAAAGTGCAGAATTACGTTTTGAAAGGAAATAGACTATTTCGTGTCATCAAAGAAGGAGACAAAGAAAAACTCTCATTCGTCATACCAAAGAGTATGAGAAAAAGCATGGTTGTAAAGTTTCATGACCTTATGGGACACTTTGCTGTAGACAAGACAGCGTCGAAAATCAAGGAACTATATTGGTTTCCTTCTATGAAGAGATATGTTCGCCGCCATATTTCTATGTGCTTTGAATGCTTAGTCAATAAGGTACCAGGTGGAAAGAGACAAGGCCTACTCCATCCTATACCGACAGGAAAAAGACCATTTTCGACAGCACATCTTGATCATCTAGGCCCCTTCGTAACCAGTTCCAAAAGAAACAAAGAGTTGTTTGTCATCATTGATAACATGACAATATTTGTACGTCTCTATCCTGTAAAAGATACATCGTCAAAGAACGTTCTGAAATCAGTTGAGAATTTTGTAGAAGCTTTCGGGTTACCCGATCGTTTCATATCAGATAGAGGTTCTTGCTTCACTTCACGTGATTTTCAAAAGTTTTGCGATGATAATGGAATCTCCCATACATTGAATTCTACTTCTCATCCTCAAGCAAACGGAATGGTTGAGAGAGTTAACAGAACGATATTGTCCACCATCGTAACGTCAATGGAAAATGAATATCAAAAGGATTGGGACAGCAAGATCAAAGAAGTAAAAAGAAACTTGAACAACACTGTGAACAAGACTCTTGGGAAAACACCATTTGAAGTACTTCATGGATTTGTGCCAAGATTCAAAGATGGAATTTTGAGGCTGCTTGCAGATGAAGAAAGTGAAGTATGGAATGACCCAGTGAAACTGCAACCTGAAGCAAGGGCAAAAATCGCAAAACAGCAAGAGAAAACTAAAGCATTATACGACAAAAAGAAATCAGGCACACTCTCATTCGACAAAGGAGAAGTCGTTGTAGTTAGAAGACACCCAAAGGCCACCGGGGAGTCAACTAAAACGCAGTCACGATATCGAGGACCTATGGTCATCACAGAGGTACTCCCTAGCGATACATATAAAATATCCCAGTTAGAGGCTAATAACGGTCGCATGTATGCCACAACAGCTCATGTCAGTCAACTGAAGGCTTGGAAAGGTTGGGATGAGGATACTGATGATGCTTCCGACGATGACTCTGGAGAAGAACTTGACAGTCAGAGACCTAAGCGAACAATCAGACTGCCACTGCTTTACCAGTGACTCTGAACTGATTAAAAAAGACTTTACAATAGAACTTATTATAATAATGTATATTACCTATCCTTATTGTTTTGTCTTTATGCAATTTTAAGTATTAGCTCAATTGAGGACAATTGAAAATGTCAGGATGGTCGAATGTGAGTGCAAAGTTTCATACGCCTGAGTGGCAACATCAGTAGTTTTCATGGCAATTGTTTTGGTAGCTAAGTAAAATTTATGGAATGTAGTAACTAGTAACTGGGTAACGTAAATTAGTGAGTTCTCTTGTAAATAAATCTTTATTTATATATTATTTTATAATGATGACTCATCTATGTAGAATTAAGCACATTAAAATAAGAGAAGCCAACAGTGCTTAGTGAGCAAATTTGTTCGATTGGTTTGCAGTACGAACTGTTTGTTAACCGATCATCCACTGCATTCTGTATTTCATAAATTATCCACTTTTCTGTGCAAATTTTATTTTGCGTAGATTACAGTAATTCATCATTGTACAGATGCCAAGTTAAATCTGATTAGCCTATCTCTAATATAATTAATTTGTATATAGAGTCAGGCTACCTTCCAGGTGATGGCGTTAAGAGATCTGAAATTATATACCAAATTAAAAATCTTACTACAAGATACAGCCAATTAATTCTTCCAACTCATGATTCTCCTCTTTTCACTTAACTGTGAAAAAGGAAGAAATATGATCTAACTTTATTTTAGCGTATCTTATAACTAGATGATTATCAGCAATATTTCTTACAGCTGTGCTTGGAATCAAGAAAAAGTACTATGCATTTATATATAACGTAAGAATACTAAGATTTTCACCTTACAACACAAGGGGTGGAAAAGATGGTACCTTATATAATGGGACACCTAATAGGTGCGCCATGTGGCAACAAAAGTTGACGGATCTTCGTAATTTTGATGCAGGAACCAGACAAGAGAGCACTTTGCATTTACATATAATGCCAGGTGTGATTGTTTCCACGAACCTGTCGTTTCCAGGATCGTTCAGTAATACGAAAGATCTTGGGTTTTTACTACACATTTATTTTACACAAAAAAAAAACACATAACATTAACTACAGACACAAACATAATTTTAAATGGTTCCTTTTTACATCATTTGAAATACCAGAACTTTCCCCTGCCTGGAAACGGCACCTCCGCTACCACTCGTGGCGTTTTTCAAGAACCCCGTTCCTTTCGCTCCCACACACTTTCATGATCTCTTAAACTCCGCCTCCAGCGTCTCCCACATCCGTACACAACGAAACAGAAAGCCATCGTTTTTGAAGAGGACCAAATGGAACAACTTCGGAAGAAACTTGGCAGGAACTCTGCAACTTCTGGAAGTTCTCAGATTTCCAGTGAGCACGTCACTCGCTAAAACCAATCATACAAATCAATTAGCGCCACTCAAGAGATAAGAGGAACTCTATCGCTGTGCAGAATCTTAAATGTCCTCATAATTCTTTCGAAACTGACTCGGAGAAGTGCTGACTGCTTGCACAATGCTCTCATTATTGACACCTTCCCTCCAGTTTCCATTGCTGGACCTTGTCCCGCGAATGGAAACTACGAAGAATCCTAGAATGTTTCTTTTACCTTTCATCACCATTCCACCAAGAGCCAACAATACCAAAATTCTAAATGTAACTTAACGATTAATCTATTTGCTGACATGCTACAGCTTACACATTTCTTTCATATTATCTTTAAAGGAAAACAGCCTATACTACTGCTATATCTATTATATTGATTACAACACAATATTATAATGTAAGAAAATAAGAATCAATATTAACATTAAAAAAAAATAACTATGCAAATATTTTTCACACAACCTTATGAAAATTAACAACCAAAACAAATCGAAATAACTACAATATCTTATATAAAGTTAAATATGAATATTGTAATATGTCAGAAATATTTTACTATTTCTTATGCTAGATTTATAATAAAAGAAATAAAAAAAATTAATCATCCTCATAAACCCTTGATAAGGCATCTGCGATAACATTATTATTACCGGGCTTATGAGCTATTGTGACCTGATAGCGAGAGAGAGCCAGTGACCATCTCTGTAATCTGGCATTCTTCGGGATGCTTTCCGTAAGGTATTTCAGAGGATTGTGATCTGTGAATAAATTTATGGAAGTTCCGTAAGTCCATGCTTCAAACTTACCAAGTGCCCATATCACAGCATATGCTTCTCTCTCAATGGTACTCCACTTAGTCTGCGCTGGAGTTAATTTCTGACTGGCGAAGGTTATAGGCTTAGGATTTCCATCTGTGTCTCTCTGCATTAAACATGCTCCAATGCCAGTAACCGAAGCATCTGTGTGGAGTTCAAATTGATTATTTAGATCAGGGGTTGACAATGAAGTGACAGCACATAAACTATCTTTCAATGAGATGAAAGCCCTTTCTGTCTCTTCAGACCAAGGGATATCATTTGGTACAGATTTTCTGGTCAGATCTGTTAATGGCTTAGCAATGTTTGCATAATGAGGCACATATTCCCTATAATAATTAAACAGTCCTAATATTGATCTTAAGGCTTTCTTTGTTCTTGGCGATTTTAAGTTTTTGATAGCTGCAATTTTATCCGGATCGGGCCCATGCTCTCCTGATCCAACTATATGACCTAAGTATTTTACCTTTGATCTAGCAAATGTGCATTTTGCTAAATTTGCGCTAAAATTGCACTGCTTTAATGTTTTCAAAACCGTTCTTAGATGGTTCAAATGTTCTTCCCAACTAGATGAATAAATTATGATATCATCCAGGAAACTTTCAACAAAATCATTATGAGGTCTTAGGATCTGATTCATAGTTTTCTGAAAAGTAGCTGGAGCACCTGCAAGTCCAAATGGCATTACTTTCCACTGATACTGTCCCTTAGGTGAAACGAAACTCGTTAATTCTCGACTATCTTGATCCAATGGAATTTCCCAATAACCTTTAAGGATGTCTAAAGTTGATAGATACTTTGCCGCACCAGCTTTGAATCGTAATTCTTCTGAATTTTGCATTGGAAATGGAGCTATTTTAGATTCAGAATTTAGTCCCCGATAATCGACACATAGTCGAATCGTTCCGTCTTTCTTTGCGACACATACAAGAGGATAAACAATTTCTGCAGAAGATGGTTCTATTAAATCCTTGTTTAATAGTTCCTTTATTTGATTTTCCACCTGAGGTTTTAGTGATTCCGGTATTCGGTAAATATGAGGCTGTTTCCTTTCGATTCCAGTTTTTAATGTTATTTTATGCGGTTGTACTTTAGCTCGTTTTAATTCACCATTGAAAACGACTCTGTAGTCTTTGAGAATTGTTAAAAGCTGAGTCTTTTGCTTCGGAGATAGATTTGACAATTCTGTCTTTTCTTCTAGCTGTTTCCAACAGTCCTTTATTTCTCCAAGGCCTCCTAGAGGTACAGGTTTAACTTCCCCAAAATCTTCATCAGCTTCATATATTATACCCACCGTATTCATCGGTTGGATATATTTCCTTAGCTTATTCTGATGCAGATGACGGATGCTTCCATCCGGTAGCTTAACTGCATAAGAATGTGGTGATTTTTGTTCTACAATTTCTCCTGGACCTTTCCACCTAGAACAAAGTTTGTTTGTAGAGTCTGGAATCAACACAATAACCTCATCTCCAATAGATAATTCTTTTGATTTGGATCTCAAATTATGATAATGTACATATTTCTCCTGTTGATTTTTAGTATGCTCATCAGCGTATTCCACAGCTTCCTGCAACCTACTTCGAACCTTCTGAAGATAATCAGTGATTGATTCACCAATACCTTGAGGTAAAACAACTTCATCTTCCCATGTAGATTTTAAAATTGCTAAAGGTCCAACTGGGGGGCGTCCATGAACTAGTAGATATGGTGAGACCCCAGTAGTAGCGTTTGGCACTTCACGATATGCCCATAAGAGAAAAGGCAGCTGTTTGTCCCATCCTCTACCTTGCGACCTTATAGCATGATGTAACATTGACTTCATTGTGCCAATCCATCTTTCTATTAATCCGTTACTCTGTGGGTAACCTGGTGTAGAGAATTTTGGTACAGTCCCTAATCTTTTAAGAAATTCTTGCGTTAACTTGGCAGCAAAATTTGTTCCATTGTCCATAGCAATGATTCGAGGAATGCCAGTCCTCATAAAAATTTCCATAAAAGCATCGCACGTCGCTTTTGCAGTCAAAGATTTAATAGGAATTGCTTCTGGCCACCGACTGTGCTGATCCATAACACACAATACATACTGATGTCCCCTAGAAGATTTAGGTTCAATAGGTCCTAAAATGTCAGCGTTCACTACTTGAAAGGGTAGTTCTGGTCTACCAACAGCTTCTATAGGTCCTCTGTCTTTCAGTTTGGTTTTCCTCCGCAATTGACAATCGTGGCAAGATTCACACCAACGTTTGACATCTTTTGGCATACCTTCCCACCAAAAAGACATCGCAATTCTTTCCTTGGTTTTTCTAGAGGCAAGATGTCCTCCTGTTGGTGTTTCATGAGCCAATTTTAAAATTTCTTTTCTCCTGCAATCAGGAACTACAAGCTGTACATATTTCTGTCCTGCCACATTGCCTGTGTGGTACAGTAAATCTGATTCCAGCCAGTAATTGTTCTTACGCTGTCTGGCATCTTCAAAACACCGATTTAATGTAGCGCAGGACAACTGTTCATTTCTTAATATCTTTGCTTGCGAAATTGGAGTATTATTTTCTTCATCCTTAATAGCGATTATTTCTTCATTTAACAAGCTATTTTCCACGGGAGTAGTCGAAACCTCTACTTCAGAATTTTCTAAATCAAGTGTTCCTTGATTTGCTTCGATTTCCTTGTGAGCTTCTATTTTCCTTCCCTCCACATTGAAAGTATTCGAAACTATTTCTTTCCCGTGGATATTTTTTATTTCCTTTCCGAGATATTTTCTTCTTTGTTCTTTCAACAAACTGAAAACTCTAGGAGTGATCAAAGCTTGTTCATGCAATCCTTCAACAACCGCAGCATGCACCATGATATACGGCCTGATATCATCATCTGCTGACCAAAGACTAAGTGGAACAGAAACAAGCTTTCCTTCAACCGGAGATCCAATTGCAGGCCTCAAGTAAATTTTCCCACTTGACTGCAACATTTCTTCTGGCACCACTGACTTCCGCAGTACTGTAATTTCCGCACCACTATCAATGATTCCTTGAAACTTATTATCTCCTATATTTAAATCAACTCGTAAAAGCTCACCATCCTTTTCGCTGATTGGAATTTCCCAATCGAAACTTGCATTACCTATTTTAATGCAAAGTTCATTTAACCCTTTCTTGCTTACTTCAGTTTCACTTCTATTAGAAACTTGAGATACTGTATTCATTTGTGGGCAAAATTTCTTCAAATGACCCTCTTCTTGACATTTGTAACACTTTAATACCTTTTTATCTGGAGAGCAACTCGCCGTGTTATTTCCGAAACGATTCTGTGGTCGTGGATCTGGGTTCTTTTGATAATTACAATATTCTTTCCTCTCAAAAAAACTTTTATTTCTAACTTCAGCTGAAAAAGGTTTCCTTACAGTTTCGTTCTGTTTTGTCCCATGTGGGCCAGGAATAAATTTGGTATAGTTGTGGGGATTATTTGTGAAACCTTTTGGTATCGAAACTAAGAAATTATCAATTTCCCTCACCAATTCAGGGACTGGAAGCCAATTTTCAGTCTCTTTCAAAAATATTTGGGACCTTACATGAGTAGGTAAAGTTTCTTTTATTTTATCAGCTACAATAAGCTCTTTAAGTTTAGCAAATGTTTCTACATCTCTTGATTTTAAATACAGTTCTAATGCAGCTTCCACCCGGGACGCATACTGAGCATAACTTTCATTGTGTAATTTATAACAAGAATCAAAATTCTTCTTGTGTTGTAAGGGAGTTATTCTATGTTCCCTTAAAATGAAATTTTTGATTTTGTCATACTGATCTAAATCTTCTTCAGACAACATAGCATTTATTCCTTTAGCACGACCCTTTAAACACTGTAAAATAATTTTCCCTTCATACTGCTCGGGTACTTCATAAAGCTTGAACATCCTTTCGGCATGATGGAAAAAGAAGGGCCATTCTTCGGCTCGTTCCGGGGGATCTAAAATTACCCCTTTCATTATATTTAAATAACCTAGAAATGCGTTTCCTAATTTATCTCGCCCATATTCGACAGTGCTTCCTGAATTGCTCTCATCTTCCCTTTCTTTTAATTCTAATTCACGCATTTTAATTTCATGCTCACGTTGCCTTTCTTCTAGTTCTAATTCGCGTTGCCTTTCTTCTCGTTCTCGTTCTAATTCACGTTGCCTTTCTTTGGCTTTCTCTCTCTATCCGATCGGAAATTATTGTATTTATTAATTCTCGAACAAATGACTCTTCAAAATGTTTAGATTGTGTAATCACATTTTTTAAATCTATTATTTTTGCGTCCGGAGGAATCTGTTCTCCTAACTCATTAGCCAATATTAACAGATCCTCCTTCCGAGCTTTACCCAAGAATGCGAAAGCCATTTTAACAACTAATGTTATCGCAAATTACCAAACGTTTAATTATCAATTATTCAAAATAAAACATTTAAAATCCTACAAATCATCTTTCTTTTGTTTTATCAATAAAACACTTTCGTTTACTTAGTGCACAAAAAAATTAAATAATTTATTTTAATACTTAATTTAAAAATTTATAGTTTCGATTTTCAATTCAACACACTGTAATACACTTAATATATATAAAACTTCAATTATATATAATACACATTAATGAATGAAAACAATTTAAATTAAGCTAAAAAAAATTGCATATACGAATCATAATACCAGTTTAAGCATTTCAAATTAAATAAATCCTTATCGCAGCAGATCATTAAGCATAACAACTTAAGTCAATAAAAAAAATTAAATAATTTTTTTAGTAACATGTATTTATGTTCATCACTATTTGTATATACTATTTTACTTTAAAATAATATGAAGCAGAGCTATCGAAATAACCAAAAATCTATTCAATAGTTGCAAGCACAATTACTTTCAAAATATAAAATAATTCAAAACTTCCCCTCTTCAAAATGTTTCACACTTTCGGTTTTGAATCAAAATTTAAAATCTAGGTTACTTTACATAAATATTAAATACAATCATAGTAAATAATTAATATACCTTATAATACTGAATAATTCTGAACACGTTATTTGATAATGCAAAACAATAAACATTTTAGAAGCATTTAAACTTTCTTGAAATAGTTTCTTATTCCATAAACTTATATCATTTACATAATAAACAACAAAATGATAATGAAAATTCTAAACAAAAAGATTTATATCCTATTATATCATATTAAACCAAACATACGTTTCAACAATTTACTATTCAATAATACAGCATCTTTTAAATTAATGCACATAACTCAAGAAATTGACAATTAGCAACAACAACATCATTATTATTATCAACAACATCATTATTATAAATTTGTTTTAATAAACAGATTATTCCAAAAATATTTTTCCTTAATAAATCAAAATTATTTATATATATTTTTAATAATATCACCAGTTAGAGGGAAAAAAAACTTTTCTGAATCATTATGAACAAATATCAATAACCAATAATATTTCGAAACCAATATCGAAACTTATATATTTTCTCAATTAAATTAAACATTATGCATATTTATTTTTATCTTGATATTTCAAACATTTAAACAGTTTTTATTAATTATATTTACTTCTTAAACAAAACCCTACAAAGAAATTTAAGAAAATTCTAAAACAAAAGTTCCCTTAAACCATACATAATTAAAACAAAAATTGGCTCTTAATGGAATGAGAAGCAATCAAAATATACAGACTCACGACTTTGTAGATACTTTTCCATCATTAGCATCCCATCATTTCGTATCAATCCGGAACACATCCTGTCGACTGCGCCAATGTGATTGTTTCCACGAACCTGTCGTTTCCAGGATCGTTCAGTAATACGAAAGATCTTGGGTTTTTACTACACATTTATTTTACACAAAAAAAACACATAACATTAACTACAGACACAAACATAATTTTAAATGGTTCCTTTTTACATCATTTGAAATACCAGAACTTTCCCCTGCCTGGAAACGGCACCTCCGCTACCACTCGTGGCGTTTTTCAAGAACCACGTTCCTTTCGCTCCCACACACTTTCATGATCTCTTAAACTCCGCCTCCAGCGTCTCCCACATCCGTACACAACGAAACAGAAAGCCATCGTTTTTGAAGAGGACCAAATGGAACAACTTCGGAAGAAACTTGGCAGGAACTCTGCAACTTCTGGAAGTTCTCAGATTTCCAGTGAGCACGTCACTCGCTAAAACCAATCATACAAATCAATTAGCGCCACTCAAGAGATAAGAGGAACTCTATCGCTGTGCAGAATCTTAAATGTCCTCATAATTCTTTCGAAACTGACTCGGAGAAGTGCTGACTGCTTGCACAATGCTCTCATTATTGACACCAGGATACTGATATTTTCCCCTTACAACACTGCAAGGGGAGGAAACGATGGTACCTTATATTATGGGACACCAAATGGGTGTGACAAGTGGCATCAATATCGGATGCCACATGAAATTTAGATGCAGGAGACACACAAGAAAGTCCCAGACATAATGTCACCTCTAAAGGGAACGCAAAAAATGGCATTTTGTGCATTCTAATAAAATTTTCCAACTATTTCTAATTATTTTGTATTCAACATTGGAAAACTTTAAATCATGTGATGTTCTACACTGCGGGAGCAAATGTATCAGGGAAACTTTTGCATTAGGCAACACCAACTGATTGAAAAATTTCATTAATAATTTTAAAAATCAAAAAGAAGGAAACCTTCTGGCTTTACTCATATTTTACAAAGAATATTGTATTTTTGTCTTAATTTTTTTATATTAGTTCCATTTGAAATGATGCTGGTCATTTTTGTTCAAAATAAAAATTATAAACAATACTTCTATTTAAATATTTTAAATTTAATCAGAATCTACTGCTATTTCTCACAATTTAAGAATATATTGGACAGCTTCACATTGATCTAGTATTGTCTGCAGGAGCTATATGAGCCTTAAAAACTATTATTCTAAAAATTTATGTTCCTATATTTAGAAACTGAGCCTCCAGACAAATCTTCTAGTCAATAAAGCTTCAACGAACATAGAAATAAAATTATTTCACTTTCTTTTTAGATACAAAAGGCCTTCGAATTCAATTTTAAAATGTATACTTTTTAGAACACTGTCTTAAAGTAAAAGTCGGAATAAAGTGGTGAAATTTGCTTGTTGGAATCAAAAGATTTTAGCCTAAAACTGTGCGACGTACATTATTTTTACTTACAAAATAGATCAATATTAATTTTCAAAAGATTTCATGATTTATTTGGATAGGCCAAATGTTATATATCTTTCTTTTATCATTTTTTTATGATTTGAAATTAAACAATTGACAAGAAATTTTTTTGCAAGAAAATATAGTTGGTTTAAAAATAATAAATAACATCTATGTATCAAGTTTGATACATTTTATTTAATTATTTATAAAATGAGGAGATCGATGTACATAAAACATAAATTAACTCTATGAGCAGTCTCTGAGTGAAGCTGTAATATTGATCGAGATTTATATTACTTTATATATTAAATCAGTTTATATTTCAGCATTAATTACTGCCAATGTTTTTGATAAATAACTCTGCAGTTTAAATTTAGTCATTGTTTTACTTTACCATAATGACGTGTTATCGGTTTCATACTATTTGTCAGATGACGAGTCAGTAGCTTAGGAGGGGAAGGAAGAAGTTCTTATAAATTTACTAATATTTAAAGGTTTATTTACAGAATATTTACAGACATCTTTTAGGTAGCTCCTTCATAGTGAGCTCCTTCTTACAATCTCCCTTCTCAACTACTTCTACACACCTCTCAACATGACCTCTTAAACACTGCCATCTAGTGGCCACTCATTTTTTAAGTAATAATACAGCTTGATGCTAACAGACGTTTAACAAAATTGTGAAACTAGCATTGACGGATTGAAGGCAAACGAACAAAATGGCGTAATGAATATCACCCCAAAACAACTTGTAAGCATTTATATTCAAATTTAACACAGTTTATACAATAGCTGCATCAAAAAGAAAATATCACTGAACATATTCAACATATGAGCGTGACGTCATAGGAATAAGACCATTATTGTTATTTACTTATCTCTTTTACCCGTGTTTTAGAGAGAAGCCAAATCCAGCTTAAAAAATTTTTTTAATACTTTTTAGATTTTTATATATTTTATGTGATTTTTAAAAGTTTTTAAAATGTGTATTTTTGGAACTTTGGGAAATATTTCTCGTTTTAAAAGCATACGTTTAACTTGGCAACAAAAAAATTACAATGCTTGCCAATGGGGGACGGATATCCTACTAGTTCCATTACTTCATATATTCATTATACAAAACGTTTCAATATAAGTTATCATAATTCATAATGCCAATTTAATGTCTTTTTGTATAACCGTAATTAATGGATTTTAAAATTAATGGATTATCATGATTACGCCACTTTTCTTCAAATCTTATTGTTTTAAAATATCCATGACGTCAGATTAAAGTTTCATCCACGTTGCATTGTATTGAAACGGCTTTATAAATCCGACTTATCAATGAATTTACTTGTTGCCTATAAATCACGATCTTCGAACGACAGCAAACAAGGCGAAGTTCATCATCGAATGTCTGAGAATAATGTTGAAGTTCATTTTGTTAATAAAATGATTTCTTATTTAAAAATAAAAGCATCGATTTGAGAAGCCATTTTTCATTGATTTAAATTAACACGTTGACAATGGAACAGAAGACAAAGCAAAATGAAAAAGACGAGACAAAGCATCCACTTTAAGTTTAGTTTAAATCAGCAAAGGCGATTTAAATTTTTAAACATTTCACTAATTAATAGAATTCTAAATTAATAATTGCAATATTTAAACAATCTCTTAAAACTTAAAGCCCCTATTACATTAGAGTTGCCGGTATTTCAGTGTGTCAACATTACGATACGTCACAGCTCGAATTTCGGCAATTTGTTCTCATCGCCCAATAATATAACAGATTTTTTTAACAGCTGCGCAGTTGAGATTTGTACATTATTTTCTTTTCGCCAAGTTTCAAATGAAAGTTCTTGACATTATTAAGTTGCCGAAAATCAGTAAATTTTTTGTTCCAGCAGCAGTAACTAGAGCAATTCATATTGCCAATGATTTTAAAAACTTATCAAGTTTTGACTTCTTTTCACCAAGCGCAAATAATACAGGAAATGGTTGTTTGTTTTCATTTTTGTTTTCTTAATTCAGTGTTAACGAATGATCGTGAATTTTTCAATTTTTAAACAGCCAAATTTAGATTTAGAATGGGCATATTAATTTCAATATAAAATAATTTACTTGCTTAAAGATTTGACTACATTTTAACGAATATTTTATAATTCAAATTATTTTGTTTAAATAATTTGAAAGTATTTCCAAATATTTATGAAGATATTCTTACTCGGAAATATTTTTATGTAATAAAAATGTCAAGCAAAATTTAAAACTATATTATCGAATATAATGAAGAAAATATCAAAACTTAATACCATTAAAATATTGTATACATTTATTGGTTTATATTATTTTCTAATTAACTTAATTTAAATGTTATACAATTTGAAACCTAAAAATTTAAACTTGAAGTGTAAGAAATAAGCCTTTTATAAAAGATGTACTATTTCTTTTGGATTTTGCTTATATTTTTAATTTTGATAGATACTTTCAAATAGAATTATTTTAAAACCATATTAATATTTAATCTGTAACTCCAAATAACTAAAATAAAATTAAGACATTTTATTGATCAGACTTTAAGAATTTCCATTAAATGGTATTCATATTAAATGTATCATTTTTTACCCTTTGTAAGAACTTAAAATAAAAAAATTGCTTTGTTTAAAATGCATAGATTAAAAAAAATCACATTAAGTACTGAATGTCCAATAGTTAGAAATAAATATCTTATTAAACTTTTAAAAATGTTTATTAACAATAAAAATTGCATTTACACTTTTCTTTTCTTAATAATTTTTAAATCTTCACTACTCAAGGTTTATTTATGCAGTGTATTCACATCAATGTTTCTTACCTATGGACTGTCCAAAGATAATGAATGCCAACAGAAATCTAATATTAATTTAAAAAAAATGCGCAGTTAAAAAAATCGTATCCTGTCAGACGATAAAATAATGCCATGTCGTGTTATTTCATCGTATGCCTACTTCTACTTCGTTTAGCATTATTTTATACATCGTCCGTATGAAATACATGCTAAAGGAAGTAGAAAATCAGAAATAATTGGCAAAGTGAATGATAAAATTTTAACTCAAGAATATATGTGTTTAGATTTCCAAAAAATTATAATAAAGAGATAATAAATTTAGTGAATAAATTAAGTAATATATTGGGGAACTTGTTTTATATTCTTAATAAATTGTAAAGGTTACAGAAAAGGAACATTTTTAATACATTGATGTATTTAGACCAGGGCTTCTTAAACTATGGGTCGCAACCCCATTTGGGGTCGCGTAGTAAAATTCTGGGGTCGCGAGAGATAAAAATACAATTTAACAGAAAATGTTTTTTAACTTGTAAAATTATTGTTATAAAGATAAAATAACAATTATCGTAGATAAATATATCATAAAATCTTCTAGTTCAGAAAGATTGTTTGTACCTGCATTTCTATTAAGAGTATTATAATACTCTTAATAGAAATGCAGGTACAAACCGAAAAATCAAAATGATCCTGAAACCGAAACCGAAATGATCCTGAGAAATATTATCAACAAAATTTCTAGGTATTATTGCTGAAGAAACTATATAAACATTTCGTTTTATTCTTATTTAGCCATTGTTTGATTGTGAACAAAGTGCATATTATTCCGAATTTGTCAGTTTAAAATTTTTTTTTCCATTTATACTCGTATATTGTTGAATCTACACCAGCCAGTTAATTGAATTAACTTTTTATCAGTGGAAGTAGTAGTGTTAAGAAAATACAAGTTGCTAAGGCATTTAACGATTTGTTTTAAGATTTTAAGTTTATTATTGTGTTTTTAATAAATAGTTTTAAATATTTCACAAGTTTTTATAATAATTATCTACAACTATATAATTGTTCCTGTAGGACATAACAACCACTTTTATTTTTGAAACTCTAATAAATAGAATTTTATAATTTTTTGTGCAATTTTTAATTTTAGATTTTTGTATGTTTCAAAACGAATTCTAAACTTATATATTTTTATATGTATATGTATATTGTTACCTAATAAATAAATCATCAAAAAATATTAATTTATTTTTCTTTTATATTTGTATGGGGTCGTCAAGAAACTCGCAATCATAAATGGGGTCGTGAATTACAAAAGTTTAAGAAACCCTGATTTAGACAAAATATTTTTTTAAAAATGACTTAAGAAAAGTATCAAAATTTAAGAGTGAAATGGATTTAAACAAAATAAAGAAAAACCATTTTAGATATTCATCTGAATTAATTGGCATTTTAAAAATTTGGCTGTAAACAAAATTTCCAAATAAGAATTTATCATGAAATCTGGAATTTCTAATTAAAATATGGTAACTTTAAAAATGTATTCAGAGAAGCGATCTATTATTAAATCTCGTAAAGCAGCTATCTTCTTACTGCAAACCTGAAAGAAATTTCAAGCATTTATTGGATAATGAGAAGGAATTGCTGAAATTTTTGAGCTGTGACGTCACGGAATGTTGTCTACGGGAGTTGCTCAAACTGAAATATCGGCAACTCTAATGTAATAGGGGCTTTAGACTGCCTTGCTTGTGTCAACATTAAAAGGTTTTTTTCTTATCCTGTATTTTAATTTTTTTTAGATTTTCTACCTGGCTAAGAGTACGTGGTAACTCAGAAATACAGAAGTTTTTCTAAGGAAACATTTCATTCACAATTCTCACAGTCAAAATGATTACAATCACTTCAGTTTCAAGCTTTTACACAGGCTAAATACTTATACAGTTTCTATAATACAAAAATTAAACACATCAGCATTTAGACTTGACTCTAGCATCTGACTCCTTGCTTCATTTCATCGGATTCACTGCTTGGCTGAGGACAATACATCTTCAGTATAGGTCGTGAAAGTTTCTAGAACATACTTATAGTAAATATATGGTACTTCGATTCTTATTGATACCATTGATTTGAAATTTCAAAAATGGTGATTTATTTTTGATCTCCAAAATGTTGGTAAACAACGTCAAGTAGCCAAAAATGTCTTCAAATATCGCCAAGTAGCATTATGTCATAAACCTATGTTTACTCAGCTACTTTTTGCCCTATCGATTCAAAACTTCGAAAATTTTAACTTATATTTTGTCACTAAAATATCGACAAGTGACCAAGAATATCGCCAAACTGCCATAGATTTCAAACTCATTTCTCTGGCTCTTTAAGCATTGTACAACGCTTATTCAGCAAAAATATTAGTTTTCAGAACTATAATTTTACAAATTTAAAGATAATGATGATAATGATACAAGTAATTTAAAAGAAATATCAGACGTAACATAGGTATTTAGGTATTTACATCATTTATATTTTTGATAACAATATCTTCCACTAGTAGAACTGTCGTTTTACCACGAGCTATGATGAGCCCAAAGGTAACCTGTTATCAAACAGGTTACCTTTGGGCTCAGTCAATGTGACCAAGTAATAATATAATATTTTTATAGTTAAAATTTAGGCCTTGATTATTAAGTTGCAATAGGCATACCAACTAATCATAGAGTACATAACTAGCAAAATTAATCTTGTCAAATTTAGAAATATTATTTTGTTATTACTCAGGATATTTTCTTAAATTTATTCTACGAACTGAAGCGAGTCATTTGAATAAAAATAACATTTGCCAAGATGCTTAGTTTCTTTCTGAAAAGGAAAATAGTTTTAAATATGAAACAAATTTATTATTCAATGGCTTATATCAATATTCAATACTTAAAATTTTATGACACTGCATATTTGAACAAAGGATTGTCACATAAGAATTTAATTATAGGTTATAAGGCATTTTTGTATAAAATATTTTAATTTCTGTACGTTGAAAAAGAGAAAAGTATCCCAAAAGCTTCACTCAAATAACAAATTATGAAAATTTATCGAATTATTCTGACATTTGTCTAAAGTAAGCAGATCATTTTTGATAAAATAAAATAAACTAATGCAAATGGTAATTAAGAATTGTTTAATATTATCTCTGTGTAATAATTCATAAAACTTCAAAAAAGGAGATGTTTTCTATTTGTAGAAAATATGAAATTAAATTTTCAAAAGCTTCAAGCTTTTTTGTTCATTGTAATAGTTTAGAGACTTCTTGTTAGTTCCAAAAATTTTAAAATTAAATTCCATATAAAAAAGTAAAATTGCAAAACATAATTCTAAATTTATTGTAATGACTATTAAAGAAATAACCCTTGTAATATAAAACATTTTAAAATCTGCGAATAAAAATTATGTGTATTTTGTTCAAATTTATACCAAAATATTTATTTTGAAAGTTACACTTTGACTGCTGAACAATTGCAGAAACAAAATGTTTTTCAGTTTTCTTCAAAGGAATTTTTCCAGTTGAAAATATCTGACATCTTGTATATGACATTTTAACTTAAATGCAAATGTCAAATATATTTTTCCATTACTAAATAACAACTTAGCAATACTTTAGCATTTCAAAACTGGGAAACATTTATAAATAAACAATACAGCGTAATAAAAACAAGTGTAAAACTGAAGAAATTATTTTTCTTTCGTAGTGTTTTCACGTATTTCTCTGTAAATATACACATATATGTAGGATATCTTGTATAAAGAAGGGAATATATAAATGAAATAATTTGAAAAAAATTTCACATAATTTGTTTACACCAAGAAATAAAAACAATGTTAAAAAAACTATTTTCAAAAGCTGCTGATAATTATTTCTGTAAGTTAACAACCTAAGCCTAACGAAAACAGTAAAATGCATACATAAAATTATGCAATGAATTAAGCAGAGTATGTACGAGTTGAGAATAACACGAGTTGAATCATTGTTGGTAACGAGTTGAATCAGTGAAAAGATATTGCTTCTTTTTCGTTTCTAGAAGAGAAATTATGTCATAAATATTGATGATTTATGTTTGAAATGTGCAATCGATAATCTAGTGACAAAACTTAGTGAGATTTTTCGAAGAGATATACACATACTTCGAATCACATAGGAATATATACGCGACGCATGCATTACAGAAGTATTAAAGTTTAAAGAGATAAAAAATTGTTTATGTTTTAAGTGATTATTCTCTGTTTGCAAAAATGTGCACTTGTTATTTTTCACAGCATATGCATTCAATTTTCAATTATCTATATCAAATAATTCAGAAAGCGGAACAAGTTCAGTATCCCCATACACTTGGCGATCGCGGCGAATTTTTTGAAGCTAAGTCGCCAAGCTAGGCGCGCGTTTATTAACACGGGAAATTTCCCGAAGTTCGATCAAAAAATAAGCATTTCAGAAAATTTAAAAAGGGAAATAAATATAAATAATGGACTTACTTGATATGAAGTTAAGCTGACATGCCGATTGGTATATTTATTTCGACATTTTATTCGTTAGTCACCAGTGTCACATTTCAGTAAAAATAATTATCTAATTTTACAAAAAAAGCATGCAAAAAATATTTTTCTAAATATATACACTTTATAAAATTTAAAAAAGCATGCAAAAACTTATTTTTCAAATATATACATTTTTTAAAATTTAAAAAAAAACATGAATAAAATATTTTTTTAAATATATACACTTTTTAAGTAAATAAAAATGAAACACGAATAAAATAAAA
>CM075857.1:28562748-28582748 GCA_037975125.1 Latrodectus hesperus
TCCCACCCCCGGAAAGAAATTTACGTGGTAGCTATTAAAATGCCTTACAATGGCTTTCGGTTGTTAGATTGTCCACTAGCGGTGTCAAAAGATCCATATATTAAGCAGATTACTCAACACTATCCACCCACTACTGGAAAGTTTCGACTGCGAAATGTTTTGCAATGTGATTTTATCATACTGAAAACATTTTCCATTCAGACACAAAAGTAAGTGTGTGAACAAGATGCTGTGTTGCATAATTCACAAATACTAGAAATTCTTTCATAAATACAAGGGGAG
The DNA here is from genome assembly GCA_037975125.1 of Latrodectus hesperus. NCBI lineage: Eukaryota > Metazoa > Arthropoda > Arachnida > Araneae > Theridiidae > Latrodectus > Latrodectus hesperus. The sequence goes on from CM075857.1 coordinate 28,563,031, forward strand.
GATGTTGTTGTTGTTGCACCAGCGTGCTTCCCTGTACCTATCAGTTCGATAGAACTAGTTAGATAGAAGCGGCTGGGTGGAGTCTTTGTGATTTTGAAGCAGGGACCCAGCAGAAGGCCCTAAATATTTAGCCTGCCACCCCCAGAATTATCATTTCACTTAGAGGACATTGCGACTACGCCCAGTATTAACGTGCCCCAGCCGTCTTTAGCGGACATCACAGTTGGCCGGGATTCGAACTCTCTACCTCCCGATATTGAGAATGACACTCTAACCAACCAGGCCACCATAGAAACATCCGCCACATCAAACAATAACATTCAATGTGAGTCACGTGACAGTGTGTTCATGAGGACAGAGGAGTGACCTCTGCTGCGGAGGAAATATCACGACACAAAAGGATATAATAAAAGGATCGGTACCAAGCAGAAGTACCCCAATTCTAGGCCTACCACCACTAGAGATATCATTTCATGTGGAGGACATTGTGACCACGTCACATTTAATGTGCTCTTGCGGGCATAAGCGAATACGACGAATTTTTGATTAGGTCGCGATTCAAACTCCCAACCTTCCCATAGTGAAAAAGAACTCCCTAACAGATCAGGTCAGCCGAGCTGGCAGCCGAATGATTAGCGCTCTTATCTTCGGTTCAACAGTTCGTGGGTTCGAATCCCACCTTTGGCATGGGTATTTGTAGTGGTTCGGAATCCACTTTAAACCATAGGTCCTGGTCTAATTAGCCCTCACGTGTGCAAAAAAATGACCGTTGAGTGACAAACAAAACTAACAGATCAGACAACTAGGCCCGTCATGCTAAAAAAATTTAACATGGAAAATGCAGTGACTACTGATTTATTTCAATAAGTTGATTTTAATACCTTATTGCTGTAATGTTTGGATATTCAATTTCATTTTTCAATAGCAATATGAGAAACAGAAAATCGGAGGCTTCAGGTAACACTGTTCAGTATTATTAATTTGACTGTTAATAGAAAATGTCCACTAAGAGTGTAAAGGAATAACGTGATCAAGATATTTGGGCTTCCTCTTCGAGAAAAAAGAGTATTAAATGAAAATAAAAGAGAATGCGAAAAATGGCAAATGAGAAAAAAGAACTAGAATAAGTGAATTATTTACAAGAAAGTATACTATTTCCATGTAAAGTTTTTAATAATTTTGAAAACACAGAAATAACTAATTAAAATTTATATCCATAATTTACGAAAGCACTTTTAGTTAGAAAATTACTTTATCAATTAATTAGCAGATTTAAATAAAAATGAAAGGAGAAAACTATATAAATATTTGGTTTCCTTTAGTGCAAAATAAATTTAAATGCAATGATTTTAAAATTTTAAAGAGCTTAAGGCCCACTAAAGTAGAGAATGATGGGAAAAACAGATATTTGAACCACTTTTACTTTAAAAGCTTTTAGTTAAATTTTTTGGTCCATTTTCATAAGAAATTTAAGTTTAATTCTGTTAAATATATTACTTTGCTATTATCTGTTGTTGTTGTTACTTATGACACTTTAGCCTAGTGGTTAGGGCATCGGCCTTCCGTCTGAAAGGACAGGGTTCGATTCTCAATGCAGCCCAAGACCCACCAAGTACATGCCATATATGATCTCGTTTATTTTATGGAATCGAAAGTGCTGCTGTCGGTCGTTGAACAGTTCCCATATGTGTAATGATCTGAAACATTTCCTCATTCTACAGATCAATGTTATAATTGAAAAAATAAATCCTCTGAATATGCCCCCCTCCCCCCATCTTTAAAAAGATAAAATTTATTTTTTATGCGAACTTTAAAAAAATATTCTGCAGTGACCCAAGATTGTAAGATAAAAATTTTACAGTCCAGTTTTATAACCAAATATTAAATTTGTATTGATAAAACACTATAATAATATAATGATCTGAAAAATCGATTAATATTTTGGTATTTCTGTTTTATAAAAATTATAATAGAAGAAATTTTGCTTTAAGTGTCTCTCTGTATTCCTACAAAATATATTTTATCCTGGAAGTTTCTAAACTAAACTGTTTAGGATTATTTCTAATAAAATATATATATATCTGATAATGGAAAATAATTACATTATTTAATAATTTTTGAAATAAAGCGAAAATTAATTTCTCATAACTCTAATAATGTTTATTTAAATCACATTAAACGGCTATTTTTGATAGAAAATAAAATTAGTAACATTTTTATCCAATAAAATATTCAAATAAAAGCTTGGAATTAAATTTTTTAAGTAAAATTTAAAAAGAAATTGGAACAATGTGACATTTAATTTAATTTTTTATACTATAAATATCATTCAACGTGAAATATAACCTGTCTAAATCATGAAGTAAATTTTACTGAATATGAAAAATATTCGACAAAAATAATAGCTGAAACAAACGTATAAATATAATAGCATGCATTCCTTTTATTTTTATACAGCCAAAGTCATATTCTTATGCATATAAAAAAACTAAACACAACATTTGTACAGAGACATAATCTTAAAATACTAAAAGCACTCCGTTACAAATTTTATGAAGCTTATTTTAGTAAGAAAGAACCTCATACGCAAATTATGTCCTATGAAAATCTTGAATCTAATAAGGAAAATATATTCACGTCATGGGAAATATCCAAAAATGCAACATCTCTCTTTTGTTGAAATAGAAAAGTGGAAATAACAAGTACCACATCGAAAGAAGTGAGAAAATGTACAACGGAAATACAGAACAAAATAAATCATTCTAACTTTATTTAAAGGAAATTCCTGTCAGGAAAATGGAAATGTGCCTGCGCGGAACGCGAGTTCCGATTTATAGGTCAGAGCCTAACATGTCAGCGATTGTTCAAGGGGTATTAGAATTGAAAAATAGGCGCACAAGAAAGGATTTAAATACTATTTATTGAAATTACATATCTCGAGCAGAATCTCCACGGAATTTCAAAAGTGCGTTTCAATGAATTTAAATTATTTTTCAAACCTGGGCTCTTTTTTTTTTTTTTTTTTGAAGATTATATATTTCTTAGCATTATTTTTTTGCTAAATAGATTTTTTAATAGACATATACCTTAATAACGTATTTATTTAACTGTACTTAATTATTTTACATTTTAATGTTTTAATAACTTATATCAAAAACAGTAATTAATTAAGTTTCTATAATAAACCTTTTAAGTATTATTTGAAATCTGTATATCATTATTTATGCTTTGGCAAACATTGTAAGTTTTTATTGTAAGCTAACAAACGTACATTTGCAGTACATAAATTTTTTAAATTTCCAATGACAGGGCAAATACTAGGAATAACACAAATAAAACAAATGAAAACGCACAAAAAAGACATATTTGTATTTTAAAAAATCTAACATAAGCGAATACTAGTTAAAATTTTATTGGACTAATCTTAAAAGTTACTATATATAAGAATCCCAAACTCAGTTTTCTTAATAGTAAATGTTCTGTAAATGCTTAAGTATTTCTGTAATGTATTTAATTGTTAATCATTTTTATTAACATATTTATTGGTAATCATTGATAATATTTCTTAAGCTCCGAGTTTTATCTCAAAGTAGACCTCCCTCCTTGTGGTGCACCCTGGAGCCACATATCATGCGGCAAAGTGGTCTGCAGCTCTCGGCATTCCAAAAAAATGTTCACTTCTATTTTATTAGTTATTCACTTCTGAATTTAATTAAAAATTTTATATTTGAATTTTATTACAGGTGTTTTACTCTATTGAAATAATAATTTTGTTCAGAAAATAATTAATAATAAATTACTTGAATAAATATTGCACGTGGCTCAGAGATAGTTCTTCTAAATGGAAGATTCCATTTATGATCTCAGTATACATATATATATATACACACACACACATATATATGTTGTACCGAGCTCCACGGGTTCGTGTCGATTGAGAGTTGAATAAAGCAACCACTTAATGAACACAAGACTTTTATACGTAAAAAACATCACTAGATAAACGAAATTCCCGCTGTAACAATCGCAATTATACAGCTACAATTCGTCAGGTATAACAAGAAACAGCTTTCAATCACAGGTCTCAAATACCTCAGACAGAGAACAACTAGCAGTCACATTGACATTGACATTGACACCAGCGAACTCCCCTGTACCTAACTCCAAGGAGCTTTACCAGTTTAATGGGAGCTGCTGGAACTTTTATTTAAAGACATATTAAAAAAATGACATATAAAATTATTTTTTACAACAGTTGTACATGTGTGATTATCTTACAACATATCTTAAAATATGCAATCAATTTCCGGTTAAATGTAAAGATGAAAACAATATGACAATATAATGGGTCTATGGTGAATTAAATACAATTGACATTATAATTGTAATTTTGCAAAGTTCTTGATTATAATTATATAAATGTTAAAATCAAATTCAAAGAGTCTTTGATATTTTCAAAGACAAAGCTTTACTTTGGTCAAAGCATGTTTTTAACTAAGTTGTAGAAGAGTTCCCAATCCAACAAACTAAGTTTTCATTGTTTATTAGGAATTCAACTGTTTTATTTAATTTTGCTCTCGCTGCATGATTTTTCAGAATTCTCTTCTTCCAGAGGATCTTCCAATTTTCGCTGGGTATGGCAAAATGCCAGGATAATGTTAAGGGGCAGGTTGTCAAGAAGTGGAAAGGATTGCCTTCTTTTCCACAAGTGCAATCTTTGGAATCAGAAATATGGAACCTGTGGAAGTAAGATGGAAATGGTCCGTGGCCCGTAAAGAAAAGTACCTCATTCCTTGTCCAATTAAGGGTTTTCCTGCTAACTTTCGGTATCATCTCGTGAACATTTCTTCCAGTTATTCCCTTATCCCAATCTTCCTGCCAGCGATCCATTATCCAGTTATCAAGTAAAGATTTGGTATGACAACGTGGTAGTGGTAAGACCTGAAAAGAATTACTTGATAGGGCAGCCGCTTTTGCAAGTCTGTCTGCTGCCTCATTTCCTTCTGTACCTTGATGGGCCTTTACCCAACCAATCCTGATGTTATCTGAAGTTGTTAGGAGATCTTGCATTTCGCGTACCATAGGACATTTGTTAAGAGGATTAGATAAAGATTTAAGGCATGCTTGACTATCTGACCAGATGTTTGTTGGAAGAGGTTGTGAAGCAGCTACTTGAATGGCTTTACGCAGAGCATATACTTCAGCTTGATATACTGTGTTCTCGGGTTGTAGCCCAGTACTCCAAGTACTTTGTAATCCGAGTTCAGAATATATTATCATTCCGGATCCAACTTTTTCTTCTATTTTTGAGCCATCTATGAAAATTGTTAGAAAACCTTCACTGTAACATGGTATATGATTTTGCTCATGTATTCTTACTTTGCTCTCTATATTGAAGACTCCAGGGTGGATTGTTTCTCCTTTTATAACTTTCTCAATCAAATTTGGTGCAGGAAGAATAGGATCAACTTCACAGGGAATTTGTGCCCTTGCATGCCTTATAAACTTTGCCTCGGCTTCTATTTTTAGGTAGAGAGGAGCTATTCCAGTTATAACTTGAAGAGCTGCTGTAGGAGTCGTTCTAAACGCACCAGTGATGTTTAGTAAAAATCTTCTTTGAATCGTAGTGAGTAATTGCTTTGCCCTTGTTGTTAATGGCGTTCCCCAAATTGCTGCCCCATGCGCCAACATCCTCTCAATTATAGTTTGATATAGTATTATTCGGTGTCTTTGGGAAATTCCCCAATTGTTTCCTGCTATCCTTAAGAGCTTTTGTTGTAATGCCATAGCTTTATTGGCCTGCGATTTTAAATGTGCGATGAAGTTTAACTTTTGTCAATTATTACACCTAGAAGTTTAATTGTGTCTTTTTTCATGACTCTGCTGTTTCCCCAAAATATTTGTGGACCACGTTTAAGTTTTGCTATTAGAATGTATTTAGTTTTTTCTAGTGAAATTTGAAGAAAATTATCATCTGACCATTTTTTAAGATGAACCAGTGCCTCTGTTGCTACTTTGCCCAATTTTTTCTCACTCTTGGCTGCTACCACAAAAGTAAAATCATCAGCAAATGCTTGAAGATGTATCAGGCTTTCTGGATCATGTTGTTTTCCTATATCACTCCAGTTCTTTTTAAAGGCTATGTCTGCAACTAAATTCCATAGGATGGGACCACTACAAGATCCTTGTGGGCACTAGCAGTCACAACTAATCGTCTTCACTCACTGACTGTCTTCACAAAAAAAAACTGACTCTTCCATGTCGGGCTGCGGTATTTATACCTGATTTGGCGGAGAAATCTACCAATTTCGCCAAGGTTCTGGAAGCTTCTAGACTATCTCGAAAAATATTGGTCCTAGAGCTTAGGTGATGGATGTTTCCAGAACTATCGATTTCTCGCCAAGTCGCCAAATTATTAGGAAATCAGCTTTTAAACTACAACACGTCTAAATACCGCAGTTTTTGCCCAAAATGTGAGAATTTTCGATCTGTCTGACATATTTTAAGACAAATATAATCATTATTTATAAATTTGTAACAATATATATATATATATATATATATATATATATATATATATATATATATATATATATATATATATATATATATATACATAAATCAAGATTAGAATTGAAGTATCATAGGTGAAAATTGAAAGATACAAGTAGATATAAAATTGAAAAGTACAAGAATAGAGAAATAACACTTATGTTTAGCAATACATTCACAACAAAAGTAGCTAAAATAAAATTATTAAATTATAATTAATAGTATATATTTATAAAATTAATAATCAAATTTTAGATGGAAAATAATAATTAACTTATAAAATTAATCAAAAACCAAAAATATTAAATGGAAAATAATAATCAAATACTAGATGGAAAATAATACATTGAAAATACCAAATGGGAATAAAAATATATTTAAAAAATTAGTCAAAAACCAAATTGAGAATAATAATCAAATACTAGATGGAGAATAATACATTGAAAATACAAAATACAGTAAGCAGATGGAAAAATGTTCAATACATAGTTTAATATATTGTTTTTGGTGTGGCTCTAGGGTGCATTGGCTACATTAAGCAGAAATGTCATACTTTGTACCAATGTGGTAAACAACCCCTAAAGAAGCTGGCCATGTTGGTACCTCGCTCCATTTTCATTTTATTCTATTTTCTTTGAAATTTTAAACTATATATTGAACATTTTTCCATTTGTTTACTATGTTTAATATTTTCAATGTCTTATTCTCCATCTAATATTTAATTATTAATTTTACAAAAATGTATTATATATATATATATATATATATATATATATATATGCCGAGTGTTAGTTTATTAATTTTTCTGGTTTTCTCCTTTGAATCACTTGAACATGACATATTTTCTGCAAAAATGTACGACCAGTATCGCAAAACTTTTTTAATATCCACCATGTCCCTATATGCAGTAGATATTAAAAGGCCTTCGGCTAATAAACTGTCCATTAATTGTTGTCATTCATTATTTTTTATGATTTATTCATAATTTAATCTGTTCAAGTTACAAAATAATAGAGACGCGTCAATATTAGTTTTTCTAACAAGATTAATATGTTTCACACACACACACATACATATATATATATATATATATATATATATATATATATATATATATATATATATATATATATATATATATATATATATATATATATGTATATATATATATGTGTGTGTGTGTGTGTGTGTGTGTGCTATACAATCTTTTTAAAGAAATATGCCAAAAATATGGATATTTATGAATATTGGTAAAATAAAAAAATGTCTATAAACAACAAAAAATATTTTATTTTGAGAAAATTTAAGGTATATCTAATAATGCAAAGTATTTCTGAACAGTATATTCTTTTTTAAACGGAAAGCAATATTCGGAAAGTGAGAAAAAGCGAAAACATTAAAAACTCATTAACTCTTCATTAAGCAAACTGTATTTATATATTTGAATTTATTGAACTTTGGAAACAAACCAGAAATTGCAGTGTAATAGCAAAGTTTTAAAATTTATTATACAAATGCTTAGGTAACGTGTTTTCGTTAGCTTGCTTTTGGAAAATATTGAAAATCTATAAATCCCATTCTGTATTAATTTATTTCTACAGAAATCCGTGTGTGTTTCCATTCACACTATTGAAATTCCCATTAACAGTGCAACATCAAAATTGTATTCAAAAGATATAATTAAATGCTTTTGAGAATTGAATGATACATTTATGCGAGCAACAAGATAAATTTACCACGCGAAACACATCGTTTGATGAGCTATTTTAGTAAAGAAATAGTTACATTTGCACAAATTTATTTCAGTTATTTCAAAATCAAATTGAGAAAGTTTTAGGAAATTGAAAAGTACATTAGCTTTAGAATAAGGAATTAAAAGCAGATTATGATTTTTCTGTGTGTGTAATAATTATCATTTACGATTTTTTGAAAATTGTTAACTTTTCAAAATGATTCTCATAAATCATTTTTCCAACTAAAACAACTTGTAAAAAAGATGCATCGATTGATTTTAGTATATAATAATGATTTTACTGAATATATATTTAGGTTAAATTAATTAATTAAATTTAAAGTTAACATAGGGAGAAAGGAAATTTTCAAGCATTTGATGACCAATGCAAAAAAAAAAAAAAATTGAAATTCTTATTTTTGTATTGTAAAGGATTTGTCTCTCTGTATATAGAGAATAGAAATGAATCGGGCAAATCTGATTTATCGAGTTTTGTAATTTATTTGAGAAGTTTTCTTTTATGTTTACATATCTTCCTATTTTTAAAAACAGTGTAAATAAATTTTAAATATTTATAAATATATCATCTATTTTAAGGCATTTGGAAGTTTTCCAGATTCTAATTTTAATTAAACTACTCTAAATTTGAAAGTCATAGTGATAATTTGAAAATTTTGTACAAAATAACACACACACACATATATATATATATATATATATATATATATATATATATATATATATATATGATATATATATATATATATATATATATATATATATATATATATATATATATATATATATATATATATATATATATATATATATATATATATATATATATATATATATATATATATATATATATATATATATATATATATATATATATATATATATATATATATGAATTTCATTTTAACAATTATTTTTCTTAGGTCGGATTTCTTTAAAATTTATAGTGTGTAATTTATATTTCTGAGTGGTTGTCTTTTAAAACCTGATGATACAGCTGAAAACAATTTTATTTATGCAAATGCCAGGCATTTGGGCACAACGGAATAAGGCAAAATTGAACAAATGAGATACTTTGATTCAAGAGAATCCTATTCCTATAATTTCTTCATATCCATTTGAGAACAAGATTTAAATACAGAAATCCGTTTTGAAGAACAGGATACCTATCGTGTACCCTAAACTGTGGACAGAAACACTCCCATTTCATACATTTTAATTTTCCTAAGCATTTGGATTTTCATAAATAACAAAAGCAAAGCCAATGAGAAAAATAAATGATATATCAATTATTTTGAAATATAAATGCCTTAATATTATTAAAATTTACCAAATCCAGAAAATTTATTTTTTTTAAAAAAATAAGTTTATGATATAAGATCTTAAAACCTAAATTTCTGACTTTTAAAGATAAATTTCAAGAGACTTATAATTTTTAAAATCGTTTTTTTCAATATAAAAACTAATTAGACTAAATCAAACGGTTATAAGTTTTATAAAATATCTATAATGAAACATTACTTATGAAATGATAATTATTCTTTAGCTCAATGTACCGCTGCGTTCTCTTGAAATCATAACTATTTCAATGAATTTACGGTGTCCATCTGAGTCACTGTTGTCCTATAGAACTTATATTCCAGTAGAAGAGAGACTATATCAATATTTTGGAAATCCCACCTAGCTGTTTACTGAAAAAACAAACACTAATACAATAAAAACAGATGAAAATAAAAAGTCATAGTTTTAGTTATAAATTCAAGGATCATTTTTGTATTCAAAGATATTTTAGAGGTCAAGAATTTGAACATTAGAAATAGAAATTTGAACAGCAAAATAGAGGTCATTCTACCAAAACTCACTCCTCTATTCGTATATACAATAAAAGACGCTTGCCAAATAAGTTGCGTCTAACAATAGAGATTTTGAAGAAAATAATACAAATAATCTATCTTCATCGTCAGGAAGGTCAGTTAATAAGCAATATATTAAAAATAATAAGAAGCATAATTGAATATGCAATAATCCACTGAATACTAACTATTGACAAAAATAATCTTCCTTAAAAAATTATTTGACCTGTTTAGTTTTCACTTTTCGAATATCGATCATCATCGCGTCCCATCAAAGTATGAATTTCATTAAATAGCTCTTTTTTCCTTCTGCAAAACGCATGATTACTTTCAAAGTAAATATTGTTGACAAGATTATTCTTCCTAAATTTAACATTTAGAATTAAAACACTTTCAGTCATTTCGTGTAAAATTGTCTTCGTCACACTTTTATTTTAATGAGTGAGGATATTTACGATGAAAAGTTATCAACCCAATAACTTTATAGTACAAAATGAGGTCTTATCACGCAAGTTATATTAGAATTAACAGCAGAAATAAATACATGCTGTAGAAAAGCTTCTCGTGGACCAAATAATCATGCCACGAAGGCAGAGTTAAGACCAAGGGCTCATTTACAAGACAACAAGTGCATGAATGATCAACGTGGCAACTTTTGCAGCAATATGGACAGCCAGCTTGGAGGTCATGGGTTGGCTTAATCTTATCACAGTCATACACAGGGGTGACTGTGATCAACGATGAATCTGGTCGCAAGTACGACTTGACGTCTTCTTTTCAGATGAACCTGAATTCTGCTCATATTATGATGGTAGCATCCGGGTTAGACACCATAGCAGAGAATGTACGTTATCTGAGTGATTTCGACATGATAATGACTCATGATATAAAGTGAAGGTATGAGATCATTGCTTACATGTAGAGCCGTTATACTATATTACACAATACAGTACATTACACCAGAAAGTATAGTTGTGGTAGATTGTGCAATTTTAAAGTTCCTTGTGTAGTACTTGATTTGATTGAGAGTTCTACAGCTCTAAATAATCTAAATCATAATTTCCATTAATTTTTAGACATTGGAGTCACTGAAAAAGCTTTATTTATTTCAGTGTTTCATTTTATACTATTAAAATATTTTATTAAATAAGGATGCTTTCAAATAAAACTGACAACTTTTAATGCCAGAAAAAATGTCACTAATTGGATCAATAAAATCTTGAACTCGCCAAAAGTAAATCATTTAAGAACAGATTTTTCTTTCACATCTGGAAAGCAATCATTAAGTATTTAGAAAACTATTTTTGACAACTCTTGATTTTTACAATTTTTTTATTATTTTTTCCTTTAGAAAGAAAGTATTTTTTTTCGGAACTTAATAACCTACGTTTTTGAGTGACATCACAATTTCTTCCACAGAAAATATATTCTTTTTGAAGAAAGTTTAAATTAAATATAAATAACTTTTCCGAACTCTTGCAACTTTTTTCTTTCACAGCAAATGCATTTAAAGACACAAGCATCGTGCACTCTAAATTAATATAATTTCATGCAGAGCAGTAATGTTTAACTGACAGTCAGCGAAATAGCTTCTGCGAAAATCTATTTCGAAAGAAAAGATGTTATTCTCTCGAAATAAAATTTTTCTTTAAATTCTTCACAAACTTTTAACTTTAAATTGAGTCCATAATATGTAATCTAAATACTTTTAAATGACGTATTTTGAGCAAATTCTGAATGTCATGAGAAAACAATTGAATATGTTTAAGAGTGAAACAATTGAGATAATTCTAATGGTTAAATTATTAAATTCAATGGAAAGTCTTAATATTTCTATCGAAAAAAATTGACTTTATTATGTTTCTAAGTATTAAGACCTCGATTTACCACAAAAAGAATATTTTCTGCTTTCTTATTAAATTTTTAAATCAATCATTTTTTAAATATATTACACAGCTGTAATTTTACACATATCATTAGAAATATTTAATTTTCAATGTTATTACTATATTTTGCAGCAAATTATATATATATATATATATATATATATATATATATATATATATATATATATATATAATATATATATATATATATATATATATATATATATATATATATATATATATATATATATATATATATATATATATATATATATATATATATATATATATATATATATATATATATATAATATATATATATATATATATATACATATATATATATATATAAGCATCAGTGATAATAATATAATTCATCAATTTATTAATTCAATTGTTATTACTAAGCAAATATCCGAAATTTAGTTTTAGACATCTCAACAAACGTGAATCTATTGTTAATCTTTGTTGGGAAAGCAAATTGCACACATCTGAAGAGCTTGCAATTTGAGCATTAAATTTAGTGAACATTTTTTAAAAAAAAAACAGACTTTCCAGACTTACTCTGTGGGGTTACATAGAGTTTCTTGATTTCTAATTGTCTGAAAATTATTCAGTCTGGTTTAATCAGATCAGAATGTATCAGACATTTCCTGATTGACAGCAGATTAAGAAAAGCTGAATATTCAATAGCAAAAGTAGTTCAAGGCCTTTCACAAAGCCACTTTACGACAAAATAGAAATATTAGAATAGCAGTTATGTCAATAGCTATTGTGTCATTATTACCGATTCAATTTGCAGGTATATATCATAACTTATCATTTATATGACATTATTGTTATAACCGGGCATTATAGCTGAAAACCTTCATAAAAATGTTTATTTTAAATCTTCAACATAGACTGGCTTCAGGTGGCACAAAATGTGTTTATCTTAGCCAAGTCCTTAATTTAGAGAATCTGTGTTGGCCAAGATCAACAATAAATAATTACAGAAATATGTTCTTTGGCGAAAAATCTCAGTTTTCTCTCAATTATGATAATTTCTAAGTTTATGTGTAAAAAAAGGAAAAGAAATGTGTCAAATTTAGCAATTATTACTCAGTGATACACTGCTGTACAAAATTATCAAACTTTGTTTCAACAATAAAAAGTTGGAAGGCAATTTCGGGTGTTTTAGTAATAATACTATTTAGTTAAACTATTGTTACATCTGCGTTAAAATCTATCATAAAAAGAAATGTGTACTTTTGTAAACCAGTATGAAATTGTTGCTTTTGTTACGTATGGCACTTGAAGAAGACAATCTCGCAAGTAGATGGTTACAAAATTAAGACATAAGGGTGAGTTTTTCGTGTAAACATAACACCACGAATGTGAAAAATCAACTTTGCTCTTCGATTCCTCCAATAGATGGCACCATCAGAGGACTACTCTTTCAATTTTAACTTTGATCTGGAGGGGAAGGAATTTTCTCCAGACCATTACACCCATGATAACTGCTCACCTATCAACCACAGGACTTTAGATTCCAGAGTTTTAACGAGTACATATACCGCATGTACTCGATGTGTCTTTAGTGGCATTGGGAATCGAACACAGCCCTACCGGACGAAAGGCCAATGCCCAAACTACTTGGCTACCACGGCCCCGTATGAACATGTATTGTTGCAGAGGGAGTGGTTTTTAATCCAATCTTAACTGGCAATAAATGAAACATTGCAAGAGAAATCTATAAAACTTCTAGTTTAATAGAACATTTCGAATTCGACAAACCTGTAGACTTGATGTTTACAACTTAGATTTACGATAACCCTAGAATTAGAATTTAATTAGTAATATATTCATGGTTGTTAAAGTAATTTTAAAGTTACGTGACATGTCATTGCTAAAAAATGTGCTGCTGCATCATTTAAAGAAGTCTGCAATTTGCTCTGCTTCTGCAAGAACTACTTTGTACAATGTATTTGTGATTGGTGTTGCTATATTTTGTTCCTACTGCTTTAAGATTCTTTTTCTATTTATAAACAATTTTTACAATGCTCTTAATAAGTTCTTACCATGGTTTTCAGGGCTTTGCTCTGTTTCCTAAGGAAGAAATTGTGTGTATTATGATTTATATAGAATATTTCAGTTAGCTTCACCGTAATCGAATTACGAAACCTATATTATTTTTTCTCATCAAAACACAATGTCATGTACTTACATCCAAATAACTATATTGAACTTTTTTTCATTTGGTTGACCAGTATGGATTCATCTTACAATAAAGTTTATTAATGAGTGACTTCCCTTTATATACATATATATTCTTATATATCAAGTCCTCCAACAACTATATATCTTCAGAGTTAAATCCAGAATGTTACAATATTGAAATCATTTTGAAAAAGTTACAATGGATTAGAAAATAAATTAATTAAAATAAATAAATATACTGACAAATTTTATGTATTTGGATAGCCATAAGATTTTTTGCTCCTTGAAGTACACAAATCTTAATAAATGCTTACCATCAGATCGAAAAGGCTGCCAGTATCAAAACTCTAGTATCAGAATGATGTCATTTCTTGTAAACAAAATCTGTTATTTCTATAATTAAAATTATATATATATATATATATATATATATATATATATATATATATATATATATATATATATATATATATATATATATATATATATATATATATATATATATATATATATATGTATATATATATATATATATATATATATATATATATATATATATATATATATATATATATATATATATATATATATATATATATATATATATATATATATATATATATATATATATATATATATATATATATATATATATATATATATATATATATATATTTATATATATATATATATATGGCCAAATTTTCTCCGGATATATTGAATATAAATTTTTATAAGGACAGGACTAAAAAGTATGATAAAGAGGTTATAATTATTACGTAACGATGACTAAGAAATTAGCAGTATAGCATTTTTTTGTTATAGATATCAACTATTTTTATTGTAATTTTATTCTTAAAATAATTAATTCTAGAAAATCTAATTTTTTTTAAAGTTTTCCACATTTGCATGATCGAGTAAATCATACTGCATCAAATAAATGAGGAAAAGATTTTGTTTTGGTTATGAAGAATGAATTTTTGTGAGACTAATATAAGCTTGAATATTTAATACTTATTTTCAAAGAGAATACAGCATCTCTTTTTTGGAATACATATTTACAAGTTTAGTATTCATTTTACTATAAAAAAATTTAATTTTTTAAATTAATTTTTAATGAATGTTTCAATTAATAATATTATCATTCCGATTTTGTTCTGGAGAAACATGCAAATAAAAAATATTTTGAGCACATCACATAAAATGTTGTATTTATTCCCTTTATTTCAAAGCAGATTTAATTTTTCAAGAGGATTCTCCTTTTCTCTTCTATCATATCTATGTGGTCCTCTTTTTTATAAAAAGATTTCATCTCTCAATGCTTTCACAGTACAAATACCTCAAAAACTGGTCCCCGTTTTGATACTCTCTGTAGGGACCTTACATTCAAGAATGAGTTTGAATACATATATAATTAACTTTAAATCCGGCTTTAAGTTTCTCATTTAATCACATCGATGGAATTATAATAGTTAAACTTCTCTTGATTTAATAAAAACGCTGCATGTATTTTAATCAACATTTTCTCTTAACTGGAGAAAATTGGAATTTTCATATTTTTCAAATGTAAATTAAAATACTTACACTGTTTTGACATGCAGATGTTTATTTAAATTTGTTCAATCGGATAAGTCTTAAGAGCTCCAGTGGCTCAGTAGCTTCACGCCGCTTCCCGACAAGATCAGCAAAGTGAAGCACCATTTGTCGCGGGCAATGGTTGGGAGGGTGACCACGTAAGCTCCATCACTGGGTTCCTGTAGCTCCGTGGGTTGGTGACGTGTGCATGTTTATCTATGACGTCCAAAGTACTTCTGCTCTTGTGGCATGGATGTGGAAAGGAGGATGCCAGCTCAGATGTGAGCTCGTCTCCTGATCATGCCTGAGGCGCTTGGTGATGCGTGAATATTCCAAATCAGCAAACCTTAAAGGATATTCCAGATTTCACCTGTAATTCTATGTATGCGTAGATTATGACCAATTATTATGTTGTACGTAGAAACTTGTATATATTTCAATAAATAATAATTAAAATTAAATATTATTTAAAAAAATATTTTGAAAATGAATTAAAGTTACTTCTAATTATATAAAATCATGTTAGTTGTGTTTTTATAATAAAAATATGAAAATTTAATTTTTATTAACTGGAAGAGAAAATTAAAACATTGTTTACTAAATTTATTTTATTTTATTGACATACTAACTTTACTTTACCTAGCTTTTTAATTTAATTTTTTATTTTGAATTGTTTAAAAAAAATCCAATTGGATGTAAAATTATTTCGTCAGTAAATACCAGTTTTGTTTATTTTAGTATTTAAATTATTTAAACTATTTCAATATTTTTTTTATCATTTATAAAATTGTATGTTCAATCTCATAAGTATACTAGAGAGTCCAAAAATGTCAAACATTATATATTATGATTTCAAAGAAATGAAAATTGTTACAAAATATTTATTTCTTTATTTCAAAATTTTCAGAATTAAAATATTCGTAAAGCATAAATTCTATGTAAGTAAACCATTAGTAGATTTTGAACATTATAAATTTATGGACAAACTCATATTTATTTTCTTTTACAACTTTTTTGATCAAGACAAATATTTATAAGCAAAATATAATGTATGATTTATAATTGATTGTTCAAATTGATCTTTGCTGATTCAAATGCTTTCTAACATAAATTGTTTGAATAGAAAAATAAAATCAAATGTTGCAAATATGTATTTAAAGTGAACTTTTAGTTATTTTTTAATATTTATCAAACGATATTTTTTTCCGAATATTTTCCATCTCCAAAACATTTATGTTTTGTAGATATAAAGAAATAAATCACGCCTGTGAAAGAATAAAATAATGACAGTAGTTCTTGGGAAATTTACCAATTTCTATTTCACTTCAGAATATAAAGTATATTTAATTATATTTTTCAAAGCGTTATCTACAAAATTTAATTTTTAACTTATTTAGCAAAAACCAAGACAAGCCTCAGTTATTGAATTAGCTTATGCAAACCAGTTGCTACAGAAGTTAAAATGTTGGAAATATTGCTTTTTTAGAAGCATGAATACTCTATATAATTTAATATTGTATCAAAATATTAAATTATATTCTTCCACAAAATAATGAGGCAGAGTACGTTACGTATAAGAAATGTAAAATTATATTATTATTATGTTACATATTTTTGTTATGTATCACACTGAGTACGCAAAAAATATTTCTGTATTTTAATATGTTGTAGAAGCTTAATCTGTGTGGATTGATTTCTCATTTAAAAGATAGCACATTTTTTAATGTTGCAAATTTTAAAGAAGCTTTTAAGCAATTGTGTATTTATATAATATCTATTTTCGACATGACAATTTGATTAAAACCATCTTATGACTGGAGAATTTGGCTTAGCAAATGGGATTTATTAAAGATTTTTTTCAAAATATCAATAAGAACATCCGAGAATTGTTACTTACCTTAGCTAAAGAAACAAAATAATGCAAGCATTTTAAAGCCTCTATTTTTAAAGCAACGAGTAATTAAGAACTTGTATTATATTTTATTTATTTTATAAATGCGAAACATTAGCGCTTAAGCTATTAATTCCTGGGCCCTGAAATACTACTTGACAATGTCCTCATACTGAGAAAGTACGGTACCATTAATCAAATGTTAAAAAATCATAGGTTGATTAGAATAACTCAAATCACAGCTTTTGTGTGTGTGGAAACCACCAGTTTCCTTCTATAGAGATGGTCCTACAAACAGTCTTGTTCTGTCAGTCAATGCCATGAAATATTTCAAAACTAATGCCATGAAATATTTAAAAATCTTAACTTTTAAGTCATAATTATTAGATATTCCTCATTTCGTGGAATCAGATGCAGAGAGTTTTGAAAAAAAATTTTCCTCTCCAATAACGTCTTTTACAATTCTTGGAATTATTTGCTGGGATAAATTTTCCCTAGATACACAAAGTAGTGGATTCTGCTGAATCTTATAGCGCTTTCAATTTTAAGCCTTTTTTATGAAAACAAAATTATAACAATTTAATTTCCAAGTAAAGCAGTGAAAAAAGTATAATAATAATATTCCTTTCTAGATTTTAAATAATGAAATCTTATTATTATATGTTTTTTTCTACTTTTCTGAACCTTAAACGATATATGTTTTCCTTTATAAGACTAGAATTATCAATATAAGAATTTATGTAGTCTATTTATACTGAAATTATTATCAATATGAAAATGTGATTGGGGCAAAGGTGTAAGTTATGTACAACATTATCATCATAATACGTTAATTAGGACTGTTAAACTATTTCTGTATTTTACTATCAAAGTAATTAAATATATAATCAGTTGGTGCTGTATAAATTTTTGTTCCTAAAATTTTTCTTTAAACAGAAATTATCAAAACAGTTAAAAATAGCTGATATTTCTTTTTTAACACATTGTTAGGAATTTCTTATTTTGAAAAAGATGAGCAATAAAATATGATAAATTTTTTAAAAAAGAAATGTACTTTAATTCTTGCAAACAAAATGGGAAATGTATGTTTATGTTTAAAAAAAAGAATAGTTATCAGGATTTATTTTTCTTTGTTTCGATTTTAGACATAAATTAATAATTATATCGTAAATAATGTGAAAAATTTTGTATGTACAAGAAATATCTGATATATACAAATCTATACATTTGAGTTATATATTTCAAAATATGCTAGTGGTGGAAATTATCGGATGAACAGTCAAAAAACTAAAAAAATCGTAACTTTAGAGACGAATTATAGAAAATATTTTCAAAATATTGTCATAAAATATACTATGTATATAATATTAAAAGGGATACGATATTCAATGTGAATTATCTGTTTTCAAGTGCAAAACTTGAATAAATGCAGTTTATATACATACATTACAATTCTGATTAAGGCAAATTTATATGACTTTCAAAATGAAATTAATGAAATAAAATACACCAGATAATTTACTGGTGCAAGTTTAGTTTTGGAATACCATTTGGCTTTACTCCATTTTCTTAAATCAGAAATAAATTCCTTTAAAATATTAAGGATGAATAAAGGATAAATTGTACATAAGACAATTTTGAAACTATAATTCAATATTAATAAACATAAGATTACAAATACCTTAAAAATACTATTTTTATCAACTATTTAGTCAAAGCTTTTAATCTTTCTTTAAATTTAAACAATTGCAAAGTACGCGTGTTCTTCTCATCGCTTAAAATGTGTTGCAAAAACTACTTTATATGGAAATCGCTGTTTATTTTATATATCTAAAGTTCTTAAATGATTCAGAGTGTTATTCGGTTGTGCATCTAAAAGTAGTAAATTTCAATTGAAGAAACAAATCTGCATTTCCATAGATTGTAGAATATTTGTGCTCCAAATTCTTTTTTTGTGTTTAAATTATGTTGGATAGTTTAAATGTTAGCCCAAGAAAAAACATTTTTATTTG
>CM075857.1:28587748-28757748 GCA_037975125.1 Latrodectus hesperus
AAGTGAAAGCAGTTTAAGAGTTACAAGTTATTCCTCAGAGAAATATGCGATCGAGTTGGATGAAACCTAAAAACTGTAAAGCAGATTTTTAGACAGTGAATACAAAAGGTAACGATGAATAATATCGACTTCACCAACCACGTTATACCATTGCTTGTGATGATAGCCATGCCATGTACATAACACTGATAAATTGTCCAGCCACGTCACGAGGCTTTTCCAAGGGATTCAGTCAATTAAGAATCATTCGATGTCCGCTCTTACCATTCGATGTCGATTGCAGCTGAGTGAATTATACACAAGTTGTCAATTACTTCGTTTATCAAAACACCATGCATCTACAGCACCAAAGATGCGGTAAATGATTGGTATGGACAATGGAATGGAATGACACTGTCTTCACTGACCGATCTCACTTTGAATCTACCGTATCCCGATGGTCAAATTGGAACCTGGTGACACAGCATTGAGGGACTGTTAAATAGTTGAATTATGCATTACAACGTTTTTCATTTATTTTTGAATAAGTTGTTTAATAATGTTTCATAAAAGACATCTAGTGTCATACGATGAGGTTTCTGAGTTCGATCGAAGAAGTTCGATCTATTAAGGATTGCGAATTATCCTCCCGAAAAATCAGGAATAATTTTTGCTGAAATCTAGCCACTAGGAAGTGTTATCAATTCCATTCTATTTGTCAGATGACGAGTGAGTAGCTTGGGTGGGGAAGGAAGAGGTTCTTATAAATTTACTAATATTTAAAGATTTATTTACAAATAGATTATTTACAGACATCTTTAAGCTCCTTCACAGCAATCTCCCTCTCAATCTACTTGTACATCTCTCTCAACATGACATATTAAGCATTGCCATCTAGTGGCCACTCATTTTTTAAAGTAATATTACAGATTGATGTTAACAGGAGGGTGATCACTAGAAAGGGAACTGCTTACCAACGGAATTAATTTTTCCCATTTCATTGCATTGCTGTACGTAATGGGCAAGTGGTAGAGATGGGTCGCTTAGCCACATATCTAATCAATGTGCAAGAGATTCAATCTGTTACGCAACATTCGATCTATGCATGCACCACTCGGTGTCGTTTGCTCAAGTTATCCTTTGCTCCTTTTACACTTAATTTAAAACCGCAGGTGCTTCTCCGAAAACAGTGTGCTGAATTATGGACGTGGATATTAGAATGTAATGACATTGTATTTGCTGTCAAATAATATTCCCATTCGTGTACGCAACAATGATAGGATTCAAATCTGAGAAACAACATGGTGAAATATTGCTGAGCTGTTCTTTTAAGCATAGCCCCGCTGTCCTGCAACCAATATCGCTGTTTGGGGTTGTATTGTATTTCACTTCCACATCATTCTAGTACACTTTACACTAAAGTCCGAGAATATTAGAGACCATGATCTTCCCATACTTTCTTCACTTATCATCATCCACACTCCAACAGGATAATGCGTGATCAAACGTGACACGTAACATTCAATTTTTTTCACACGTCAGATTGAACTCCTGTTTTGGCCTTCTTGTTCTCCCAATAAATCACCAAGCATAAACGTCCAAAACAAATGGCCTAGAATGCAACAAACTCTGCAACACCAGATCAACGCTGAGAATATGGGGAAGCTGCACGAACAAGAATACAGCAAACATATAAACAAAACCTTTTTGATTCCATGCGAGGTGTGTAACAGCGGTTATAGGCAATAATAGTGACTGCAATGACGTTATTATAACTTTTTTTATCGTTATATATATTTTACAAGATTTGAATCATTTTATTTCCCATACAATTTTGTTACGATATCTGTGACCTTTCTTGGGGTTGCGTTTTGTGTGGCCAGCAATATGTATCTGAAGCATAAAGTTGTAAGAATTCATACTATAATTTAAGGCGTATTGCTAAACTATATTATAATTTCTAATTTCTTGTAACAGATGTAACTTTTCATTTAATCCGGGTATATCGATAAACATCAGATAGTCAATTCATATATAGTGACGTCACTGTAGCATCACCACCACACTCAAACGTATCACATTCCATCATCCTACCATCTTTTAATGCATTTCATAAACAATAAAATATAATATTTATCAGTTCCTTATAAATATAAATGTATGTATTCTGAGATTATGTAATAACCTTATTACAGTTCTGAGTTTTTTTCCAAATGAAAAAATCGCATCACTTAGATTTTAAATAAACCGAAATTGCAGAAGCCTGTCTAGATAGAGACAGTGTAACCGAAACATTCCTAATTCCAAGCATTTATAGAGGTAGGATATTTAAACAACAGATAGAAAATGTATACAAAATTGAGGATGGAACGAAAAACTCAATGGAGAGTCAGACGGGTCTGTGACTGAACTGCAGTGGAGTGGATATTAAAGCGAATGGTAGTGCCTAAAAAGTGAACAACTGTGGCAAAAGTGATCGCTGATTCCAATTAGCAGTGCCGTTATCAATGATTACAGTTTGAAGACCCCTTCACGAACAGAGCATTTACGACAAAGCAGTAACTCTGAAGCAACTTGTGACAGATGTTAATGCATAAAAACGTCTACAGTGATGCCGCACTTATGTAAATTGTGGATTTTTAAATGGATGAAAACAATATGATTTGACGAAACGCCTTTCACATTTTTCCCTTCAACAAGGCGAATGCACATTTGGAGAGAACCTACAGAAATATGTCATCGTGATTGGCTATTTACTATTATCAAACATGGGGATGGATCTCTATCATATAAGCAGCTGTATAATAGTGTTTTGCATGACTAATGTTGACCTTGACTGTAAGTATCCCTGGGGAGAGATTGAGAGAAACTTCAGCCCAACCACGCACAGATGAATCTAATGATGCAAACTTTGTTTCTTGAAAGAGATGGAATTTTCCAGAGTAATATCTATTTATCTATGCAGTGATACTTAACCACATATAGCTTCATGAACAGCAAAATGAAGTTAAGTATCTACCTTGGCCCATATAATGCATCTTTAATGTAAATGAACACTTTTGGTCTATTTAAAATTATTCATTACGGAATCGGTATCCTCCATGGGCAACTCTCCAGAATATCACCATGAAGTGCAATACAATATCACCCCAAACACTACTCTGCTCTTGAATGAATCAATTTCTAAAGGAATTCAAGCTGTATTACATTTCAGAGGTTGTCCTACACCAAATTAATAAAGGATACTTTATGAATCCAAGCTTTTCCATTTTTTTGAAAAGTAAGTAAGTATATATATATATATATATATATATATATATATATATATATATATATATATATATATATATATATATATATATATATATATATATATATATATATATATATATGTATATATATATATATATATATATATATATATATATATATATATATATATATATATATATATATATATATATATATATATATATATATGTATATATATATATATATATATATATATATATATATATATATATATATATATATATATATATATATATATATATATATATATATATATATATATATATATATATATATATATATATATATATATATATATATATATATACAAACGACATGAATTTGTGGTTGGTTACCTACTTGATGCTTTCGGAGTATAGACTCTTTTCGATGTCAAAGTAGGGGAATTTCCTGAGCTGAGCCAGGGATTTTAAAATGGGAGTGCAGTTAAAAATGTGTTTTGGAGTTAATGGAATATTATATCGCAATTAATGTAGAGACGGTAAGTTCTATTTAATTTGTTGATTATTTGTGAATGGATTAAACTAATTCATTAGATTCTGGAAAAACAATCAATGAGATTATTCAAATTTCCTTACAGCAATAGTATTTTAAACAGGATTCTTTAAATTCTAGTTCCTTAATTAATTGATTTTTATCAAATGATTTGTTAATTATTCGCTAAATTGATTTTTATACATGCTTGTTTGCATTTATTTGATTAAGAATAATAATTGTAATTGAAATTTTTATAAAATTTTTGCTGTTGCTTTAGGAAAAGTCTTACGTTCTCTTTGTCGAAATGTGTTATGTGAAAACTACAGATTATTTAAATAATTTGAAAAATGAAATTATATATATATATATATATATATATATATATATATATATATATATATATATATATATATATATATATATATATATATATATATAATAACAGTACTTTAACAAATGAAACTCAGTCATATATATATATTTCCTATATATTTACATGATCTTAAGCGATTTCATTTCATGACACGTCTTTCTTTGAGATATGTGATGATAATATAATTACCTTTGGAATCTCATACTAATGCAATTATATTTGTTACAGAATTCAAACAGAATGTATTACCATACATACCAAGAAAATTCTATAATTGAAATTTGTAAGTAAAACTTTTACTTCATCAATGACAAATTTGAATTAATATATCTTTAAAAATTGCAATTTTTTATTATATACTTAATAAGAAACATGAAATAATTAGAATAAAAATAACTGTCATGCAAACAACTTGCTTCAGTATTTCGTAACCATTTGGATGGTTTCCATAAAATGTTAATTGTGGAATGGAATGTATTTGATTTAATTTTTAAATATACGGAGTTTCCATCTAATAAATATTTTATATCAGATTTTTCATATGGAAAAGTTAAATTTGAACAATTATATAATAAAGTAGAGCTGCAGAATACTGTGTGCTATCCGAGCATGTTTAAATTAAATAAAGTCTAAATTTCAACTTCATAGACCTCAGATATTTAAATAATATATTTTTGTGGAATGTAATATCATTTTTGATAGCTATTTATATTCATTGAATCTTGCCTAAGTGATGAGTCTATTTTATGCCCATGGTGTTAACGCAGAATTTATTTCATCCTTTTGACAAATTTATGTAAATTAAATTTATTTAGTTTACATTAATTTTCGTACTCTTTTGATGAAATTTTTAAAAAGTGCAAGGACATTATATAAATAATTTTTATTAGGATATGTGAATATTTGTATGAGTAGACATTCTTTGATTTTGTTTTTAAAAAGTGTCACCTAATGAATATGCTACGCATTTAGTTTTTCTCTCTATTGATGCTAATTATTTAAAAATCAAGATTATTGTTTTGAACATGTCCACATGAATGGAATTTGTTTTGTTTTTATTTCTTTTCTATATAATTATTTTCTTTTAACAGTGAAATAGTAATTGCATAAGAACTGATAATTATGTTGTTAAATTTCAATTTTTGTGATATTATATAATTATTTAATATTTTTGATTGATATTCTTAGTAACAAATGATGTCAGTTTATTCTTAAAAGAAATAAGAAAATATTTGTATAGTGTAAATTTCATGTTCATTCATCACATTTACATCATGAAAATTCACCTCAAAATGTGTGCTAAGCAAATGCTTTGCTATTATTTTCATTGATGCATAAAATGATTTAAAATTTCACTTCATTAAAACTATATCTTCCGAAGGGATTATATGGAATATCTTTCAAATATTTTTCATTCATGAATGATAAAAAATTTATTTATTTGTTATAAATAACTTTGGCAAGTATTCAGATTAATGGTCTGAATAATTGCTGAGTCTTAAGTCTACTTAAGTCTGTATCATCAAATTTTATGTATATGTTTGTATTATAATATGTATAATTAAAAATATTATTAAGCAAGTTAGACGTACCCACATTTTCTGTAAAAATATAAATTTCTTACGCAGCTTAAGTATATTTTTATAAATTAATCTCTATAAAAGCATATTACTTATACCACATTAGTTCAACTTTTATTTATATAATTATAAACACGAAGCATAAGTTGTATCCGAATTTAAAAAAGGGGTGATTTTTTCTCACAAAAGAATTTCAGTACTTTCAATATGACATATCCAAAAGTAATTTTACATCTTTATTACATTATATAACAAATAAATGGTCTTAAACTGGTATTAAACGAAATTATAAAATTAAAAAAAAAACCTTTAAGAAAATTTAGGAAGGAATTTAGTTAAATATATGATTTTAAATAGTAACACACCCATACAGTTTTAACTAAGCAAAAATAAATCTCTATTTATCAAACTTCCCCTAATGATACATTCACGGAAAAAAGAATATGTCAAAACAAGTCAGTTAAAGTTGTTATTTTAAATGAATGTACATTTAGATATACAGCGATGTTCTAAATATTTTAGCTTCTAGTGTGATCTATAGTTGTCGTCAAACTGCGAGGCATGCAGCTGTTTCCAGCAGAATTTTAGAGATTTGTTTCTAGTTTAGTAACAGTGACATCCGTTTAATTTTGAGTTGTCATTTCAATCTGAAATAAATAGCCAAAATTATGTACAATATGAAGAAATGCTTGTCAGTTTAAGAAAAGTTTAAATTTTAATAATTCATATTATTGCATTTATTCAATTTTGAATAAAATAAATGTAATGGTCGATATGTATATATACATTGGTATATATATATATATATATATATATATATATATATATATATATATATATATATATATATATATATATATATAATATATATATATATATATATATATATATATATATATATATATATATATATATATATATATAAACATTACTTATTTATTTAGTATAATTAGTATAATAGTTATTATTTCTTCAGAAATGAAATGGTCATGATTAATAAGTGGGTCAATCAAGATGGAAAAGTGGAAAAATTTAATTTCTGTAAACATTTGTTGTCAACCTTCATACATTAATTTAATAAATAATATTTTTTTAAGAAATATAATAAATTAAGACCACATCACTCTTTTATTCATTAGCAACGTTTCTATAATTTAATTTAAATGAAATCTATGTATCCATTTTTTATCTTGCCTTATTTCTATTCTGTTTCCCTTTATTTCTTTTTTCTTCTTCATTAGTATCGTGCATAAAGAGGCAAATGTTACGCGAAGGAACTAACATGCACACAGAACGGGAAATGAGACGCTTAGCACCAATTGTCGTTATTTCTCTTGTTTTGCATTGCCTTTTATTCAAACAACATTCCATTGTATGCACATCATACATTATCTCTCACGAGCAGTAATCCTGCACTAGGACTTCAGTTTCTTAGATTCAGCTTTTTCTTTGTCAGTCAACTTACATTTAACAATCACATAGTTATAACAATCGCATGACCTCTGTAAAAATTTCAAATATATCGTTTTAATAATTGCCTTTTTATGAAATAATGTGAACTTTTGAATATTTTTATGAAATTACGAAAACTATTTTTATTATTCACTATTTCAATTAAGTTATTACAAACTTAAAAAAGAAAAGAAATACCATTGTCCTTTAAAAAAAATCAGTTCCAAATAAAACATACCTGTAAGAAATTCGTAATAATATATTTTGTTGCAAACAAATCTAAATATATTTGCGATATGAAAATTTAGAACTACATTTTCACAGCTTTGATTTTATTAAAAATGCAATCGTGCATATTAAATGGTTGATTTGGTTATCTGTCAATAGTCATCTTTGAACCTGAGATCTGATGAAATCGAGACTTTTAGATCGAGAGATTAAGGTAGACCACTATGTAAACTCCCTATACACACAAAGAAGGAATCGAACTCAAAAAATGTTGAACCGATTGCAACATCAATGGCCATTCGATTTTTAACTCAGCTGGATGTATTATGTAAAATAATTTATTGCAAAATAATAGACTATTGCACTTTTTTCTATTTATATGCACGTATTCTTAAATAAATGCACGTTTTACTTGAAGTTATGTATTATAGAGCTTCTTACTAAATTGTAGTCAGCGAATTCACTTGTATAAATAATTATGCATTAAATTGCTACCTAGGTTTTTATAATTCCATAACGCACTATACAATCACCACACAAAATATGAATTAAAAATAAAAATATATCAAGCAATTCACAAGAAATAACATCGAAAATGTTAATTAGTCAAATTTTTAAGATGCACTGGTTATAAAATGAAAAATTATTTTAAAAAATGTGAAATTAAAATTTTTTATGTTGTCTCTAAATAGACTCTAAAATGGTTTTGTTAAAGATTTGAACTTAGAATAAATAGTTAATCAATCCAGGAGCTTTTTTTTTAGCTTAATGTAAAATTTTCAAATGGCATTATAAAATTAAACATTAATCATGTTATGTCCTGCTAGACACAAAAACATAAACTAACTTATTATTTAAAAATTACAAATTCATTGTGCTTAATGTCAATGAGTTATCCAAAAAACATAGTTGAAATTTTGCAAAAATCTACGGAATAGTTTTCCATCAACTAATTTATTTGCAAATTATATTATTCAAATTTCCATGTATTAAAAATATAATTTGTTTATAATAATCTTACATTCAATTTTTAATCTCTAGTATGAACTCAGAATGCTGAAAATGAGAAAAAAATAATTTTATGTAAAATACATAGTATTTATTTTATAAAGAATAAATTATATTTTTCCCCAAATTATTAAATTCTTATTCTTATATTTCTGACTTTAATATTTTTAAAATATTTATAAAATGTTAATATTGTCGTAATTAATAAAACATTTTCCTCAAGTCTTGAATTTTCCAAAAATCTGCTGAAAAGAAATTAACAAAACATTAATCATGATATCAAACTAAGCATTCATTAACTTTCATTTCTTAGTTTCTGAAAAAAATATTTTTCAACCTTTTTCTGCTGTTTTACTAAAATTATCAATCAAGTTTTAGTAATCAATGGTTCATAAAATTGAATAATTTTATAATCTTTATAACCCGTAATTAAAATTATATATTGTATCATAATGGGAGCTGGGAAATATTTCAAGGCAATGAATAAAAAATTAAGATGTAAAAATAATTCAAAGTTTACACAAAGTTATTAAAAATTTGAAGCACACACACAGAAAAATGCAAACAAAACTTGAGAGTGATGTTTCTCAATTTCAAGTAGCAATTTTATAAATTAATCTCTGCGTTTCAGATTTAAACTCGTAAATTATTCCGTAGCATATTTCTACAAAAATAATGTTAGGATATCAAATAACGGATTTACGTAAGTTTTTGTCTCATTCAATATACTGTGTCCCCCCTTTAAAACATAATCTTAGTAGCACAATCATAGAAAATAGTCAATAGTTTATTTTTTTGACAAAATATCGATTATCGTTACTTCCATGGGTTAGTTCTGGAAATATATGTCCTCTTTTTTCTTCTGTTTTTCGTCTCCAGCATCTTGGTTTATCTTGAATAAAACAGCGGATGATATTGATTTAGAGCCGGTGCGACATATTAGATGCAGTACAAATTTATTTATTTTTTCTTTTATTTTACAAAAGATTGTATGATAAACAAAGGAAGCAAATCAGTTGCGCTTATTCATGGCTTAACAAACATACCTCTATCACATTATTAATAGTAAAAATTTATATTTCAATAAAAATGTCAGCAAAATAAGGTAATGTATTAGCTTAAAGGCCTTCAAATTCATTTATAAAGTAAAAATGAAATAGTTTCATTTACATATGTATTTTTGAGAATGTTTTTTTATGCATTATAATTAAGATAACTATCCATTAATAATTTTTTTTATCTAAAATAGAAAATTAAAAGAATAGCTTATTTTTTTCTAATGCTTATATATCAAAGATTAATATGATTACTATGCTTGATTTTGTCGGGGACTAAAATAGTTTCCTAGCTTGCGTAATCGTAAGTAAAAGAATTTTACATATTAAAAAGAAATTAATTAAAAATTTATAAATACTCTGACTTATGTAGTTACTGATAAGAAAAACAAAATAAAATAAAATTAGAATTTATTTATTATCCCAAAAAAGTAGGAAATTAAAATTGGGAGGAAATACCGAGAATGATTAAATGTCTAGCAGAAATTAAGAAATAAAATTTTAAGAGTTATATGCTAAAAAATAATTCTAAGTGCATAAGGAAAATTAATTCTTATAATTATCTAAGGCTTAAAAAAATTATTTAAAAGCTATATATAAGTTAAAAGTCAACCTTATAATAGTTAAAAGTTCTTATGATAAAAATTGGAATATCAAAAAAATCAATGAAAATGATCTTCACACAAGTGTAATCCATCAATTTCAAGTGAACAAATTGATGCTAAAGGAAAATAAAAATCAATTTAAAGAATTGTGAAAAAATGGAAAAAAAAGAAACAATGAATTCAAATTTGCCTGACATTTAAAAAAACGCGTAAACATAAAAGCCAAGATAAAGTAAAATTTCAAATAAAATTTTTTATAGTATATGTTCACACACAATCTCATGATTATGATTTTCAAGCAGATATATCTTAATATTAAAGTTTATAATAATAAAATAAATATTGTATCATAAATATTGACCCATTAAACTGCGTCTAGCATCATCATAAATATTGGCCCATTAAATAGCGTGTAACATCATTATAAATAGCGCTGCCTCTAAATCTCTTGTTCTATAATGCCCGACTACTTGGATTTCCACCTTTTAGGGGCGGAAGTGATAGTATCCATAAAATAGCCTGCTCAGTGGGTGTGTCTTCATAGTCTCGAAGGTGTCTTCGTAATTCAGGATCAGGGATCAAGCAGATGACTTGTCCTGCCACCCTCAGATATATCATTTCATATTGAGCACATTGCAACTACGACGTGTATAAAGTACCTCAGTCGCCATTAGCGAACACAATGGATCTTCGATTGGGTTGGGATTCGATCTCGCTACCTTCTGATAATGAGAACGAATGCCTTAACCTACCAGGCAACTGCGTCACTCTAAATTTTGGTTTATGTAATGTCTAATATGGTATGTCAGTTAAGATAAATTTCATTCAATAAAAAAAAAATTATACATCAGAAATATTGAAAATTTGTTCCCTTTAGCACAACTATATTTACTCACTGAAAAAAATCTGTATGCAATGTATTTTACATATATCATATTATAAAGAATATTTCAATAATGAGACACTAAATTGAAAGAAAGCAAAATATAGACTTCATTAACAAAACTAATTGCATCCATCTATCTGTTATTTAAAGCCTCCCGTAGCTGACACAAACCAAATTTAAAAACCTATTTAACAAACGATGACAGCCTGTCAGATCTTTGCATGTATGAAATGTGTATATGGTCATCACAAGTCTTAATGTTATAAAAAGAGCTTGTTAAGAAACATTGTGCATAAAATTTATTTCAAATTTTGTTAGATTATTTACAAAATATTTTTAACGATTTTAATATATATTCTGTAAAGAATTCTTGTTTCTTGCTTGAGAAAATCTCAAGTGTATCTCAAGAGCATGTGGTATCTTTGTTTAAAAATAATAAATAATCAGCTAAGAAACTTATTTTGATACGCCACAAGACGAAGAAACAGATGAACAAATAGGGATTTTGAATCCAAAGTTAATAATACGAAATCAAATTGAATGTTAATTGAAAGTAGTAGAAGAGCTTTTTATTAAAATAATCTAGCGAATGAACAAAAAGATTCACTTTCTGGTTAAAAAATTCTCCTTTCTGGTTTCTATAAAATTCTTAAGAATGTATTGAGTTGCAAAAGTACAGAATGATTTATGCTGTAAAAAGTAGAACTTGTGCTTAATTTATGAGATGCTTATTTAAGACACGTGCAAATGTTCAAATAATAAAATTTCCAATTATAACTTAGAAAGTTCATATTTTATTAGCGTCATTTTTTTCCAGCGAAATATTTTATATGTTTTTGAAAAAATAAAATTTTAGTAACTTTTTGATGAACTATTAAAGGAAAATATTTATTCTTCAATTTGGATGTTACTAAATTTATCATTGCTTAAGTATTTCAGGTAAATGTACTTTAAAGGCATTTGATAATGTGACAGTATTATAATAGATATTTATCATTTGTAAACTAAAAATAAATTGGTCAGAAATGAGAAACATTTTTACAACCTATTCTTAAGTTTTAAAACCATAAACATAATTATGTTTTAAGTATTCAAATTAGACGGTTAAATTATTCGTTAAGCAAATTTTAAATCAAAATTTGTTACATGATAATGTTAAAATATAAAAAAATGTTCTTTGAAGCTCTTTTTCAAATTTAGGCTTACACATTCTTACATCAAGAACATCATATTCTGAAGCATAAGGGCTTTGCAGATTATTTAAATAATTAAAAATACTATTCACACACACATTTCTTCTAGAAGAATACATACACCATGGAATTTCAGATTAAAGTAAATATTTACAAAAATGCAGGTATTCTTGCATATGAAATATTTTGTCAAATGAAATAAAAATAACATTTTTAGACAGATTCCATTTCCCAGAAAAATAGCTTTCCAAAAATGTAATAGTTAAAAGAATCGTTCTTCAACTTTGCATCTGCACGGAAATGGGAGCGTTAGAAGGACACACAATTTTAAACTTCAAAAGCTTCTTTTGAGAAGAATAGAACACCCTGCATTCGAAATAAAAGCTCAGATTCAAACCTTATATATCAGAATATCCAGTTATGACTTCTGAGATATGAAATTTCATTTTAACTCAAAAAAAGAGGTTTTGAAGAATTCTTTTGTTGAAATTTTGACTATTTGCCAAATAGTACGCGCACCTTACAAACTTTGAAGTAAAATGACTTAAGTAAATTTTAACGAAATTTGTGATTGTTGGTGTAAAAAAACATCCCTTAATTTGAACTTTAATTGTTAGTCACTTATTAATATTGAAAAATTAAAGAAATCAGAATAATTTCACTGTATATATATGTATACAGTGAAAATACTCTAATTTCTTTAATTTATATATATACACGACTCCCAAAGTATAATAATTATTTTTATGAAATAACAATTTTCCTTCCCAGCTTGTATTGTTTAAATAATATTTAAATAAATTTCTGTGTGTGGCATATATTACTCTTTTTCACTTTCTATACAACAGATTTTACCATAATGAGCGACAATAAGTTATTTCAGCTGCCTTTTCTTAGTATTTATCAATTAATCAACCACGATAGAGAAAATTATATTTTTCGAGAGATTTTTATGTATATATATATATATATATGTATATGTATATGTATATATATATATGTATATGTATATGTATATGTATATATATATGTATATACATAATGAAAAAGTCGTTTTTATATTATACTTACCTTACATCCCCTTCAGGCAAACGCTACGGTTATATTTCGTATATTATTCATAAAAATGTAATTAACTCTTTCTCAATTCACAGTATAAATCATATTAAGCACTTCTTTTTTATGTTAAATAATTTTATGTAATAAAATAAAGGTAATTTCATTCATAGAAAAATATTTTGCTTTGCATATATATGATGATTACTTAATATTACTTCTTAATTGTAAAATATTTACAATACATTAATTTCCATAGGCATATTAACTGTCAGAAATTTGTTTCTTATTCAATGAAAGAAAAAACTTTTAAATGCTACTTCTAATACTATTAATTTACGTATAAAACGTTTACGTATCAAACTTTCAATAATATTAATTTACATATAAACCTATATAGATCTAATATTAAAAATTATAATAATAGTAATTTTAATATTGAAATTGAACATTTTAAAATACATAATTTCGATAACATTATTATCACCATTTTAGATAATGAAGCCGATACTAATCTACGTCTAATTAATAAAAATTAATTAATTATTATTCATGAAACTCTAGTACTTCTCGGCATTAATGAACTACTTAATAATTTAAAAATTAGTTATGAAAATACTAAATCACTAATTTACATTAGACCTAATGATAAGAAAATTAAAAGTTATAAAAGAGGTGGTAGGAAATTTAATAAAAGATCTAAAAATTACAATATAAATAATTTTAGATATTGGATTGATAAACTCTTTGAATTAGAAAATCAATTTGTAAACTCTTATAATTATTCTTTTTGTAAAAATTTTGCTACCATCTTTAAGTAAAAAAATAATGTGTGTGTATATTTCTTTCAGATTATATTTAGATAACTTTAATTTTAATAAAAAATATGAAAATATTAAGATTTTAATTTTTGGTATTTTTAAATATAAACTAAATATAAATTCCAATAAAAATATTAAATCAGATTATTTTATAATTTCATTTAAGCATCCGTTATTTGATAAAATTAAATTCTCGGATATTGTTGAAGAGTTGAAGCATATCTTTAAATAATTGTGAAATTAAATGTACTTTTAATTATGATTTACCCCTTTGCAGACATAATTTTAATTACAATAAATTTTGTAGTAATATAAATATTAATAAAGAAATTGCAGAATGTTTCTGTAATGACCCTAAATACAATAAATTCCTAAATTTTACTTTTGGACATATAGTTACCGAAAACACTGATATATTGTGTGCTGAATTAAGAAATATTAATAAAGGTACTAAATTTAGACCAGTTGAATATTATAACTATAAACAAATTCTTAAGTTTTTCTCAGTGACATTGATAGATTTATTTTTAAGACTTTTAATACTTATTCCATTCCAATAGAATTTTTCACTAGATGAAAATGGAACTTTTACAATAAATTATAAAAAATGTAAATAATTTAAAATTTATAGAAATTAATAAAAAATTTCTTAAAAATTCTATAAAAGTACTTCAAAAAACTTTTTATTATTACTCCTGTAGATAAAGCATCTAATAATTTTGCCTTTTTCTGTAAAAATTTTTATTACCAATTATTAAATGAAGAAATATCTCACTCAACAACCAAAACAAACTAATTAATTCAAACAAAACCACAATATTTAAAAACATTCTTGCATTTTCTAAATAACTTAAAGTTAAAAATATAAATTTTAATATTCCATGTATAACAGTTTATGCCATATTCTATAAAAATCCAGTTAAATTTTGTTTTTTTTTTACATATATAACACTTATGCAGATAAACTTGGAAATTTATTTTCTTATTATTTAAATATTATTTTAAATAATATTTCTGATTCTCAAAACACATGGATAATTAAAAATAATAAACCTATTATTGAATTTGTTTCTTCTCATAATATTAATGATATTTCTTCTGACTTCAAGGATTTATTTACTAGCATTCCACATGGTAAAATCTTTGATGATATTATGTTTTACTTTTATAATTTTAGTTCAGTATTAAATACCAATTTAAATTTTTGGAAAGATCTCTGTACATTTGAATTTACAATAACTATATTTTTTATGGGAAAAAATTTATTTACAATCAATGGTATCCCACAAGGCTCAAAATTCCAAAGTTTATTTTTACGTTACTACAAAAAATCTTTTATTATTCAAATGCCTTTTGCATATAGATATATTAATGATTTCATGATTTTCAATTTTTTACAATTTGACAAAATTTACGAAACTATCTATCCTAAAGAATTAAAATTAAATAAAACAAATAGCGATAATTTAAAAACTGAATTTTTGGATATTTTGATTACTGTAAAAGATAACTGTACAAAAACACTAACATTTATGACAAAACCAATGATTTAATTTCAAAGTTAATAAGCTAATTTTTTGGAACTCAAGCATTTCAATTAAAATTTATAAAAATGTTATTTTCAATCAATATTTAATAGAATTTATAGTATATGTAATAATTTTACCAGTATCAATAAACAAATAAAAATACTGGAAAATATTTTAACTAATAATAACACTCCAATTAACTATATTAAACACTATTTGGCTAGTAGAGCACACACATTGCTTATAAGAGTGAAGTAAGGCGCAGTTATAAACTACAGAAGGGTCACCCAAGTTTTGAAGATCTTATAAGAAGCTTGAAATGCCAATAATATTTACACTTAGTCTGTAAATTTATGTATTTTGCTTACACTTAGTATTTATTTTCAGTTCTTGCTGGTTTGGTTTTGGATTTGATTTTGATTACTATAAATTTAATTATGTCTTTTGCCAACTTTAATTTTAATATTATATTTTGGCTTATATTTTAGCTTGACATTTATTTCTTCTATTTTGTTTGATATTTTGGTTTGACATTTTTAGTGTGGCTTTGGGATATATTGGCTTCTTTAAGACTTCACAGTCTGGAGCTAATTCAGAAAAGCCATACTTTGTGCCAATGTGGTTAATACCCCCTGAGAAGAAGTACGCCATATTGATACTTTATACCATTTTCCTTTTTTTCTGTGTTTCTTTTAAATTTCTAAACAATCAATTGAACATAATTTCCATCTGTTTACTATATTTCGTATTTTCAATTTATTATTCTACATTTGGTATTTGATTAATTTTATAAAAATTTACCATTAATTATACAACCACACACACACACACAAATACATACATACATACATACATCATACATATATATATATATATATATATATATATATATATATATATATATATATATATATATATATATATATATATATATATATAAGATCATACCCATTCTAAATACGTTATATTTTTAATATATAATGAATAAAACATCTTTTTTCTAAAGTAAAAAATAGTTTTAGAATCTTTCCATTTGCAATAAAGTTACACAATTATTATTAAAAAAATTATATGTATTTATCAAAATTATTAAGGGTTCATATGTTTGTACTAGTAATATACAATGTTATAATCCATTGTTTAATAAAGTTATATAATTAGAAGGATAAAGTGTTCCTAATATTAGAACGAAATGCATAAAAGGAATAAAATGTACAAAATATTCTAAATCATTTGTTCTTATTAAATAAAATATGCTGAAGGATTTAAAACTGCTATTATTGCTGTATATGTTGTTAGATGTTCATAATAAGGAAATTAAGAAATATTTGCTAAAGAATGCTTTTGCTGTCAATAAGTATTCCCTGAATTTCTACAGATTTCGGTTTGTCCATGAAAATGTGATTCATTAATTATATAGGAAAATATGAATTTGAATTTAATCATTAAAAGATATTCAAAAATATTTATGTTTTACATGGAATTATGAAAATTACGTACAAACTGAAAATTAATATAAAATACCATTTTTAATATTCCATGATAATTTTGAATAAAGAAATTTGATAAAATAAATTATGGAAAACTTTTTAAACTTTACATTAAATATTAAATAGATTCGCTTGCTCTACAATTTCGTGCATATATATGATGAATTAATTTTATATTCTACTAAATTGAATTATCTAGAATGGGCACCATTTTCTATATCACATACAATGATATAACATTTTTTTAAAATTAAGATTAAGAAGGATAAGGAGAATATAAGCAGTGTTTCACTCGACTCATAGAAAGACAATTTTAATTCAATATACTCTAGTGTGCCGACTTTTGTAACTTTAATGGTGTAACTTTAATCATGTACGCATAACTAATGTTTAACTTTGAATTAATTTATGCGTTAAAAACTATATAACGAATGATTAAAGATACGCTAAAAAGCTTTTATGAGATTTTAATGTGTGCTTGATAATTAGTAGCTCTTAAAATGAAAGAAATATGATTCAAGTATTTCATATTGCTTAATTTAATCTTAATTAAATGCATCTCAATTACACATTAACATATTTTTCTAATTAAACAGATTAGTGGAAGAAATGTTTATTTCAAGATTTATTATAATCAATAAGAAAATGATTTAAATTTCTTTAAAAAAATTTTTTTCTTGAAATTAATAAACATGATGCTAACAATTATTTAAAAGCTCTTCTTTTACATTTCTCTGGAAACCCTATAATGAAACAAATGTAAGATCAAAATCTGAAATAGATTTTCCTTCTTTTGATATTTGTTATACCGATATCTGAAACCTTTTAGCTCCATGCTTTTAATACTATTTTTTCAACGTAAAGGCTTATGGAATAGGATATGTGGGATATACTTATTGAATTACGAAAAGATTATCCGAAAGAGTTCATAAAACTTTCGTCTTTTACTTTTATTGCCTTCTTATATCTAAAAAAAATTATTTCTTCAAAATAGATTATGAAAATAATGTAACTTCTTTTTCAGTTTTTTTCAATATTAAGTTATTCAAGTATATTATAATATATTGTTTTTTATGAGCATTTATTATAAAAAATAATAAATTAATATACTTGAATATTTTAATATTGAAAACAAGGTAAAATAATATGGATTGATTCTTGTAGTTGAACCCTATACAAAATAATCTGCTTGCATTTTATCAATATGATTAATTTTACAAATATATTTTTAATTTTAAGCAATTTATATTATTTGTATTCAACCGTAGTTTTTATTTTAAATACAGATATTTAATTCAATTTTCATTGAAGTAATTTTTATTTGGTATATTTGTACCAGGGACACAGCATAAAATTTATATTATTTAGTCATATATTTTACCTCCTATATTATAAAATTTTTATTATTCGTGCTGTGTTAAGAGTGTACCAATTGAAGAATAAATCGATGACCCATTCAAGAGAAGTATATGTGCTATGACCTACCTCTATTTAGATACAACATATAGTCTATTTTTATAAATAGTTAGCATTAGTAAATATACATTTTGTAAATAGTACATTTCAGTTATTCATAGTAGATACAGTTCATTACAAAAATACAATGTGGTGGTGAAACCCACCCACAGCCAATGTGAAAATGCTAAAATACTTTCTCTGTAATTTTTCTTTTTCATTAAAAATTTGCTATTTTGCTTGCTTTCTGGTTCTTATAAAATAACTGTATATTTATTTCAGTGTATAAAAATGCACAATTTCGCAGCCACCTTTTGAGTTATAGACTTTTTGCTGGGGAAACATCTGCATTTAAAAAAATTAATTTAAGATTTTTAGATAAACTTAGGCCTTTTTCTAATTATTCAATAAAAAATTGTAATAAAAAATACCTGTCACATCGCAAAATGAATATATAAATAGGCAATCTATAATCATTCAACTGATTTAAGTAGGAGGTCTTTGTGAGCATTTTTGGTATTTAAATTTTTATTAGATAGTGCTATCGTCAAAAACTAGTTCATCTATTTTTCAATGTTAAAAGATGCATGGATCATTTTCATTAGTAAGCACCAAATGACTCGAATTTCATCAATCTTCCATGCTAAGTATAGTCACTTGCTAAAGACTATATTATAAGAGATTGGGTCTGCTTAACTTCAGGAACAGGTCATGTTGTTGTTGTTGATCCAGCGTGCTTCCCTCTACTTAGCCCTGAGTTGGTCTTTACTAATTAGATAGAAGCAGTCGGATGGTGTCTTCGTGATTTTGATGCAGTACCAAGCAGAAGACCCCCGATATTTGGCCTGCCACCTCAGAGGTATCATTTCACTTGGAGGACATTGCGACCACGCCCAGGTTTTAAGTGCCCCAGCCACCTT
Organism: Latrodectus hesperus; assembly: GCA_037975125.1. NCBI lineage: Eukaryota > Metazoa > Arthropoda > Arachnida > Araneae > Theridiidae > Latrodectus > Latrodectus hesperus. Next base: position 28,607,168 of record CM075857.1, read on the forward strand.
TAGCGAACATGTTAGTTGTCTGGGATTTGAACTCACTACCTTTCGATAATGAGAACGACGCCCCAACCAACCAGGCCACCGCGGTCCGGAGCAGGTCATAATCAGTAGTCATAATCAGCAGCCAGTGGGAAATCAACCATGCGTTAAGTAGTCAATAGAAACATCCGCCACATCAAGCAACAACATTCAATGTGAGTCACGTGACAGTGTGTTCATGAGGACAGAGGAGTGACCTCTGCTGCGGAGGAAATATCACAACACAAAAGGATATAATAAAAGGATCAGTACCAAGCAGAAGTACCCCAATTCTATACCTACCCACTAGAGATATCATTTCATGTGGATGACATTGTGACAACGTCACATTTAATGTGCTCTTGCGGGCATAAGCGAATACGACGAATTTTTGATTAGGTCGCGATTCAAACTCCCAACCTTCCCATAATGAAAAAGAACGCCCTAACAGATCAGGTCAGCCGAGCTGGCAGCCGAATGGTTAGCGCTCTTGCCTTCGGTTCAACAGTTCGTGGGTTCGAATCCCACCTTGGGTATGGATGTTTGTAGTGGTTTGGAATCCACTTTAAACCGTAGGTCCCGGTCTAATTAGCCCTCGTGTGCAAAAAGTGACCGTTGAGCGACAAACAAACCAAACCAAACCAACCAACCGGAGCAGGTCATGTGGGAAATCAGCCATGCGTTAAACACAATCAATAGAAACATACGCGGTATCAAGCAACAACATTCAATGTGAGTCACGTGACAGTGTGTCCTTGAGGACAGAGGCGTGACCTCTGCTGCGGAGGGAATATCCCAACAAAAGAAGCATACGGCAATCATTGCTAACGACGCTATATTAGTTAATCCTTTTCTGGATATAAGAACATTGGCGAGAATTTAGAAGATCAAATCTCCCGTTTATTGATAACGATAATGTGAATTTAAATGTGAACTATTTGTATCTAAACTGCGACGAAAGTTTTTAGATCTTAAAATTTTAATGCGTCCCTTAACATGAAAAGTCATTCGTGTAAAAGTATTTTGAAATGGGTTAAGAGATATTCTGAGCACTTATAGCAAATCATTTGTCAATGTTGAGGAAATAACCCAAATATAAATTTTTTATTGGACAGAATTTTTTAATGGTAAATCTTTTGAATTTATGGAGTATGTAGATTCAATTAGAATAAAACTTTTTTTCTGGTGAATTGTTTAGTAATAGAGATTAGGGAAAGTCTCGTTTATTTTGATGTTATTGCTTATAAATAATGTTCTGAAACGAAACTAAAGAATAAAGTTGGAGCTCCACTCACAAATTTTAATTATAATTCTTGTCATTCTTTTTGTAAAAGTTTAATATCCATCGTGTTTAAAATGTACTCTTAGAATTTTCAGAAAAGGCATGAGTTATTTGCTAATATTTACATGGTTTAATCATCTATTGAACAAGAAAAAGATAATTTAAAATTATTTTTTCACACAATTATTGAATTTTTAAGTTAATTTAAAACAGTTTTTAATAAAACTAATATAAAAAATTTCTTAAAATATATAATATTTAATTGACATAGAACTTACTTTGTTAGAAATACTTTTTATCTATTTTCTGTTCTGAAGTAGAGTATACAATACTTCATCATTTTTCTTTTTCTTATTACACAAGATTATAATTTTTAACATATTTTATTTCAATACTTTTCTTAATTTTTATTTCTACCACATAATTATCTCAACACAGATAAATGGATCGTAATTAATAATCAAGTTCAAGTGACGATGTCGAAATCTGAGCTGGTACCCTTCTTCTCATGTCAAATCAAAAGACTAGCATCAGATGATTCTTTTAATCTGAATACCCTGTCTAAGCATTACCGTTTTCCGCTTCATCTGATATCGGACTCGATACATGTTGGAAATGTAGTCAACAAATTTTGTGATTCTGTTTCAGTTACTTTTCACTTTAAATTGATTGAAGTTTAAATTGTATGCGTGTGTAAACATACACGCTTCAATATTCTTTCTTTTACAAGTAAAATAAGAATATATTGAAACAAAAATGTGAAAATCTTTCTTGACCTAATCCTCTTCATTATAACTCCTAACATTCTCCGAAAGCTTCGTACAATGAAGTGATTATAACAGAGTGGGATGAAATCATATAAAAAAAAATCAGTAAATCTGGATAAGATAGTTATGCTTTATGGTGGTTGTCAAAACAATAGAAACATTTTCGATTTATAAAGAATCCTTGTTGTTGTTACTTATGACACTTGGACAAGCCAAGCTCGCTATGCCGTTGGCTATGCGAATTTAAGTCACACCGTTTCCAAGTTACCTTAATTCTGAGTCCTCTTTCTGACAAATCTATCATATTTATCTAAGATTTAAAGACATGCATGTTGCGTGTGATGATTTCAACACTATCAATAGTATGGAAGTATATCAATATTAAGCAATTTCTAAATTTATCGAAAACTTTCATTTCATTTTAATCTTACTTATTTCAATAGCACCAAAAATGTAGAATCAAATTCTACAAAAATTACTAGGTTTGCAAAAAATTTTTATTGTGTTTTTTCTGTAATATATATATATATATATATATATATATATATATATATATATATATATATATATATATATATATATATATATATATATATATATATATATATATATATATATATATATATATATATATATATATATATATATATATATATATATATATATATATATATATATATATATATATATATATATATATATATATATATATATATATATATATATATATATATATATATATATATATATATATATATATATATATATATATATATATATATATATATATATATATATATATATATATATATATATATATATATATATATATATATATATATATATATATATATATATATATATATATATATATATATATATATATATATATATATGTATATATATATATATATATATATATATATATATATATATATTTGCAATTTAAATATAAAAAGTAATACCATCTCGCTCATGGGAAAATTAGGTACTTCTAAATCAGTTCATTTTTATATTATTAATACAAAAAACGAATTTTTATCTAATAGAATATTTCTGCAGCATATGCAGTTTATAAATCAAAATTATCGATTTGTGTTAAACAATGGAAAAAACACCTCTCTTTTACATTAAATCTTATTCTTGTTAGTTATTTGACGATTTATATTCGAATAAAATGCATATATTTCGAATTATTTATATGTTAATATATTTTCATTATCTACAGTTAATATTTTTTATTTTTTACAAATAGTTAATTTCTACTTTTGAAATACGTTATGTATTTTTCTGTTTCAATCTCCTCAAAAAATTGAATAGATATGAAAAAAAGTTTTTGTTTTCAGGTTTTTAGCGTATTTCTTTTAACTAAATTGATATTTAAAGAGGGTTTTTTGTTACGTTTTAATTTTTTATTAAATTTTTTTAAATTCAAATTCAGACGAATTAAAAAATAGTAGTCAAAATATTATTAGCACATTTGTGGTTAAAGAAAAAATAATAAAAAGCTCATATGTAAGAAAAAATTTCAGCAAATATTATTGAAAAGCATTACAATAAAATAAAGCACATAAAAACTACTATTACAGTTTTTAATTAGAATTAAACACATGTTTATACTGAATCAATATTAAAAAAAAAACATTTCCTAACGTAAAATATTATTTTGACTCAACATAAATTTACTTCTTCATTGTAATTCTTTTAAAAAAGAAAAGAAATTCGAATAAAAGTTGAATAGAAGAATCCATGAAATGTATGCAATGAATCGTATTACTTATTTCAAAAAGAAAGTTAAAAAATTTTTGTCGCTCATAAATTTACTTAACAGAAAATAATCTCTATCCCGCAAAAAAATTCATATGTGTTTCGGTATTTAATAATTTCTTATAATTTTTATAACTGTTATTAAATTATTTCTACTTACACTTTAGAAAGAGAATTTTTGTCTCAATCTTTAAATCTTTAGAAATTTATTTCAATGAAACTAAATGAAAATAAGAAATCCGAAAAACTCACAAGATCTCACCTCTGCAGACATTTCTGCAATGGTTTGAAACACTACATGTATTTCCATTCGATGAGCAGTAGCTAGGATCGAACTTAGAATCTTTCGCCCAAAAGATCATAGCCGAAACACTATACATTATAATCAATGTAAGTTTAATATAATTTATTGACTACAGTCTAATGAAAATAACAGACGAGAGATGTTTGCTTTGCAATTCTTCGCTTGAAAAAAAGTAATAACATATATTGGACTATTTTGCGAATCGCTCATGTTAATTTTAGGTGTTTGGGTAATGTAAAAAGTTTTGTGGTAGATTAAATTACCCGTCATTCTTAGAAATTTCCGGAAAATTTCCAAATATAAGAGTTTGGGGAAATTCAAAAGTCGGTTTTTTTTACTACCTTGAGTTTAATGAACCAGTTATTTTGTAAAGTTAATACAAGGTATTTTATACCCGGATTCCAGTTTTTCAATAGAATAATTTTCTATCAATAGCTGTGCTTAAGATGAACTGTGCAACATAATATGCTTTCTAAATTATGTTAAGCAAACAATCAATGATAAGTTTTCAAAATGAAGAAGTCATAGATCGATCCTTTCGTATTGTACCGAGCTTCACGGGTTCATGTCAATTGAGAGTTAAATAAAACAACCACTTAATGTGAACACACGACTTTTATTCGTAAAAAATTCACTAGATATAAGAAATTCCCGTTGTAACAGTCACAATTATACAGCTACAATTCGTCAGATATAATAAGAAACAGCTTCCAATCACAGGTCTCAAATACCTCAGACAGAGAACAACTAGCAGTCACAACTAATCGTCTTCACGCACTGACTGTCTTCACAAAACTGACTCTTCCTGGTCGGGCTGCGGTATTTATACCTGACTTGGCGGAGAAATCGACCAATTTCGCCAAGGTTCTGGAAGCTTCTAGGCTATCTCGAAAAATATTGGTTCTAGAGCTTAGGTGATGGATGTTTCCAGAAGTATCGATTTCTCGCCAAGTTGCCAAGAATCTCGCCAACCGTCGCCAAGTCGCCAAGAATCTCGCCAACTGTCGCCAAGTCGCCAAATTAATAGGAAATCAGCTTTTAAACTATAACACGTCTAAATACCGCAATTTTTGCCCAAAATGTGAGAATTTTCGATCTGTCTGAGATATTTTAAGACAAATATTATCATTATTTATAAATTTGTAACAGTATAGTATTTTTTCCTTTGTGCAATTAAATTCTAATATATTTCAATTATAACTGTACTTCAAAGACTACGTGGTTCAATATAAACAGGAAATTTTGGATAATCCTAAAAATATTATACAGCGAAATCTGCAGTTGGTAAGTAAGACTTAGATATAATATTCTTTTGTAATTTGATAGGCTGTGAACGCCATATAATATGTGATACACTTAGAAATAATTTTAACTAAAAATTTAAATTATCATAAAAATATTGAATTATAATTAATATGCATCTTCTTGTTAAACTATTTTTAAAAAGTTCACCTGTTTTATTTTAATATAATGAATTTTTAAATAATTTGATCAGAATTTGAAAGCATTAAACATGAATAAGTTCTGCAAATATTCAATTATAGCTTCACTACATTAAAACAGTAAATTTTTATTTGCCGGAAACACTTACAAACTTCTAAGATAATGTTGTTGTGAGCCAGCATGCTTCCCTGTACCCAGAACTCTACCAAAAGCAGCCGGATGGAGTCTTCGTAATCCCCAACACTTGAATACCAGTACTTGGCCTATACCACCCAGAAATATCATTTCATTAAGACTATAGTACGCGTTCACGATGTATTTAACGCGCAGCACCCGTCATTTGCAAATACGATTTGGTTAAGTCGGGATTCGAACTCATAGCTAGAACGAACGCGCTCGACAGCCAGGCCACCGTGGCTGCTGTGTAGGAAATCAATAACGCGTATGTGTCGCACATGAATGTCTTAGCATTGCCATTCCTAGGGCAATAATTTATGCTTCTATTTAAATTTCTTCCAAATACATTACATATTTTGAAAATGGATTACAAAATATAAAATGTAGATTTGCATGTTATTATTCAACAACAAAAACTTTTTTTAAAAAAACTAAGTCAAGTTTATTATTATTTTTTATTATTTAACATTTTTAGCAAGTTTTTATTATATTAAATGATGGTCTTTGGAAAATATAGGCGTGATTAACAAAAAGTAAAATTGAACAAAGTGATCTAGATTTTTGCGAATGATAAAGAAAATCTGATTATAATAATTGTTCAATTCAAAGTATAAAAGTTTACGCAGCTTTGTATCTTACATCTTAATTTCAAGGTTTGAAAGCATATTACATAAAAGTGAGGACGCAAATGATTGTGTTGGTCGACGGTTATATTGAGAAATTTTTGCTGGAGAAAAACGTGTTTCAAATAATATTTTTAATTTTTAATAAATGAATTTATAAAATATTATTAAATATTTTATAAAAATGAATTTATAAAATATTTAATAATATTTTATAAATTCATTTTGAATAATATTTTTTAGAAGTTCATAAATTTTAATTATTAAATTAATTGTATCGTGTGATTTGAAATCTAAATAATTTTACTATCATAAATGAAAACAATAACATAAGTGATGTTTTTTCTTATAAAAGTAATTGAAACAAACAGTTTGATCATTTAGATGAATTAAATAGTCATTATTTGAAAAGATTAGAAAATATATGTTAACTATATTTAATAAAATGTATGAAGGAAATTAATTTCTTTATATGAACAGCGATAGTTTTTTTGAATATTCATTTTTTTATTTCTTTGTTTCAAAATTTAATATTCTTAAATCATTTTGATTTCTTAAATATCTGTTTTGTTGTACAACTATTTTATATAGATTTTATTAACAAACTTTAACTATATAAATAATGACCATGTACATGTATAATAACGAAACCTTTTCTTGATATTTTTATTGAATATTTTAACTGTTTCGCTTATATAATTATGAAAAAAAGCGCATGTATCTATCTGTTTCCTCCGGGGAAAAGGTGAAACTGTTTCTTCTAAGTTATAACTTTAATGCTGTTATAAAATGTATTATTATTACTTTTTTAAAGAAATATGCATTTCATGTTATTAAATTTTGCACCTAATAACGATACATTTTATTATTTCTACTATACTATATAAAATGTAAAATATAAAAATAATATATATAAAGCGTAATTCCTTCTCTTAATAAAAACATTTTATTTAGGAAAACAACTATCTAAATATTTATTTTTGTTTTACTTCGCTGTATAACATTTTAAAAATAAATCAAAGGAAAATAATATTTTAACTGCATTTCTCAAGTATGTTCTTTCTACGAAAGAAATAATTCCTAAATTAATTAAGGATTTAGCATTAATAAATTGAAGAATGAATAATTAATAATTGTGCATTCATGCTGTATAATCGAGAACGCCAATTTCTGAGTTTGGGGATTATTTGGTGGATTTTCTTATGTATGTGGCAATCTAGTTTTCATTTCGTCATCGCTATGTAGACCTATAAGAATTATCTGGAGATGTCTGTTTTTGCAACCATAGTATTCACGTCATTGCCCACGTCACAATACGTCATCTTAGCAACATTTCTTTATCGCCAAAAAAATTCAAAATTTAGCAACCTGTGTTACATAGCATCTGTGTCAATAATTTATAATAAACAGTTGTAGAAAACGTAATACAGTTCCACACTAAGTTTAAAGTTATTATGTCTTCATCAAATCAACTGTGTCAAAATGTAATGTACTGTAAAAAATATCAACAAATCAAGATTACTATAAAAAATGTAATAAATTATATTAGAGAAGCAGTTTTTTCAAAATTTTACCTTCCATTAATGCTTAAAAATATATTGAACACTAAGAGATTTAATATTGATTATTACTTACAAAATAATTTTAAGATATGTCAACATCATTGTGTAGCGTTGTTTTATTCAATGAAGAATATCAAAAGATAAAAGGTTTTAAGCGTAAGTATATAACAAGTTTGCTTACATTATTATTACACAATAATAACAATTCTATTATTTAAAATTCTTCAACCTATTACTTTGAAAAAATATACGCAATTTAGAAACACAATTGAACTTAATGTTTATTTAATAATTACTTTATAATTTCATTTTGAATTTATAAAATTCTTTTACTTTTTCCTATTTGTTAAGAATTATAAAATTTTAGAAAAAGAGAAAAAATCTCATTTGGAAAATATTTATTAATTTTGATTATTAGCAACAATAACAAAATTCTGTTTATTTTTGTAAACGTATAATTATATTTATGGTTATATACTTTCATATACAACAAATAGTTAATATTTATCAAATTCTTGAAACAATTCTCAAATTTTTACACTGTTACATTCATCATTTTCGTACAAAATAAAAAATTATTTTAAAAAATAATGGACAGAAAATTCCTTAGATATTTACATTTGATGAATTACGGGACTCATCAGTTTTTTTTTTCAAATATTTTATAACTATACTGTAAAATCTTTAGAATTTAAATTATCAATCATTCATATTTTTAAATACCTTTTTTTACAAAAGCAATTTATTTTTATTTCAAAATTTCTTACTTTTATTCTCATTTTGAGAAGATTTTTATATATTTATCAATTTTTATGTATTGAAGAATGTTTCCCCATTTTTTATGGACTCGATTATACATTACTTTATAATTGTTAGCTTGTTAATATAACATACCTGACGCAATTTCTTTTGTGAATAAATTATTGAATCAAATGTTAATGTATAAAATCACATTTTTAACACCTTTTTAATTTATTACTTCGTAAAACATTATTTGATTAGCTATTTATTTACTCTACACTTGATACCCATACAAATCCCTCTTTGTATACTTTGTATTAAGTGATAATGATGGTGTTCATTGACTTTGTGTTATCACCACGTGAAATGAGTGTACTCATTGCAAATTTAACAGCGGATTTGAACTATTATAAAATACATTTAAAAATATTCTAGTTTTCTTTTTCTCTCTCTTTCTCTTCCTTTTTTTCTCCGACTTTTATAGCGTCATTACATCTCATCAATATATTAACAGAAATATGTACTTATCACTGTACCCTGTACACACTTAGAAATTTTTAATAAGTAAAAAGAGAAACTCAAATTTTCTCTTTTTGTATATTTTTATTTTATTGAATTTATAAATTTTAAGCAAATTTAATGAATTTCTTTCATTAATTCCTTTAAATTTTTCCAAGCATATTCCCTATATCAAGACCACATAATTTTTTTTATCTATACCTTCATGCTACTGGAATATAATAGAGTTTTATCAAAAAACTACTGAACATTTGTGGGAAAAGAAAACTAAGGCGGAAGCTAGTTTTCTTTTTACTGAGAAATAATTATTCAAATGTTTCTGTTTAAAAGAATAATATTTTATTCTTTGCATTTGCGTTAAAATACATTAAAATAATAAATAATTCTTTTTTAAATATATTCATCACTCATTCGACAAACAATCGAATAAAGGTCTGCACCATTTTTTTCTTCCTTCTTTAAGAATGTTGTGTATTTTGTTGTATTTAACTAATTTGATTTCTTTCCCAGTAACACCAAACAAGATATAATAAATAAGCTTGTCCTGGGATATCTAGGTCAAATTTGCAGTATTTAGCTGCTTTGAAATTCAAAACATAGTAGAAAAAGTAGCATTGTAGCAACACATTACGAAACTTTATTATAGTGTATGAAAACCAAAATTGCACATTCCAAAGATTTAAGAAAGAAAATAAATCCAATTTGCCTCAATTGACACATATATAATCGAATGCTAGTGCAGTTCAACAAGAACCAATTAGTTTGTTATTTACTCGCTAAGTTTTGTATGTCCTACTTTGCTTATCATCTCACTATTTTATCAAATCTGTTGTTATGATTTTCTCCATGGAGACGAGAATTTGATTATCCAGAAATAAAGAATAGCTTTCTTCTAAGAAAGACTTTATTCACATTCATTTAGTCACAATGACAACAATCACTTCAGCTTGAAACTTTTATACTAGCTAAAAAATGACCTATTGAATCGATGAAAACTATAAAAATTGCCAAAAATATCACCAAATACCGCCAAGATGTCTTAGATGTTCCAGATTTATTTCTCAGCTCTGAAAATACAGAAACTTAACACTGGCATTTTCAAAGCTGGTGATTAAGATGTCTGACTACTTTCTTCACTTTCAACTCCCACATTTCTTGGCTGATGGCGATAGTTATATCTTTACTTTATGAACCCTGGGGGCTTTAAGAACATTCTTATCGTCGGTTTTTGTTGATCCTATGGACTCCAAACGTAAAAATGCTAACTTTTGTTTCGTCAACAAAATATTGGAAAATAGAATTAGAGAGCTATAATTCCCTGATAAACTCTGGTGTATTCTATATGTTATGTAACAACCAATAACAATTTTTATCAAAGAATAGGAAATTATAATACTTTCGCACATTTCAGAAGCCACTTCACTCCTGGGACGCAGGTATTCTAAAGACGAATAAAATGTGTTAGAAATTTTACTTGACTTCTTTTCAAGAGAAAATTGTTTCTACAGCTTGTAAAACGAAAATATAAGAATCGTAACTTTGATGAACAGTCGGAGGACGCAGAACTTTAGCCCACCATTATGTAATTTCGTATCTAGGAGAAACTTTTGAAATCAGCCAAATATTTGTCGGAAAATCTTTATCAGATTACTAAGTGGCTGAGGGCTCCCAAGAAGATCGATTATACTTGCTGTTGTAGAAAGAAAAACAAAATTCTCCCTTCTAGGCATCTAGGAAAGCAGTGGCAATTGGTGTGATATCTATCACACTCGATCACAAGTTGTGCAAGAATAGATATGAGCATTTTCTACTAGTATGCGGTGCCTTTTACTCATCTAATACAGTGAAAATTTAATAACAATAATTGGTATTGCCAACATTTCAAATAGATTATGTCATGTTGGGACTAATATATGCTTATAGATAAATGGACATTTATGCATTAACCCATTAAAAGAAACCCAAAACGGATGCAAACTAAACTAAACTCCATGGCACGACAGCCCATGTGGGCCAAGGCCTACAGTGCCCATAACTGTTTTCATGACCGTGGGCCCTGGGGTGCGAAGCATATGTCCCAGTTAGGTGGTCAGACTAACGTAAGACCCCCAAGTGTTTAGTTCCCAAGCATGCTTGGTACTCAGTTAATCGACCCACTGAAGGGATGAAAGGCTGAGTCAACCTTGCCCAGCCCGAGGATCGAACCTCGGACCTGTATCATGGGAGCGTGAAACGCTGCCACTAAGCCATCGGGCTTCAAAATAGATGCAATCTACCCCAAAATATCAGTGAGTATTATACATTTCTGTGCAGAAAAATAATTTCGCTAGTTATTCGTTCGAATATTTTACCAGATTTCATATCCACAAATAGTGTGAAGGATGGTTAATAACAGTATGATATCAGGGATAAGATTTACAGCCCATTGTTTGTTTTAATGCTGCAGTAATTCATTCTGTTACATTTTATAATGAATGATAATACACTGACCTTTAAAGTTAGCATTTTCAACAGTTACTTAGAAAGTGGAAAGCTTAATAAATGGAATGCTTAGTGTATACTGACTGTCAAAAGAGTTTTTGGGATGTTTGTGACAGAGTTGAGAAAATATTTTGTTTCCCTAGCCACTCTTGTAGATTTAGAAACTGTTCAACAGAAGCAATAATGATTACTTGACTTACAAAGGATAATCACATCTCTTGAAAGGATCAAACGCTTTAAATTTCATGAGCATACATAAACTGTTATTTTCATTTTCGGCTTCTTTTAACACTTCAAAATTTTTTATTCAAGAATTCAACGCAATCTTCTGTTATCAGTTATGTTAAAGCTACCTTATAATTTATGAAAATTCACAGCATTGTCTTAATTGTCTCTTGTTTCATGAATAAACATATTTTCTATTTTTCTTCAACATTTCGTGTTAATTTAAGCATTGCAACATTCCGTGATAATCAAATCCTTTTTTCACATTATAACAACCGTGACTGACTTTTGACAGCCAATATATGATATTTTCCTTTTATCTAAAAAACATAACCGAAATGTTGTGCACTATATAAGCGAAGAAATTTACAATTTTTAGCAAGTTGAATCGTAGAATTTTCATGAAATTTAGACTTATAATGAATATTGTTTGACAGTTTCTTTAGAACACTTCAGGAAAAAGAATGTTCTAGCTCTTGTATTAATTAAAAGTTAGTTTTGAACAACAGAAACGCTATCAGAGAGAAAGAGTATTTTTAAAATTACGCGAAAACAACTTTTGAATAGCTGCTATGAAACATCTTTGACCTTAGAATTGCGTGTCTAAATAGGTTACCACAAATTTTATTTATTCTCTTTTTTCAAAAGTACAAGAATTTGCAGAATTTTAACTACTGTATTTTATTAAATTTAGTCAAAGTAATAGAGGCAAGCAATCATTTTATCAATAAAAATAAATAATTTTTTTATGCAAACTAAGCTAATAATTTTTATTACAATTAATAACTCAAGTTATTTGAATTTTTAAGACTATAAATACAAAAATATAAAACCCCAATACAAGATGAGATCAATGATTGCTTCATATATAAATGATTCCAACTTTAATAAATACAAAATTATTTAAAAAGAGCAAACACTTCATCACGAACTGCTTTAATTTACCTTTTAAAGAAAGAAAGCGTTCAAAGATTCTGAAAGAGAGGAAAAAGAACATATGAATTTTTAGTACTCTAATTAAAATATTTGGAAATTTTGCAATAAGATTTTGAATATAAAATACTGTAATGGTAATTGAAATGTGGCTGAAAGCTTGGTATTAGGTTTGATAAAAAAAATCGTCTGCTAAAAGGAATAATTAAATTTTACACATTTTGCTTTCGATTAAAAGTGTTTTGATGACCTCATATCAAGCATATAAATAAAATCCTTAATCGGTTAGTTTGCTAATTCTTTGTCAAAGATAGAAATATGAAATGAGTGGCCTGAAAGTTATAGCCAGATAATGCAGCCTGGCTAGCTTTAAATAAAAGCTATGTTTCATTTCGAAATTTTGAATATAGCGCTTGTAGTTATTTTAATGTTTCAAAATTAATTGATCTCCATGTATATTTGTTTAACGCTGCATTTTTAATTTAAGCAATACATAATATTCCGCTCTCCAAAATTCTTTCGAATCAAGAAAAAAGGGAAGGGACATTCTTCTCATTTTAAAATTGTAATTTTGTGTAACGACGGAGGAAAAGAAAAATATTAACGACATCTGATATCATCTTCTTTCTACACATTATCTACTTTTTATAGTGCAGCTTTTTTCTTTAAAAATTATGATAATTACTAATTTTTGAGGTTTGAAAAATATCGTTTTAATTTTCTGTAACAAATGTGATTTCGCCTTCTCCAATATGTTGCCGGTGAAAAACGCTTTGGAATGGGGATGAAACGAATCTCGTCTTCATTATTTAATAAATTTAGAGCTAAAGAGAGTTTTTTAAGCATTCAACACCTTATCCTTTTTTAGTTTTTAGGAATCTATACATAAAAAAATTCATTTCATGATGCTAATCATTGTATTAAGACGCTTTTCATTAAATTAGTTAATGAAAAGCATCTTTTATCAGTTTATCTGCGGAACATGATATTTCAACGCTTAAGCCGTAATCGTCAATTAGATTAATTCTTTGAGTTTTTGTTTTTTAAGTATGCTGTATTGAAAAAAAGATCTAGAGTTATTTTTACAAAAAAGGAAATACTTCCCAAAAAGCTGGGGTTTTAGAAATATGAAATACACTGTTCCTCCTGGTATGAAATTTACACTGAGTAAGTATGTGGAATGCACAATTCAAATGTACATTCAGATGTAAAATGATTGAAAGGGAAAACTGTGAGAAGCGAATACATTTAGATAGTGATCTATGTAAAAATTTTTATTGGCACCATACCGCCCATGATGTACCTTAACCTGTTGTACAATAATACTCCATGCAGCCCTGTTCTTTATTCTAATTTTCCAGTTGGAGACTCTTAAAAATTTAAGATAATTTAATACCTTAACAAGACATAATTTCCTTGGTCGACATCTTTGCATATTGCACATGGACTTCCAATGCAAGATCATAGCCATTCGGTTATCAGGTCATCTCTTAATGTGCCAACGCCATGAAAATCTTTGTGCTTCGATGAATCTTACTGTATTTTCATGATTGGAACAGTCTACAATTCATCATTCTAATTCTCCAATATTATCTTTTAATTGAAATGGACCAAAAAGATTTCTAAGCACTTTGCGTTCAAAATTTAGTAAGTTGTTTATGTCTTTTTATATCAAAATCCAAGTCATCCCGCGGTCATAGTCATCACAGAACGAATAATTGGATACCATCTTGGAGACCAATAACAATATACACTGCTGGTCTCCGTAAATGCAACACCCTGAATGAAGCATGCAAATAACATGAAATTTACAACATGCATTAGTCAATGTGAGAAATGCAGATGATTTGAATTTCAGCGCAGACGCACATCACACACGTCTACGGCACCACTTCAAAGCGCTATTTAAAGCTTGGAGGTTTTGACGGTTTCAAGTTCAGCAATTGCATTTTTCTTGTGGTTTTAAAAAAACGACCACTTATACCTCGTATAAAAAAGTAGTTATTTTTTGATTTAGTACCCGAGTTCAACAGAGGAAGGATAGTGGTCTACCGAGATTGTGGATTATCTTTTAGGGAAATCGGTAGTCGTGTTGAACGAAACCAAAAATCTGTAATGCAGATATGTGAACGTTGGATGCATGGCGGTACGACGGACCGACGTCTTCGGTCGCATCAGTGCACCACTTCACGTGATAACTGGCAAACTTTGAGCATGGCAGTGACGGATTGCTCAGTCTCATCACAAATCATAGCATAGCACATTCAGTCTCTAACGCATCATCCACTGTCTGCACATACCATTTGATATTGCTTATAGCAGAATGGTCTGTCCGCAAGGCGTCCATTGCTTCGTTTACCCTTGACAAAGCAATGGACGAAGAAATAAGACGTCTCCGCCATCAATGGTGCGATGACAGAAAGATGTGGACTGCAAAATGGAATGAAATTGTCTTTACTGACGAGTGACGTTTCCGTCTGCCAAACCATGATTGTCGCATTCGAGTCTGGAGACACCACAGAGAGACGATGCTGGAAAGGTGCGTTATGCACCGCCGCACTGGACCTGCACCGGGTACAATGGTATGGCTTGGTAGTGATATCACTCTCGCACAACTCTAGTATGCATTGCCGGTACTTTAAACAGCCAGTGTTACACCTCCGAGATGTTCGAGCCAGTTGTTTTTTCTTACTTTCAAAGCTTTCCCCCAGCCATACTTTAACAAGATAATCGCGACAACACATGGCACGCATTTTCTAAGAGTTCTTCGTCAATATCCAAGTTGAATTGCTTCCCTGGCTAGCTCGCTTTCCGGATCTTTCGCCGATAGAAAACATGTAGTCCATGGTTACTCAAGGATTGATCCAGATTACAACGCCAGCTGCCACACCAGGTCAACTTTTGGTAAAGTGTGAAAGCTGCTTGGTCTGCTGTACCCCAAGATCACATCCAAAGTTTCTTTGAATCAGTGCCATGGCGTGTGGCAGCGGTGATTTCTAACAATGGTGGTTATTATGGCTACTTATTTTGGCAGGAACCACACTTCACAGAAGTCTATAAATTTAACCATTTAATACTTGGTCAACATGTTATCCCAAATAAATTTTGTTGTGATAAAACACAACAAAATTTATTTTCGTCTTGTCTTTCTTGGTGTTGCAGTTTAGGTGGCCAACATAATATTATTAAGCACCTTTCAACAGCTTTTATCATCTAAGATGCATCGTCATTATCAGGTTTCTTAAAGCAACAAGGTTGTACCCATAGAGTCATACATGCTAATTCTAAACTAAACAGTAATATAAATCTATGAAAGAGTTTATTACAAATTTATCTGATTTCACCAATTTCGTAAGAAATTGCTAAGCAAGACTCATTTACAGAACTGAACCGTAACTTAACCGAACAAAATTTTAGAAATCTTTGCGATACGTGCCATCAGTGCGAACAAGTGTTCACTCACGTTTGCTCAATGGCAGTCTATGCTATGGCAGTGATTGGAAGATTGACATTATTCTCCCTGAATGCGTTGCTGGAGCTCCGTGGGTTTGGGTGCGTGTTTATGTTCATCTGTAACGTCCAAAGACCACCCCCTGGTGTGGTGTGGATAAGGATAAAGGTAGTGCCAGCTGAGGTGTGTCCTCTTCACCTGATATAACATCATCGTATATACACCCACAATGTGTGCTTTCCAAGATGCGGTCATAAATGGAGTCAACTATCATAGAGCTGTATAATATACCGTATATAACAGATGCACCCCCTTTTTACTCATTTTTAAAGGATATAACTTTATTACTGATCATTATAATGAATTTACAATATTTTAAATGTAAAGAAGAAATACACAAATACAAAGTGATATCATTTAAAAATTCACAATTTATTCTTCTTCTAAATCAGCATTTCAATAATATTGTCCTCTATACCATCCCGTGCATTACAGATCCCCAACTTCAAAACTGATTGTGAACTACTGTCTCTCTGTTTTATATAACTCTTGTAGGTTAAGCTTATCTGTGAGTAGCTTATTTAGGTCCTCTTTCTGATTCTGCCTAATTTTTATTACTTTCTAAGTTGGAGTGATCCGAAATTCTTCCCTGTTCCCATGTTCATTAGCACACGCAATCACTCCTAGCTTATCTTCTCTGTTATAGCAATGCATGGCATTGTTTTCCAGCCATCACGTGCTAACAAATTTAAGAAAAGATAATAGTAGAAATGTCATACACTTAAAAGTCATTTTTAAAAATTGGAAAGTTTAAAATAAGTCAACTATGATTGTCGATGACACCGGATACACATTCACTGTAATCAATGTAACAGTAATATTCCCACATTCCGTAACGAAACAATAAAAAAATCCCATAACTCCGAATGGTGGAAACTTCTAGAAATGAATGGAATCAAAAACTGAATACTGACGTATAAGACTCACTCAGTTTTTCACACCTATTTTGAAAGAAAAATATACGTCTTGTGAGCCGGTGATGACAGTTAAAAAGGATTCGTCAGGAAATGCCATGCGAAACCATATCTGCGCTAAGGTTGTCCTGAAGGACCAAATATATAAAAGATATCTTGTCTGTGATGCAGTGCCTAGATGTTGTTCTTTTCCAATATTTGTCTGATTGAAATCGACTCCAAAGATCCTGTTAATAACATCAACCAAATTTGTTTACAGTGCCGTTTCATTCAATTATAACAAATATTTAATAAATGTAGAAAATTGGTTTTTAATTGATATTGGGGGAAGTCTAAAATTGACAAATTTCCCTAAGTTCGTTTTCAAAGTTGTTTTGTATTTACTACAATACCTTCTTTAGATACCTCGAAGATATTATGAATCATTTTCTTTTAACTAGTGACGATACTTTTAGTATTAATGTCTCTTCAAAACAATTTAGCATATTATTACTATGTCGTGAAAGCTAAATATTTTATGTCATTTAATACCTTGAAACGCAATGTAAGGCTCTTTACAAATTGAACACTTAAAATGAAACCCCAAGGTGTGTTTCTTAATGCGAATATGTCCATATGTTAGTGAATCTTCTAGCATTAAATTATCTTGTAAGATATTAGACTACATAATAATTATAAGCAATTTTCTAATTGTTAAAAATGCAATAGCGTATAGAGAATATGGATTTTAAAGTGTACTGTGCTATTAATTCTATTAAGCATCCTTGTATTAAGCAGAGAACTTTGAATTGCTATTCTTTCAAATAATACAAGTGGAAAGATGTAGAGGAAAGTCTGATTATATGTAAGTTGTAATTATCTGGTGAGACGATCCTTCGACGAAGCATTGGGAGGTTTCAACAATTTGAGGAATTTCTTTAGATGGGAATCATCGATATCCTGTAGGAGAATTTCCATGTCCTGCAGTAACACATCCAAGGCAGCATAATGGCTACATATTGTTTACTATTTATTGAACACATTAGACAATAAATGAAACATTGGTGTAAAGTCAACCAGTTTTGAAGATATTTTTTCAATAAATTGCTTACTATGAATAATTACATTCTTTAAACCGTAATTCATGACCGTTTGGTAGGAGAATGTAATATATATATATATATATATATATATATATATATATATATATATATATATATATATATATATATATATATATATATATATATATATATATATATATATATATATATATATATATATATAATATGTAAGATATTATATGAAATTAAGGTATGATAAGTAAGGGACTAATTATCTTACCTTAATTTCAAATGAAATCATAAATAATCACATTTCAGAAGTTAATCATTCAATCGATTAAAATATTAATGTAAAATCAACATACATCAAATATTTTCTACAAATAAATTAATTTTGATTAATGTGCTGTGCAGCTTATTTGAAGGTTATATCATGGATTAGTTTGAGTCCTTAGAATTTTATCTTAATCTTGCTTATAATTAGCATAATTTAGTATATTGAAAAAATATCATATCCATGATAGTATATTGAAAAAAATTCATAAAATTGACAAACAAATCTTGGTATGAGATCAACTTTTTCAAGGATCCTTCTTTGATGCTTGACTTATTACCATTAATCTTATTTTGTAAGCTTTATAAGCATAATCATGATAAAGCATAATCTAGATAAAGCATAATCAAGCTTTATCAATGCTTAAAAAGATAAAAATCTTTTGAAATACATGAAAAAATAATTTAAAATTTAAATTTTCTTTAAATTATTCCGGATTTTCTGTCATCCACCGTGAATCTTGTCTACAAGGCATGATTAAATAGTGTTATTAAATCACCTAAAATAAAATAGCTCAGAGAATTCAGGCATATCATAGAAACAAAAGCATGACAAGAATCATATATTAATATTGTGTAAAATGTTGATACCATATAAACATAATATATTAGTGTTATGAAATAGAAATTATGATCCATGAAGTGCACAGATAATACATTTTTAATATCGATAGAGAAAAATTTTTAATTACTGATCGATATTGCTGAAACTTGAATAATTGACTCAAAAAAGAACTGTATTTTTTTTTAACTCATTTTTGTAGAATTCTACCTCTAAAAGCATAACATTATTAACTTATTTTATAAATGACTTTTAAATGTTTTTGATTTCTTAAAATACTTATTTGATGTGAAATATATCAAATATTTTATTATTTAAATTATATAATTTAACACGTTATGTGCAATGAACACTAAGTTTGAAATTTATGAGCGACTCCATGCGTCTTCAAAATATTTATGCCACTTGGATTTGCTGGAAAATTACCCTGTTCCGACACAAGTTACGAAGTTGATTATAATCAAATTTAAACATCGCAATAATGGACTATTATTAAATAAGGATCTACAGATCAATTCACTAATAAATTCAAACAGCCGTTATAAATCCTATAATTTAGACATTAATATTACTTTTGCCAAAATTATTGGTTAATCTGCCATTTTGCAGGTATTATTTGCTCACAGAGACCCACTCAGACAAATGTCTTAAATTAGATCCCAGCCCACTGCAATACTCTTGTCCAAGGTGGAAATCGAACCCACGAAAAGCCGAACTGAGGACAGAGAGCTAACCATTCTGCTGTCACCATGGCAGCTAATACTGGATGAAAAATAAAAGTAATAATTAACTGAACAATGTTCTGTGGCACGACAGCCCATGTGGACCAAGGCCTACAGTGCTCATCTCTACTTTCCTGACCGAGAGGCTCTAGGGTGCGAAGTATATATATATATATATATATATATATATATATATATATATATATATATATATATATATATATATATATATATATATATATATATATATATATATATATATATATATATATATATATATATATATATATATATATATATATATATATATTATATATATATATATATTATATATATATATATATATTATATATATATATATATTATATATATATATACATATATATACAATGTTAAATTATTAAATGCAAAAAATCATATGATATAAATATTTGTGTGTGTGCACATAGCAAAAATCCCACCTTCGAAAAGCATATTTCATTTCAACATTCAAATAGCTATTTTTATTCGAGTAAAAAACAATCTTTAATTTATTTCGAACATAACTACGATAATGTTAAGAATAGCTTAAACTTGACATTTAGAAGCGATTTTGCTTCACAGTAGGCAATGAAACCTTTTGAACCAATTGATAAATGCGATGTTTTGTTAATTAGAATCTGGAAAGAATCCAAAACAGATAAATTAATTGTAAATAAATAATAAGATTTTTTTAAACCACTTCCTGAAATAATTTTGTTTTGATTGATACTTACCAAAATTACACCATGTTTGAGGTTTGACTTATGTTTTTCCCATTTTTTCATTTGTTTATTCATTATAAAAATGGTTACGTTTTTCAATAAAAAAAAATTGTATTTACAATCTATTTTTCTTATCTGTAACTCTACAAGTATTGATCAAAAATTCTAAGCTCTTTTTTATTATTGTAATTATTTATAAGGAGAAAATTACAAACCAGTTTAACAAATATCTTCTGCGAAGAACTTTTAATTATACGCATGAATGACATTATAAATGAAAATTTCTATTCATGTAGACGTATATTCATAAAATGTTTTTCAAATTTCAACAACTTTATTAGTCCGTTTCTCATTAGTTCATTCACAAGATTTATTTATGCATGAAAACTCAAAGAAATTTCTCAGAATATATTGATTTTTTACAAAATGTAATAGCCCATACATCTGTATTTTTCAAATGCTTATATTTCTTAATAAAACAGTAGGAGAAAAACTATTTTGACGTTTATGTGTATTTTTAAACTAAATTTATTTATTTGAAAGAATAAGTTTTTTCCCTCTCAAATTAGTAATCACTGAAAATGTATATATTAAACAAAAAAATAATTTAATTAAATATTTACTGTAAAATAAATTCATGCAAACTATTTTTTCTTAAGAAAAGTAATCTTCATAAATATGTTAATTAACAAAAGTTATTTTAAAGAAACCTTGCTATACTAAGGTTGTTTTTTTTTAAAGTATGCTAAAATGGAAATATTGATGTATTAATAAAAATTTTTCTTTATATAAGATATTTGTTACAATAAATTATATATACTCCTTATATGCTATTGTTATTTATGGCAGTTGGACAAGCTAAGCTATCTCTACGGACGGCTATGCAAATTTAAGTCAGAAGGGTGCGTCTTTTATTTAACCAGAGCACCACGAAAATGAAAGCACGCTTTACTTTAAGACTCCTCATATAGATGGCACCACCAGAGAAGTCACTCCCTCAATTTTTACTTTGATCTGAAGGGGGAGGAAATTTTCTCCAGATTATTACATTCATGGTAATTGCTCAACAATTGACCACAGAACTTTCGTTTCAACAGATTTACCGAGTATGTATATCGCATGTAGTCTCTGTGGGTCTTCGGCGGTAATGGGAATTGAAACCTGCCCTTCCGGATGGAAGGCCGTTACCGCAATCACTAGGTTACCATGGCCAATACTCATACCAAACGATATATACTCATAGAAGCAATATATATATATATATATATATATATATATATATATATATATATATATCTATATATATATATATATATATATATATATATATATATATATATATATATATATATATATATATATATATATATATATGTATATACATATATATATATGTACATATATATATATATATATATATATATATATATATATATATATATATATATATATATATATATATATATATATATATATATATATATATATATATATATATATATATATATATATATATATATATATATATATATATATATATATATATATATATATATATATATATATATATATATATATATATATATATATATATATATATATATATATATATATATATATATATATATATATATATATATATATATATATATATATATATATATATATATATATATATATATATATATATATATATATATATATATATATATATATATATATATATATATATATATATATATATATATATATATATATATATATATATATATATATATATATATATATATATATATGTATATACATATATATATATGTATATACATATATATACATATATATATATATATATAAATATATATATATATATATATATATATATATTTATATATATATATATATATATATATATATATATATATATATATATATATATATATATATATATATATATATATATATATATATATATATATATATATATATATATATATATATATATATATATATATATATATATATATATATATATATATATATATATATATATATATATATATATATGTATATACATATATATATATATATATATATATATATATATATATATATATATATATATATATATATATATATATATATATATATATATATATATATATATATATATATATATATATATATATATATATATATATATATATATATATATATATATATATATATATATATATATATATATATATATATATATATATATATATATATATATATATATATATATATATATATATATATATATATATATATATATATATATATATATATATATATATATATATATATATATATATATATATATATATATATATATATATATATATATATATATATATATATATATATATATATATATATATATCAACCTAAATTCAATGATGATTATGCTATAATATTCAACTGCTGAATGTCTGTAAAGCATTAATGCTTACTATTATTCCTATTAGGATTCGAAAAATTAATTAAAAATTATAAATAATCCTCGTTTTATCACTGCTTAAATTTGGGAGACAGGTATTAAAAGCTAGTCACCTGTAACGAACAATCGTAATTCATGCCAGTGCATGAGTAATTTTATATGTAGTGCTGAATTTTTCTGTATTCCATTTTTATCATTTATTCACATTTCAATAACTTTTAGTAACTTTAAACATTTTCTTGCTATTTTTTAAATATCTTGGACACTCATGTTTGCCCTAACAATAATTTTTAATTATCATACAAATATGCAAACTTTATTCTTTGAAGTTTTTTTTTCTCTATTTGTTGGTAGATTTTCAATCTTTTTGGTAAAAACATGCGTGAAATGTCTTATTTTTATGCTCAGAATATTTGAAAAGTGCTGCATAGAAAATTTATAGTTGTTGCTTACTCAAAAACTTTTTTTAAGATATTATATTGATTTGCTTGTTTGTTACTCAACGGTCATTTTTTGCACATGAGTGCTAATTAGACCGGGACCCACGGTTTAAAGTGGATTCTGAGCCATTCCATTCCCAAGGAGGGATTTGAACCCACGAATTGTTGAACCGTAGGCAAGAGCACTAACCATTCGGATGCCAGTTCGGCATGTTAAATTGCTATTAATAAAAAAATTGCTTTTAATATGTTACATGCAAAATATTAATATTTTTCTGAATATTTTGCTTTTAACATATTCAGAAATATAGTGAAATAAAAGTCTAAAACAGTGTAATATTTATTATATAGCTGCAAGCATTTTTGTACATGAAAACTAATTCAATCCGGACTAATGTACTTATGTGGTTTCTAAATTACAAATACCCAACCCGATTTAATTTCAGTAAATTTGCATAAAACAATTTCATAATAGATAAAATATTACTTCTATTATTATATTCCTAAGAACTACATCACTTTTTTAAAAAATTTCATTGAAATTTATAGAAAATTTCCTGAGTGAAATTATTCAATCAAGTATATAAATGTTTAAGGAAAATAACTTTTTATATTTTGTTACTGTGTGTGCGAGAAATGTTTTAATAAAATCATCATATTATTGATTATAGGAAACAGATATAAAAGCAAATATTTAAGAAATTTAAAAAATATTGTGATCTTTTCACGAGATAATATAATTTGGAAGTTTTCTTTCCTATAAAAATCCTCTTTGAAATAACTATTAAATGCAATACATCATGTTTGATAGCGTGACTTTCTAACTTTTATTAAAAAGAACACTGCCGAAAATTAATTAAAAATACATCTAATGCCGTTTAAATTCTTATTATGTGTGCGAACATTTCAAAAGTATTATAGAAATATAAAACTCGGAAAATTATATTTTGATTTCATTTTGCGTAAAATGTTTCTCCCCTTATCATTGGTAAAAACTGATCAATTTTTCTATTTTTTTTATTAAAAGGTGACTTTAGGCACAAATGGGCTGATAATCAACTAGAAAAGATTAAAGAGGACTCCAAACTACTACAAATATCCGAGCTTTAGGTAAATGAAAACTGCGATTTCATGAAAAGCTTATTTTATTAATTAAATTAACAGCGTACAGTGTACAGTATAATACATGCTAAAATATGCATAAATATGATAAATCCAACCAATAGAGTTGTCTCACCAAATCTGCCGCCCTTTGATTATAGTGATTCCGGTTTTCCCTTTGATGTTCCAGGTTTTTTCGTAGCTAGGTATGGTTTTTTCTCGGGTTTTACATCATTTCTGTATCATATATACGGATTTAACATTTATACAAAGTGGCAACAGCGTTAAAATTGCTTGGCGATTAAAAATAGTCGCAAAATTAGAGAATGAGAGAATATATCCTACTAGTTCCTTAAAATATAACTATGCTTGCATTTTCCTGGTATACGTAAATTTATATGAAAATATATTATTCTTCTTTCATAAATAACAGATTGAATGCGAAGTAATACTTTATTTCTTCTATGGTGTACTTTTAGAAGAATGATGAATTTCTTTCACTTGTTTGCCTTTTTCTTTAATTTAGATTTAACCCTTTTCTTTTGAAAATAACCCTATTTCAAAATTAGAAACAGTTGAACAACGGAAAATTAATATTGCTCTTCTGCAATCATGTCTTTCGTAATTGGTGCTTGGAATTTTCCAGGTTTCTTCCCTTGCAATGTTACTGTTGCACTAGCATACTTTACTTGGAGGACATTGCGACCACGTGCATTTTTAACGTGCCGCAGCCGCCATTAGTGAACATGACTGATCTACGGTTAAACCGGGAATCGAACTCACTACTTTCCGATAGTGAGAATGATGTCCTAACCGATCAGGCCACCACGGCACCTCCCTTGCGTTGTGGGAATCAGGTCCAGTATCTGTGAAAAAATATCATGCTCAGTGAATGATTAAAGAAATCTTACAACAACTTGAAGCTGAAGTTTGTCCCATGAAAGATGTCAAAAATACTCCATTAATCAGAGTTAATAAAAATTAAAGACAAATACATTTTGCTGTTCATTAAAATTGTACCACCTTGAAGGAAAGCACAAGTAAAGATATTTATTGTATGTAAATAAGACGTGAAGAAGAAATGATTAGATTTGAAAGCAGCTTGGAATTATGTAAAAGGTTTTTTTTAATAACGACTGGCCCTTTGCCACAACAACAAGGCTGGAAACTGCTACTCATTAGTCGTTATGGGCATCTGTGAACCAAGTGACGGAGGTGAGCAGCATTACCCACGCCATACCACCACAAATCCATTCATAGGATGGGCCATATTCACACATCATCTCAGAAGAAAGGATAGAGAAACACAGAGAGAAAGTAACATTCATTACCAAACTGGTATTGGAACCTGCAACCCACATCTCAGGAACCAGGAACACTAACCATTTAGCCATCGATTGGTGAACTATGTAAAAGTAGAATTAGTAGAATTTGTATCCGGCTCTCACATCTAAAATGCTCACACATAACTTGATATGAAGTCAAACAGACACCAAAACGTTTATTCGAGTTTTAACTGGTTCAAAAAGGCAGTGATTGCTTTATCACTTCATGGATTAATATATAATTAATCCATGAAGTGCAAACTGATTTATTTTTCTTAGCAATTAATAAGAATATTGTTGATTAATAAACCCAGTAATTTTTGGTTAGAAATTGTAGTCCAATACTACAGAATAATTATTCAAATATGGGCATCAGAAACAGCATTGATTTCAGAGTTCAATTAATGTATTTAAATGGATTTTGGTTTGGCACATAAGATTTACACAAAATACATTTGAAAATGCTAATAGTATTTAAAATTAGAAAAGGTAATTCCTTCCTTTATATCCAAAATATTATAAAATGTTTGGTAAAAAATACGTTTCACATAATGGATATTAGATTCATAATTTGTTTGCTATGTTATTATGTCATATTGCTTGACAAAGGCATTATGATTAAAATTTGTTTCGAGATTTATATTACAGCATTCATAAGTAATTTAAATCGTAATTAATTCTGATTTTATCACGATATTTTGTAAATGCAATAATTGAAATTTTTTAAATTTTTTACTGAGGAATAACAAGATTTTAAGTTTTTTATTGGATTCAGTGCGAAAACATATCTATTTTCTGCAGTTTTAAATATAATAACAATTTTCATACGAAATTTTATAAAACATCCTTTCAAAGCGACGGTAATTTGAATCATATAAAAAATAAAAAAAATTATTATTATACATGAGTGAAAAAAGCAAAAATGCAACTAGAAGTAGAAAAATATTTCTCAAAGAAAACAATCGTAAAAACACATTCGTTGAAATCAATTTTGTATGAAAAGGAAAAGTACTTTTTAGATAGTATTAAGCAACTAGCTTCATTAATATTCTACAAACGACCAACATCAACAAAATAAAGAAAATGAGGACAGAGAAATTCTATTAAAATCAAAAATATTCTTTTCGCTAAATATGATAAAAAGCCATTTCATTCTAAAATCTAGCGTTTAGTATTTTAAGTGAAAATGTTAGTTTTTAATGGAGGACAAAATAATCAAACTTTTCCAGCTAAAGCTTTAGAATCTTAAATATTTCGCAGAAATATTCATTAATATTTCATACACGGAAATCTACAATCTAATTCTATTTGCCATTTTCAAACAAAAGTATGGTGTAATACTTTTCTCACGAATGTAGTATAACAAAACAGTTGTTGAACAAGAAAGAAAAATTCATATTTGCAAGTATTTTTATTCAAACAAGTTTGCAAATGACATGAATTATTAAAAAAGGCAAGAAAATGTTTGGAACAACAAATATTCAATTTGATAAAATATGTAGTATATCCAAAATTCGACCAGGATGCTATCAATTAATTTTCTTTGAAGATAGAAGAAATGAGAAACGAGATATACAATAGTAGGAAAAAACGATAAAAGTTTACTATCGGGTACCTTTTGATTTTTTGGCGATTTTTATGACGCCACGATTTACATAAATGTCCATTACCGCTACATAAAAGCTAAACTAAATGCCAAGGTTACATGAAATTAAATTTTATCACCGAAATTTATATTTAAATTTTTCGCCAAACTCTACACCGAACCAAAAATACATCTATTGTTCATATTATTTATTTAAAAATAATCATACGGACTTCAAAGTTCATACATAGTTTAGAGTATTACATTTAAAGTATCGCTCATCAAATAATATTTAAGATGATTTTAGTATATATTTTTTCCTTCATGTTTATGGTTAGTGATTTTTGTACAATTAGTTCTATATTCCAATAAAAATCACCATCTTTCACACACCCATTCAAATTTTAAGTTCTCATGTTTAAAATTCATGAAAAAAAACTAGAAACAAAATGCAGTAATACAAAGAAGAAAATAATTAGAAACGTGATGGGAGAGACGATTTTAGAAGAAATTTAGAATTAAATTTAATAAATATTGCTATATCTATGTGAAAAAGAAGGCTCATTTAGCTCGTTAAAATTAAGAATTTCTTCGAATATTCTACTTGTGGTTTACATGTGATTACATTCTTATATATTTTAATGTTTTAGTATTTATATAATTTTTAATTGGTGTATTAATTAGATAGCAAAAATAAAATTTAAAAATCAACATTTTTGGTTACTTTTTATGATTGGTTATTAAATAAATTATTATTCACATTCATATAATATGTTCATATTTGTTTATTTATCAAATATCACATTTCTAAGTATTCATAAGTTAAGATAAATGACGAGTGCATTCATTGCAAAATAAGCAGAATTGTTTTAGAATAATTTCCACGATAAAATAATATTATGAATAAAATGCCGAGAAGATGGCACCATTCCTAAAGATAATGAGATAAACATTTCTTTATTTCTTCCACCAGTTTTTAAAATGATCAATTTTCCCATTCAGACAGAAAGTTTTCTTTAAACTTTGATACCACTTAAACGATTCTTTAAAACTTATTTCGAAGCAAGCTTTGTTTGCAATAGCTTTCTTTAAAGCTGATTTTGATGGAATAATGATAGAAAATATTCTTTGAAAGAAATAATATCTAAACAAGCATTTCGGAAATAAGTTTAAAGAAAATTCACGTGTGCCTGTTTTAGTTTTTTATACCATCTACATCCATATATAATATTTAATAAAATTAAATCACTGAATCCGTGTTTTAGAAATAGCAAACTTAAATATCCTATTACCTACCATTTATCAGCACCATTATATTATTTCACCATCATTTAAAATAATATTTTAAAAAGTATTTCGCTAAGTTTCATGTATTACTAAACCAGAAAAAGAAATCAAAATGCATTTACGTATGAATAATTACTGTTTATAAAATATTTTTTCCAAACAGTACGACTTAGAAAAATCAATAGCAAGCAAGAATACTGCTTATGAAAGTCATATATTTAAACAAATTATTTGATTTTTAGATAACATAATTTATATTAAAACTTTCTCAGATTTGTTACTGATTTCTTCCATAATTAAAGATATGAAAAACATATATTAAGTCAATTATAAAAAATGTAAGGCTAAAAAAAGGTCTAATTGAATCATTATTATATATCGATTTTCGTTTTTTGTTACAGTGAAAGATTAAATAATTGAGCCGTGTAACAATTACTCATAAATTTGTTCTTTAGATTAAAATTTTCCAAATTCTATCATGGTTATTCTAGAAACTAATTTAATTTTTTTTAAATCATCGAAATTTTATCTTAAGTTTTCATTTAGTATTTATAGCAATACTTAAAAGTACGGCCAAAATTAATATTTATAAATATTTAGATAAGCTTGTGAAAATGATAGTATTATAAGAAATTATATTAAATTAATGTGAAGTCGGAATTTTCAACTTTTATGCCCATCAAATGATTACATTACATAAAGTCATAGTATTATCCAACTCTCTTCTATGTTTTTTATGGTCACTTAAAATATAGGTTTTTTTGGACAATAATATAGTTTCCTAAATACTTTATTGAATATAGAAGTGCAGCCTCACTACTTCATTTAATATATTCAGTAAAGTAATTTAATGTATGTGACGTAAAAAAAATACATTAAATGGATTTATTTGTGTTTTTACTCTCCATATTTTCCTTTAAAGTTAATGAAAAAAACTATCTGTTTCAAAATGAGTTTTTAATATAAAATATATTAAAAATATATTATTTTTGAAATTGCTAAGGATGTATTGGGCAAAGAACATTCCGCCATTCTTTACACGATCGTCACGGGATTTAGAACTATTATGTCTCCATTTAAAATACCGCATTTTTTGTTCAAAAAGAAGAAAAAATTAGCTTTTTAGAACTAGATCGCCAAATTATCTATCACGGACTAGTAGCAGCTAGTGAAGGCAGTTTCAGTAATGCTGCGGTAGTATTCCATCACTAGACAGATGAACCTCTGCTCATCTCCAGAGATTCATCTCCTCTGCTCCACTTCCAATGCCACCTATAATACGTGAACTGCTTCACTTACGCTACCTCTGCACCTGAGGAGATGAACCTCTGCTCATCTCCTCTGCTCCACTTCCAATGCTACCTATAATACGTGAACTGCTTCACTTACGCTACCTCTGCACCTGAGGAGATGAACCTCTGCTCATCTCCTCTGCTCCACTTCCAATGCTACCTATAATACGTGAACTGCTTCACTTACGCTACCTCTGCACCTGAGGAGATGAACCTCTGCTCATCTCCTCTGCTCCACTTCCAATGCTACCTATAATACGTGAACTGCTTCACTTACGCTAATGTAGATTAAATGGATTTTCTTTCCGAATGATTTTCTGTGAAATTGCAGTTTTCTTCCCGTTCTGAAAATATTGAACACTTTTTTCTTAAGAAAATAAAAATTCCCAAATTTTATGGCAGATTTATTTCAAAGTGAATGCCTACATAATCCTATAAGATTTTCTTTTTAATATACATATTAATCAAAAATAAATAAAAGTAATTTATTGAAAATAAGTACTTATATTGATGAACACTTGGGTCTTTTGAATGGCACCATTAATGTACTGCTCAATATCTACTTTTATAACATTAGTTGGACTCGTTAATGATAAAGAAAATTCCATTATTTTCATCCAATTCATAATTCTGATAAAAGGTTTTTCTTTCATTCCCCTTATTTGTTACTAATTACAACTTAATTTCTTTTTATGAGCATTTAAAATTTTTTCGATGCATACCCTTTCATAAAAATTTATTTTATGTATTAATTTCATGTTGTAATTTAATTTTATGTTTTATTTTGATTAAGATTAAATTATAAGCAAATATAAAATTGAATGAGTTAGCAGTATTTTTGGCTTGTAGCTTAAATGAATTAAATGAATCATTTATACTCAAAATAGGTACAGAAGCTGAGAAGTTGTATAAATTTTGAGACTACTGCAGAAGATCGCTAAATTCGGGAAACATTTCTGTGATTCAAAGGGAGAGTATATGACATGATCAAGGGACAGATTACACAGTATGTGTCATTTACTTGTAGGCACAAATTTGAATTTTTCTTTTAAAATACTTCAAATGATCAAATTTAGCAGCCTTATCATTCGATATTCTTCCATTTATTACTTGTATTGAATATTTCGCGAGCCCCTTTGGAATATTATTTTCAATAGGTGGTAAATAAGCTTTCATTTTCGATATATTAAAAACACATTTTTAATGTCTACACAAATAATATGTACTTTAGTGACTATGAACTTTGATATATTTATCATCGATTTTCTGTTTCAAGTGATTGATATTTTCAAGTTGTATTTATTTTCAAATGATTGATATTAATTGAATAATAATTTACAAATATGCATTTTATATATGTTTCATTTTATGTTTATTATTCTCATTAAAGATTAAAAATATTTTTTGGGACTTTGAGTTTACAAAATATTTTTATGTGACACATTGAATTTCAATAAAACTCTGTATTTATCGTGGAAATGTGATGAAAATACAATTGTCTTTAGTTTTTACGAACTAATAGTTCTTCTTCTTCTTCTTAAAAATTGAGTTTGTATGTCATTGGGCACCTCTGTTTTTATCAGAATTTTGTACCGTTAACTCCAAACCCAATGTTTCCTAGTTCCAATTGCTCGGGTCACCCACTTTACTAATAAAGTCCAATAACCCTTTAATGGAGTCTAGGTGCAACTCTCTAGTATGGATGAAGCCTAAAGAAGTTAATTTAGGGAGGGCAAGAGCCTCACATTCGTAAATGACATGCTCTGCCGTTTCCTCTTGCGTATGACATTTCCAGCAGATAGGGTCTTGCTGAAAGAGTCCCATCTGGTCAGAAAGTCAGTCATGCTAGGAATAGCTTCCTGAATTTCACCAGAAGAAGATGGTTTAGAGGTCATTTCTACCTCAAGTGAAGGATTCATTGCTGCCCCTTTACAAGATTGCCTCTGAGTTCCCTTGTCTTTTTCAGCAAGGTCTACTTCAGAGGCTTCACCTGCAAATGCAGAAAGGTTTGTTATTACTTGTGTCTTTTCAGCCACAAGATAACAATTAAAAAGCTCAGGTAATATAAGTCCACCCAGCATTGCCTGAGTTACTGGGCAAGGCAAATTACTCTAGAAGTTCGCCAAGCAACTAGAGGCTCCGTTAAGACACCAATACCGCGGTGCCAATTAGCCCTAGGCACGGATTGCATAACACCAGGGTTTACGGGAGCTGGTTCGCGGCCTCTGATTCTATATTCAAGGCTATCCTGTCATTCCTACAGGACATTCGGCTATCCACCACCTGCCGACGCGCCTGGTGGCTGTGCTCAAGCCCCAGGAAGGTACACGTACCCCCTGGTTCCAGGAACTAATAGTTAGTCCCTATTATAAGGATATCGACACAATGACAGTTTAATATGAAATTATCGTGGGTTCTTTTGTTTCATTATTGTAAATAATAACACATTATTGCTTAAATGATTTAATTGTGGTTTTGGTACAAAATAAGAAAAAGCTATTTACATATTTACAAAAATGAATGTTAAATAACAGTCTAACATCATTTTAGTTATAATCCGAATAGTCCAATATCAATTTGCGTTTTGACGTCATCGCGGCCTTTTTCGTCGTTCTTCCTCTCTTCTCTCTGCGTGTCCGGCGGCAAACATGCGAATGGCCCTCTGGTGGCGCTTTCAATCCCACACAATACTCACTAAATTCCCATTACTAACTAAAATTTTGAAAAATCTCTTTTTTGCGAAATTTCATTTTAAACAAGTAATTTTATTATTTTTTATTTTAAATTATCTGATATTTTCTCATATTTTTTTATTTAATATGTTTTTATATAAGTCTGAGAACTTGATTCCTCCTTTGGCAACGAATCAGCAGAACCCTTTCGAGACATTGTGGGAACAATAATCGAAGACACATCGATAAATTTGAAGGGGAAAAATTGTACTACCGAATTTAAACCCTGTCCTTGCCATACGTAAGGACATTGAAAGGAAAAATAAAACTTCAGCTGTTTGAGCTCTATTGTTGTGCAAGTGATTTTGTTTCATTTGAGCAACTCAGTTTATGAAGTTTCATTTGTAGAGAAGAAATATGAATCACTTCCATTGAGGATTTGTCGCAGTTGAAGAAACAAACGTATTTATCAATTGTTATAAAAGAAATTTTTCCAGAAGAAGAAATAAAAAAACATTAAATAAGATGAAAATTGCCGAAAATTTTGAAATTTCAAAGAGAAATGCTTCTGGACAACATTAAAAACTTGGAAAATAAAATAATAGAAGAATGATTATTTTCCCTATTTTTAATCAATAAAATTAAAATAAGTGTTGTTTTCAGTAAGAATATATTATTTTGTATAAGCTTTTAAAATAGTGAATTCTAAATTATGTTTTCTAATAGTATTTTATTTTTAAGAAAAGTAATTTGGTAAAAAAGAAAAAAAAAGTCAGATCTTAATAATACACTGCTGGACAATTGCTAAGGACGGATCACAAATTGCAATGTAGCATAACATTAAGCGAGACATGAGGCCTAGTAGGGTAAAATATAGTTGCCACACTGTTCAGACATTAGAATAAAGAATATTTATTGTTCTGGAAAGTACAAAAGCTGTGAAACATCTGAAAGAGAAAAATGTTCATTTGATGTTGCATACGGAAAAATAGAACAATGCACCTAAAAGTCAGCAGGCACCTTGAAGAAAGGTATTAGTACAAGATATGTCCACCGTGGAGTGTGATACAACATTCCACACGTCGTATCATACTTTGCACAATATTATCCAGCAGCTGTTGCGGTAATTTATCCCGTTCCTCTGGGAGTGTACGGATGAGGGTGTTCTTGTTTGTCGGAGGATAGTTTCGACCCGCAACTTGCCTCCCCAAATCATCCCACACATTTTCAATGGGGTTTAGATCTAAAGAACGTGATGGCCATACGAGGCGCTGAATACCCTCGCTGTCTAGACAATCCTGAACAGCGAGTGTTCGATGACATGTTGTGTTGTCGTCCATAAAAACAAATTTATCACCGACAGCACCACGGAAAAGACGAACATGAGGAAGAAGAACTTCATTAATGTATCGTTGGCCCGTCATAGTCCCATTCGCAACCACATGTAGGAGCGTGCGGCCATTGATCATGATGCCGGCATACATATACACATATGTGTTAATAATATACATGTAAAAACTATTTTTAGTGAAGTGAATTATAAATACTGGATATTTATTTTTTAAACTATTAAATTCAAATTAAAAATTTAAAAATTTTTAAATGAATTATAAATTTATTATATAGTTAATAATGATTTAGTTTTAGCAGTAAAAATAAACAAAACTTTACTTCAAAATAGATTTAAAAACATTATTAAAATACCTTAAGTTAATTACCAAGTAATATTAATTTAATGAATAATTACCTTTCATTATTTTAAAATCAACTTTAAAAACCAAAAAAACTTAAGAGATTTTAACTGAAAATAGACTGATTGAAATTTTAATGTCATTTACTCAATAACATTATACATGTAAAAACTATGGTCAAGTGAATTATAAATACTGGGTATTTATTTTTTAAACTATTAAATTCAAATTAAAAATTTAGAAAATTTCACTTCAAAATATATTTAAAAACATTACCGCGTTCTTACATAAACACACAGAATATTCCTTCAAACTCTTAAATAAATTTTACAAGCAAAATAAAATTAGTTTTAGTAATAACAATAGTTAACAATTTCTCAGTCTCCAGAAAACTTATTTTGATAACATATTATACAGAAATATAATCTTATACAGAAATATACCTGATCAGTCATTTCTTCCTTATATTGCATTTCATCATCTTCAAAATAACTACATGTTTCAGATTCGCTTTCGCTAATTTTGTTTATTTTTTTTTCTTCGATGATGACAATAACAACCTTAAAATATGAATATAAATTATATTTCCATCGACAAAATGTTTAACAGTAAATTCTAAAATATTATACAAATTAATAATCGATTCTGATACATACAATTCCTTTTCGTTTAAATTTTAATTAATAAAATACATACTGTCAAGTAATATTCTGTAGATTAATATTTGCTTTATATTGTATTAACATTTAAATTAAAAAGCTTCGAATTTTATTTATGAAAAAATTTATTCTTTGTGCACTAAGGTAAGAAATCAGTTGATTTTTTTTAAATATTCATGTAAATTAGGAAACAAGAAATACACTTTGCGATATGCATACATGAAAAAATTGTGAAATATGCATTCACATATGCAAAAACTTCACGTGAAAAAAATATCAACATGTGCAAAACATTATTTCGTAGTATCTATAATATATCTTAGTCTATATAATGAAATTGTTAATTTGTTTGTATTTTTCACTAGGATTGAATTTAGGAAAATTGAGAAATCCGTAGACTGTTTCCTGGATACATAAGTGTCCGTTTCATTTCAAAATTTTGATTATAGCGTTGTTACCTATGAATTTGTTTACGTCATTATGTAAAATATTTAAATGATGTAATACTGTTCCGGAAATATTTTCCCACTTCAAGAACGTATTTCCAAACGTTAAAAATTTTTATGTTTATGCATAAACTCTAGAGGTAGAGAAAAATACATATAACGTCGGATTCTTCCCTATCAATTATCCTGCAGTGTCAATTTGAGTCGGGATTCAAGCTCATTATCTTCCAATAACGAGAGTAATAAGCTGTTCGCTCACATTATTGGAAGGTAATGAGCTCGAATCCCGACCCAAGCGAAGATCTGTCTTGATCATTAATGGCGGTTGGGGCACGTAAAATATGTTGTAGTCGCATTGTCCTCCATGTGAAAGGATAGGACAAATCTGGGGATCTTTTCTATTTGATCTTTGCTTCACATTATGAAGACCCACCCACTTTTGGGGTAACTACTAGATCTCCCACTGTATAAGTTGCCTTCACTTCTTCCCTCGTAGTGCTATAAGGTTGAAATATCCTAAGTAACCGAGCATAAAGGGAAAAATATTCCTATTTCTTTTACGCATTTAGAAAAATTCTTGATCTTATTTATTGCAACGGAATTATTTTCTGTTTCTTCGTAACTTCGCTTTGAGTTGACAGAGCATTGTTTGGGCTTCCGACTTTCAGTTCAATAATTCATGGGTTCAGTTCTACCTCACGTTTGAATGCTTGTAAGTTTTGCGTGAGTACACTTTAAGTAATAGATTCCAGTCTAATGAGCCCTTGTATGTAAATGTAAGTCGATGAACAAGAAACCAATCGAAGCCATTCTTCCAGCTATCCGAAGTCCAATGGCAAATAGAAAAGATCGAAATTTCAACTTCAATACTTAAGAATTTCGTAATTAAAATGAACTTTCAAGCTCTCAAAACCTCATTTGATATCGTTTAGATAATCTATTCATCAGAGCTCACTTTCTGGAGCAAAAAGGAGTTTTGACTAAGTCAATGTAAATAATAAATATCTTTAAGAATTGATTATTATTTCAATTAATTGTATTTTTTATTTATTTAAAATAAAACAATTTTAAGCAAATCTTTAAATAATTTATATATATATATATATATATATATATATATGTATCTGCGTGTGTGTGTGTTTGTATGACCATAAGTATCATTATTTTTAAAATTATTATCTTTAAATACATTAAAATTTTTAATAATTTATAAATTATATTGTAATATATACATTATATAATAAAGAATTTTAAATATATTAAAATTGGTTTTTATTTAAAAATAATTATTTTAGCTAATAATTTTGCCGAAACTCTAAGTGCGTCTTATTATATAGTTTTTTCCTATACTGAGAATTATATGTTAAATAATATTATTAACAGTCATTTAATAAGATTCCAGGTTCATATTTAATTAATTAAGTTTATTACAGATTAATTTGGAATTACACAAATTATAATTATACAAAATTAAATATAATTTGGAATTACACAAATAATAAAGTTTTCAGATTAACTTGGACTAACAAATACTAATTTACAGATTAATTTGGAATAACATAAATAATAATTTACAGAGTAATTTGGGATAACATAAGTAATAACTTACACAAATGAAACTTACGAAGCAGACTGAGAACGCCGGGATAGCCCACGTTTGCAAGGCTTAATGTCGCACCGGATAACGAGGAAACCACCTAATTATAATGCTAATCGGGGTTACTCTGCTGCCTTCTTTTCAGTCTAGGAATTTTGCAGAAGTGTCACAGCAGCCGTAGAAGTATCATATAATTTGGTACACCCCTGAAGCAAATCTCCCGTATTTTTCGAAGAACATCCCTCGCACTGCTCCAGTTCCGGCTTTTCTCCCCGGTAACTCCACATGTCCGGCAATGGACTAGCACCGTTCCAGTCTCGGGTCTTCTCCATTCCAGCTGTACGCACTCGGCCCCGGTCTGTGTCTCTCTAAACTCAACTTTGAAAAAAAAATGATTTACAGGCAGATTAAGTGATATTAAATTGTTGAACATTAAAAGTTGTATTTATAATAAAGCTTACAAACAATTTTAAAGTTATATTATTTTAAATTTTCTCCTTTATGATTTAAGCTTTTTTGAGGATACGTAAGACATTTCCCAGCAAGATATTCCATCGAATATTCCATCAATAGCTTTGGATGTACTTGCTAAACATGTGGTGTCTTTCTCAATGTTATCTAAATGAAAATTTGATTCTATTCTAACATCGCATGATTCATCATCAGAAAAAGCACTTAGAGTACTTTCAAAATCACACTCTGGCCCTGAAAAGGGCCTTTTTTTGAGGATACGTAAGACATATCACAGCAAGATTTAACAAATGAAATCAAGTCAAAAGTATAAACACAAATAATGGCGCTGAAATCCGTAAAGCTCTGGACATGCGCAAAATGTCTGAACATTTTACCTAACTGCACATGCGTTGAATGATTTGTTTGTTTATGTTTCGCTCAACGCTAACTTTGTCACTAGACGCTTGTCAAGGAAGAAAGAAACAAGCGTCTAGTGACAAAGTTAGCGTTGAGCGAAACATAAACAAACAAATAACTGGTTCCTGACCATCTCCTTACTTCACTTCTCCATGCGCTCTCCACATGAACATACCCGGCGCCCCCTCACAAATAGTCTCTTTGCCAACCACAGGAAAATTAAATTATATTCATTTGTGGTCAGCACATCTTACATAATGTAAAGAGGATTTATGAATGTAAATTTTTATAAAAATAAATATATTTCGTAGAATGACACGAGTTAATTCGTGATATTACAAAAATACATAATTATTAATCGTATAATACTTAATCTTGTTTCGAAATAAGCAGTTTTCTATATCTTTTATAAAGAGAGTGCCATTGCTGTACTTTACTCTCTCTCTGTAATTATATCGAATGACATTTATTATATATTCAACAAATATCGGATAAAATTCCTCAGTTAAAATCAGCAGAAAACATTGAGGAGATAATATTGAATAATTAATTTTAGCTTTAATAAGTAACTGGATATCAATTTAACAATTATTTGTTTCACTTTATTTAAACATTTGCATTTTTCGACACAAATAATATTTGTATTTTAAATAATTTGATATACTAGGCTAATAACATTTGACATTTATGTAAAAATGCAATTTTCAAAAAAAAAAATTGTTATTACCGATATCATAAAATGAATACATACAATTACTCCCCTAAAATATTTAGATATTATATTTTTGTGAGTCATTTTTAATTAAAGTAAATTTTAAAAATAAATTAATGATACAAATTAAGAAATAGAGAAAATAAAATTAGAAAAATTAGAATTTGAATAAGATAAATTTAATAGCGTTTTATGTGATTAATCACATATTATTCTCCTAATTCTCATAACTATTAATGAAAATTAATCTCATGAAATAATTTACTAAAATGAAAAAAAAAAGTTTTTTATTCTTAGATAATCATTAAAAGATTATATAAATTCCCTTTTATTAAATATAACAAAATAGCGATCATAGTGTGTAAACTAATTTATAAAAACAAACTAAAGTGTATATATCCTGGAACCAGGGGGTATGTGTACCCCTCTGGGGCTTGAGCTAGCCACCAGGCGCGTCGGCAGGTGGTGGATCGCCGAACGTCCTGTAGGAATGACAGGATAGCCTTGAATATAGAATAAGAGGCCGCGAACCAGCTCCCGTAAACCCTGGTGTTATGCGATCCGTGCCTAGGGCTAATTGGCACCGCGGTATTGGTGTCTTAACGGAGCCTCTAGTTGCCTGGCACACTTCTAGAGTAATTTGCCTTGCCCAGTATCTCAGGCAATGCTGGGTGGACTTATATTACCTGAGCTTATTAATTGTTATCTTGTGGCTGAAAAGACACAAGAAATAACAAATCTTTCTGCATTTGCAGGTGATGCCTCTGAAGTAGACCTTGCTGAAAAAGACAAGGGAACTCAGAGGCAATCTTGTAAAGGGGCAGTAATGAATCTTTTACTTGGGGTAGAAATGACCTCCAAACCATCTTCTGGTGAAAGCCAGGAAGCTATCCCTAGCATGACTGACTTTCTGACCAGATGGGACTGTTTCAGCAAGACCCTATCTGCTGGAAATGTCAAACGCAAGAGGAAACGGCAGAGCATATCATTTGAATGCGAGGCTCTTGCCCTCCCTAGATTAACTTCTTTAGGCATCATCCATACTAGAGAGTTACAACTAGGCTCCATTAAAGGGTTATCAGACTTTATTAATAAAGTGGGTGACTCGAGCAACTGGAACTAGGAAACATTGGGTTTGGAGTTAATGGTACAAAATGCTGATAAAAGCAGAGGTGCCCAATGACATACAAACCCAACCTTAAGAAGAAGAAGAAGAAGAAAGTGTATATATTAAGCAAACCAAGTCATTTATGGTACATATTTAATAGCAACGTAAAACAAATTAGTATTTAAATTAGAAGTTATGAATTTTAGTTATCATTTTAATTATTTTTATTTAGAAGTTATGAATGTAATCAGTAAATACTGAAAGGGATTCATATAAAACACCATTAAATGAATTTTATACAAATTCGGTTGTTTTCTCATTTCATTTTCTCTATATCACAAACAAAATAATAAAACCTCTTTATTGTTATTCAAAACAAATTGGTGAAAAAATATATAATCCAGTTGATGAAAAGACTCTTCTTGTAAATTTCGCATTGTCAAAATCAGCAGGAGTGAATTATGTTTAAGTAATAAAAAATACAATCGCACAAATAAAATACTTTCAGTTGCATAAAAGTTTAGACTTCATGAAATGAATATTATATTCATGAAATAAATATTATTGAGATAGCTTTCATATACTCATATAATTTTAGAGAAATTTTATATTTCATAATCTTCCTATTGATTATAACAGAAATTTCATATCCCTTCAAATTCCATTCATCGTTATAGATTCGTGATTTCATGTCATTTCTATATCTTCTTCCTTTGATTTCCGCTGAGGCAAACTTGAGTATCGATTAATAAATTTATATTCGAGGTCGCTCATGATAAGAACTAACTTGTTTTCAAATTCTATTTCTAGACTTTTGTGACATTAACTAGCTCATCAAAATTATCGATTGCAATTACTTCTACGATGCATTTATATTTTGGGAAGTCTGTTTATTTCTATCAAGAGCTAGTATGAACGCATAATATTTTTCTTTTGTTTGAATATAAACATACGCTGAAAGACTTATTTCAAACTTTATATCTGTATTTCTTTTAAAATATTTTAATATTATTTGATTTAAATTTAGAAACAAATTAA
Source organism: Latrodectus hesperus (assembly GCA_037975125.1). Classification (NCBI taxonomy): domain Eukaryota; kingdom Metazoa; phylum Arthropoda; class Arachnida; order Araneae; family Theridiidae; genus Latrodectus; species Latrodectus hesperus. The sequence goes on from CM075857.1 coordinate 28,648,137, forward strand.
GCAAAGTGCTCGGAAGAAAAGTGATGTCAAGAAAAAATCTATTCCATATTTTCACATTCATAATGATATATAAATGTTTTTTTTATTTTGCAGCTTCTTAGAATATTTGTGATTATAACGGACAGAAATATCATTCAAAACGAAATATAAATGTTTTTTTTATCAAATGCATATTAATCATAAGCTTTTATCATGCAACTTAGTAAAATATTTATAATTATGACTGACATAAATATCATTCATAATGAAATATAAGGGTTTTTTTTATCAAATGCATATTAATTGAAAGGTTTTTATAATATAGCTTAGTAGAATATTTATCATTATAACTGACCGAAATGTCATTCATAATGAAATATAAATGCTTTTCTTCAAACCCATATTAATTGTAAGCTTATATCATGCAGCTTAGTAGAATATTTATGATCACAACTCACAGAAATACCAGCCGTTCATTAAAAATTAATGAGTTAACTATTTTTGCAATATCTGGAAATATATAAATTGAGAAGGAGAGAGAAATGAGGCGGAATACGTTTTCAGAATCACGTATCAAAATGGGAATATTTATAACCAAAAAAATTAAGGTAACTCTAATTAATTGAAAGAAAGCATTATTAAATTTAATTCTTTTCCGTTTCGGTGAAACAGTCAATGAAGATGCAGAGTGACTGGAAGCAAAGCAACAAAAATTAACCGTTAATTTTGAGACCAGTTTTCAGAAATTTTAAGCGACGTTAAAAAATTATTGCCACATTGCAAGTAAAATTTTTTACAACTGTTACTAATTTATACTTGTATTCCGAATGCCATGGCTAAAAATGTTGTGCAAAATATGGACTGGCGAAATGGAATAGTACAAAATTATTTGATTCAATGTTGATGATCAGATTTATTTCAATTATTTATCATTTATTTAAACTATTCAAGCTTTACAATATGTTATAATATAGCATCATCATTTGTATTCATCTATTGTGTTGAAGTTAACTGTAAGATTCTATAACTCACGTTTTTTAAATCTTGCAACTCACTAAAATCGTCATACATTTGTGAAATATTTGCTCTCATTTCGTCATTAGGTTTATTCTCATTTTTAACAAGCTACTTTTTTACTGTAATGCCTTTTGGTACATTTATTTGTTCAGTGTTGTCATTATTTTTAACCGTAATTCTACTTTCGGAATAGCTATTGTGAAAATATTTGCACGAAACACTGCGCTTTTATCCTTGATCCCCTATTATTACTTGAACTTTAAGATTTGAAAAAAAAAAGCAATTTTTTCGAAGACTTCTTGTTTGGGACTTTATATCAGCTTACGGTTTCATAAATTTGGTTTAGAATATTTGGATAACCAAATAGGTTAAATAATGACAACAACATATCTGTGTTGCATAGGAAATTGTATATGTTTAAAAAAGAGAATACAATTTTTAGGAAATCATTTGCAAGTAATTTAGCGTGTTTAGAGAAGCCCGATGATACTTTTGAAACACGAGTACTTGAGCAATAGGACTAAATGGACATTGTTTCAGTGTGCTGTTTGAAATACTTTTTATCCGTGTTTCTAACTAAAAGCAAATAATTATGAATATTTTCGTTTAATATTATGAGGACGTTTATTTCTTATAACGCCTAGCTATAAGGATCTTCACCTGTCAGCACTACAATTGGCAGAAATGATGTCACCTTATATATTCGATCTCTCTCAAGGTGTGCGCCATCATGACCCCGAAGGTGAGTGGGTCCTTTTAATTTAGAAGCATGGACCACTACCACTCTAAGAAGCATCATTTCACATGGAGGACATTGTGACCACACGGTCTATTTTACGTGCGCTTATCTCCATTAGCGAACATGTCGGATCCTTATGGCCGAATTCGAACTCACTGCCTTCCGATAACGAGAGCAAACGACCCAACTCATCAGATCCCCTCCTTAGCTCATTTAGAATGTGAGTGTGGGGCTCATATATTTTCTTCATGTGAATCATGTATTTTCTAAACTTAAATACTGTAGTTGTTGATCATTATTTGGAAATTTTTGTTAAAAAAATTCAATATATATTCATTTGTTACTCGTTTTAAAACGTAGTTAATTCTATTAAAATATCTGAAAATTGAGATCTTGATTTTTAGATGTTATTTCTGTAACATAGTGTTTGATAACACAGACTCTAATTGACAATTCTATAAAATGAATTTTGTCTTTAATGATCATCCGCCAATTAATACATTTCGTTGCTTTCTTTCTTTAAGAACATGTTACGTTGATACGAAGTTTTAAACCACACAAGTATATTTTAGAAAATAAATTTCAGTGAGAAAATTACTCTTTTATATCTATTTTGATATTATTATACCAAAATAGAAATAAAAGAGTAATTTTCTCACTGAAATTTATTTGGCATATCCATTTCAGTTTTAAAATCACTTGACAGTAAATATCTTGGTATTCTTACTCTCTATCCTTGCGTTATTTTCTGCGTTTTCATTATATGAGGATGTACGTAGAGTCACGATTAATTCTACGGGAATATAAAAATGCCATATAACATTATAAAATTGTTCTATTCCCTTTAAATTTTTATTTTTGTACCTCAACAATAAATCTATTTTTATCTTTTTAAAAAGTCACACAATTTTAAAGCTATTAAAATTATTTAACGATTTTGATAATATCAAAAATAAATTATTTTAATAATACGAAAATAAGTAAGTACATTTTTCATTTTCAGATATTTAAAACTAAATAATAAGGATTCAAAATTCAATTAACTTTACAAAACGAGCTAAAAACTATATAGTAATATTTTCTTAAATCTGTACATACAACAATACGAAGTAGAAAAAATATGCAGTTGTTTCAACAAATATCGAGAGATCATCACTTTATTTCTCATTTTGAAGTTTTGAAAGTAAAAAATACAGAGCATAGGCAACACTTTATGAAGCTATGAAAAGTTTCTAATTGAGAAATAAAAAGCGAAGCAACGAACAATTCCTTTACTGACTAAAGTGAAAATTCTGTACTACATTAAAATTCACATAAACCAAAATATTTTTAAGAAAAGGAATTTAATGCATCGATTTCAAAGTGTGACATTTGTATATCTTCAGTTACAAAAGTTTGAAGTTTATAAAAACTTTTTCATGTATTGCATGACTTTCAATTTTCGGAATATATATATATATATATATATATATATATATATATATATATATATATATATATATAAATATAAATATATATATATATATAAATATAAATATATATATATATATATATATATATATATATATATATATATATATATATATATATATATATATATATATATATACTGTATCTAAGTAAATATATATGTAGGATCAAAAACTGTAAATAGATGTCGCTAGTTGACAGCGAGCATGGCGTATGCTTCCAGACAACAAAGAGAGTAAATGTTACAGGGAGTAAGAGGGCACTTATACTTCTGAATTGCGGACGCGAGTAGGTGCTCCGCCGATAATTATTTATATGATTTTGTTACCAGTGCGAGTAGGCACTGCAACAAAATATCTTCGTCCTTTTTAAATGTTATCGTTTGTCCAATAATTGTAAAATTAAGGTGTGTTCATTTTTTAAAACTGTGTTTTGCTTACTAACCATTGACGCACTCTACAGTTTTATGGGGGCTCGGCTGGGATTGAAATTAGTTATGATTAAATTAACGGAACCAATGGATATAAATAATGTGTGACTGAAGTGATACTAACTGAAATAAAACCCTAATACGAAGTCTACAACCTCAGGTTACCAGCAACAACTAAGGTAAAGTTCTTTTATTGTGATGCGTTGTTTTTGTCTAAAAAAATGAGAAATTTACTTAATAATATAAGAACACAAGAGTTAAGAGTTATTGCAGAAGAACTAGGTTTGAACGTTCCAGCAGAAGGCAAAGTTATAGAGATTAAAAAATTAGAAGTTCTGATATTTTGAAAACTGATTCCGAATTTGTAAAAAATATAGTTAATTTGATTACAGAGGTTCAAAGGAATAAAATATCAGATGAACAACCTCAGATTTATTTATTATTTATTTTATTACATTACATATATTCAGACTTGTATGCTTGATTCTTGAGATCCGCTTGTAAGTCTTCGTCGATAATAGGACAAATAGCACAATGACAGATGTACAACCACAGAAGAATAACGAAGAAAACACCCAGGGCCACGGTGGGAATCGAACCCACACTCTTACGCACTCGAGCGATTAGCGGTGATGCTTTAGACCACTCAGCCACGGAGCGCCCTACAACCTCAGATCGAGTTAGCAAGAATTAAATTAGCTTAAATCGAAAGTGAAATTGAGCTGCAAAACTTAAAGCTGCGATCAGTTAGTGAAAATGTAAATCATGCAGAGAACAATTTTGAGTCGGCTTCATAAAGCCTAGAAATTTTGATCAAAAGTGTCCTATCCTATATCTGTGCCCTATCTTCCTATATCTATACTACTCTTCCTATATCTGTGCCCGAAAGGCCAGAAGCTCGGCATTTGTTTTTTCCATCCCTTGGAAAAGCATATAGAACAAAAAAAGTTCCATCTAAATTAAAATCGGAAATATTAATTTATTAGGGGATAAATGTAACAATGTTATGGCTTATGCTACCGAAACTGAAATTTCTGACTATGAAAAATTAAAAACATTAATTTTGAAACTATTTCAGCCTACACCGCGTGAGTGCTTTACTTATCTTAAATATGTGAGCAAAAACTTTCAATTGAATATCATGTACAGTTTGCTTCACGGCTTATCGCAACTTTCGATTATTATTGCAGATTAAGGGTGGTAAATGATTTTTAAAAAAAATGTGTGATCTTATGCCTTCCGATAAATTGTATGAAACTCTTGATTTTAAAACTAGGGAACATGTACGCATTCGGGAAGTTCGAAATTGGTTCTCTCCAAATGAATTGGGAAGGGAATGCGATCTAATTTTTTTGTCAAGAACAAAACTAAAAAATCAATAGCTCGCGAACTGAAAGGTATGAGAATACAAGATCTAGTTTTAATAAAAATATCCAAAGATAAAAAAGACGTAACTCCGTGTATCAGAATACTAAATCCGAACGATGTTGTTATGTTCGCGGGGAAAATTTTCCTTATTCCCGTGACTGTCTTAACGCTTAGATAAAAATGAAAATTTAAAATATAGTTAGAAAAACACTGCATCGGGAGGTAAAACGAAATTAGACAACAGTGTAGAAAATCAGTTAGAATTTATTGAATTATTAGTTGATGGCAAAAAATAAGTTGCTCTAAATATTCAAGAAGTGAGCTTATTATTGTTAAAGAGCTCTCTTTTTCCGCATAAGCAATCAATAAAGACTATTGAAGTTCAAACTTGTTTCGACCATAACGTTCTCGCCGAAGTGTGGGTGTTTTGTTTTTCTAAAGGAAGAAATCCCCAAGTAGAGTTAGAAGCGGCAATATATGATTCACTGATTGTCGACTGCATCTTCCCTCATCGGTACTTAAAAGTGCTAAAAAATAGGAATTTAGCGAATATGTCAAGGTCAAGTAACGTCAGCTCCCTCAATTTACTGACTAAGGAGGATTCTTATTTTTTTTGAGAATAATTTTTTGCCTTTTATTTTTGCGGTGATAAGTGAGGGAGGGGATATAAATTTAGCGTATATTGATAACAAAAAATTGCGCGATGTTTCTAATTTAATTAAAAATTAGAAACCACTTAAAGAGCCACGTAAAACTGATTTAAAAATGAATATTATATAAAAGATGATTTGCCGGTTTCACAGCGCTGTAGAATTCCTTTTTCGGAACAAAAAGTAGTCAATCAACAAATTGAACAATGGTTACGGAATGGAAAAACCCTCTTGTTCAGAATTCACCAATTGTTTTATGTAAGAAACGGGATGGAACTTCGCGCTAATGTGTGAATTTTAGGGAATTAAATAAGAAGGTTATTAAAAAGACTCGTTTTTTTCCGATGGCTCAGTTAGAAGAACTTGGTCCGATTGTGTTGAAGATATTAAATTAATGATTAACGTTTCATTGTAAATAATGCAATAACGATTTTAATAAAAATAATGAAATTCATTTTAACAAATAGAGAGCTATTTGTTGCTCCCGCGCTGGCTGAAGAACGAGACAATTCTTCCGCCGTGCGCAAGAGCTACCACTTTGGTAACAGTGAAAGTGTACAAGTGGCGCCATTCCATGCCGCCCACCTTGAAAGCTTTAAGAGCTTTCAGTTACAACATAAAGAATCTGAAACGAAATAATAAAATGATTATTGTGGTTGCATAATAATAAATTGAGTATATATTCAGGAATTCGTAAAAAAACTTTATGAATTTAAAGTCAATTTAAATTCTACAAAGTTTCGTCACGGGCCTTGACAACAGTCCATTTGCAGTTTTTAATGTTACGACTCTGACTCTTCCATCATGTCCAGGATGCACAGAATTAACTCTACCAAGTTTCTATTACATTGGTGGTAGATTGTCATCTGCAATGAGGACAATGTCGCCGATAGTTAAATTTTCTTTTGCTTGCTTCCACTTTGATCGTTGCTGCAATTGAAGAATGTATTCCTTTTGCCAACAATTCCAGAAACGCTGGACGATTCTTTGAGTGAGTTGCCACCTGGAAAGGTAATTCATCTTCGTTTTTTGGTAGTCTTATTCAGGTATACCTGTTAAGGAACCTCCATCTATAAAATGTCCTGGAGTTAATGCTGTGAAATCGCTTGGTTCGTCTGACATCGGTGATATGGGGCGTGAATTCAAACAAGTCTCGATTTGTGTGAATATTGTATAGAGTTCTTCAAATATTAATGTTACATATTGGATGTGTGTGTGGGGGGGATTTTTCTGAGATGCTGTTTCACACATTTTATGTTAAATTCCCAAAATCCTCCCATATGTTTAGCACTTGGATTGAAATGTCATTCTACTCCATTCTGACTTTAATAATCTGACACTTTCTTATCGTGTTTATGTAATTTAAGAAATGACGTGATTTCTCCTTTAATTTATGATTTGCTTCAATGAAATTAGAGCCCCAATCACTATAAATATGTGAACAGTTTCCTCGACGAGCGGTAAAGCGTTTGAGAGCAGCGATGACTGAATTAGTTGATAAGTCACTGACGAGTTCTAAATGCACCGATTTCATTGCAAAACATATGAATAGACCTAAATAATCTTTAGAAGTTTTAATCTTAGTAGCTCTTGAAATGTTTACTGAGAAAGGCCCAGAATTCAGCTTCGTCCACACCACAATGAATGAATGGTAGAGATGGATTTATATCCGTGAGGCTGGTAAATCTCCCATTTGTTGCGTTAGTCTTTGAGCTCTGTAACGTTTGCAAACAACAGAATTCACCATGATTTTTCGTATAGCTGATCTGGCTGAAATAATCCAGAACTGCTCTCTGACACATACTTCCATTGATTGATCACCAGCATGTAGATGATTTAAATGAAAATCCGTTAAGATTAATTTCGTTAACAAGTTATCTTTATGTAAAAGAATAGGATACTTTTGTGAATAAGAGAAATGTTTGCATGTCTTAGTCAACCAACCACCTTTAATAAGCCTTCATGTAACACTGGATTAAGTGATAAAAGTTTACTTTTCACTGATAATGGTTTAGATTTCTGCAAGGTTTCGAGTTCTGCATTGAAGACTTCCCTTTGTGTTTTCTTAACACAAAACAGAAAAGCATGTTTAAGTTCAGAAGCAATAAGAAATCCTAAATTTCTTTTATTTGACGGTTGTTTACGGTTTTGAGTAAATCGAAAGCAATATACAAGCACTCGTTTTAACTTTGACAGAGACAAAAATTTTTTCAAAAGACCAAAGTTCTGAAATTCCATTGTTTGTGTAATTAGACTTACAACTCTTTTTCTTCACGTTTTATTTCTATTTTGTTGTTTTCTTTACACTTGGGTTCATGAAAAATGCATTTGAACTTTCCTAGAAATGGTGGTCCGTTCCACCAGAGATTATGATTTTTAAGTTCACTCAGACTTATCACGTGAGGCCGAAATTAACGCTGACATTAATTTGCCTAACAAATGAGCACCGCATAATTCTAGAGTGGGTAACGTTAACTTTTTTAATGGAGCCAATTTTGATTTAGATTTTATTCAATTTACTTTAATGTTTCCATTGCTATTTATGGATCGTACATATATTCCAGCAGCGTATGCTTGTTCTGATGCATCTGAAAATGCATGTATCTCATATCTTACAACATTATTGATTAAAACGTATCGAGGAATGTTTAGCTTTTCTAATTCATGTAAATTGTTCTTGAATGTATTCCAAATGTTTTTTAAATGAGATGGTAAAGAATCATCCCAATCTATTTTTTATTTCCATAATGTTTGGATTATGATTTTACCAACTATCGTTACTGGTGAAATCCAACCCAACGGATCGAATACTTGAGATAACATAGATAATAAAGAACGTTTAAAAATGTATGCATGTTTACAATTCATTGAGAATTTAAATAAAAATACGTTTTCAAGATCCCACAATATACCTAATGTTTTAACTGTGTTATCTGATTGAATTAGATAGTCATTAATTTCCAATAAATCATTGCTCAAATTTCGTAATACTAGTGGTTCATTTGATGACCACTTTCTAAGTTCAATTCCTCCTTTTTTAATAATGCATCGATTTCTATATAATCGCAGTTTAATTGTCTCTTCTATTGTATCTCTACCTGAAATAAAATCATCTACATAAAAGTCCTTCATGCAAATCAAAGGAAATGCTTGTCCTTCACTGTGTACTAATAGTTGAAGACAACTAGATAAGTTGCTGAAGCTTCCTTAGGTTACTGTAAGCAGACGATAAGTGCTTTTTGGTTCACTGGGAGAATTTCTTCAAATTATTCTTTGGAAATTTGAATCTTTCTGAGCAATCCTTACCTGCCTATACATTTTAGTAATGTCTGTTTTTAGTGCTATTTTCCTTTCCCTAAATCTTTATATAAGATTAAAAAGAGGATCTTGAATAGTTGGTCCATTTAACAAATGTCAATGCCAAAATTTTTAATCATTTAATGAAACATTATTCGTAGTTTTGAGAAAGCATCAAATACTACTCGGAATTTAAGATCTCATTCATTTTTTATGCAATGATAAGGAATGTAATATGTAGATTCACTGTTTGTATTTAACTCATGATCAGGAACTACTTCCTTGTGACCTAATTTTACCTAATCACTCAAAAATTTTTAATAGTTCGCCATTAAGCTTGGTTGACGCATCAGTTTATTTTCAATTTGTTTGAAACGATTGATTGTCATTTCCCTTGACTCACAAAAAGGTTTCACATCTGGTTTAAATGACAATAGCACAATATAACGACCAAAATGATCCCTAGAATGAGTTTCCTGAAAATGATTATCACACAGAATCTCTTCTTTAGACTACTTACAGACTTCAGGGACTTTTTCAATTGGCTAGAATTTCTGCAGTGAAGACTCTATATCACTAATACAATGATGCAAGCGAACACCACGTTGTTTCGAATTACCTGATGTAATTTTTCCAAAGACAACCCAACCAAAAATTGTTTCATGTGCTGTTATTGATTCATTGGGAGCTTTGATACAATTACTAACAAATACATCTGAATCAAAATTTGGACCCAAAAGTATATCAATTCTACCTGAAACATCATAATTCGGATCAGTTAATTTTAATGAATCGAAACAATCTAACATTTTTGTATCTACTTAAAACTGAAGTAAATCTCAAATAACTTTTTTTTAAATGTGCAATTCAGTTAGTATGGATTTTTTGTTGTACAGCGACATTAAATCCACAATACACTACCATTTGCGGTGGCAGTTTGTTTTCCAGAAACACCAGAAATTCGGAATTTAATAGTTTTCTATTTAAATTCAATTTTTTTAACGTATCCTTCGCTTATAAATGATGATTGTGATGAGCTATCAATTAAAACCCGACATTGTTTGATAATTATCGCTAGAATCGATTACATTAACTATAGCTGTAGGTAATAAAACTTAACTGTCTCAAAAAATTGAACGATCAGTTGGTAATACTGGATCAACTTCTGAGTTTGATTTAACGTTAGAAATCGTATTTTGATTTTTCAAGCTAGGCTATAATGTATTATGTTTGAGACTACATTTTTAACACCCACTACTATTAAAGTCTGATGTAACCTGATTCATCCTTAAACAATTTTTGCATACCTTATTTTTTACAAGAAAATCTTTTTTTCTGGATATGCGACAATTTTATGAACTTCTCACATTTATAAATCGGATGCGTGTCTTTGCAGAAAAACATGCACAAGGAACAACTAAATGCGAAGATACGTTTTCATTCTTACTATGTGGTTTAAACTTATTTTGACTCGGCATTACCCGTTTATTTACCTTAACAAACACCAACGCAGCTGCACGCAATTCCTCAAGCGATCTTATAAACCGATCTTTATGTAACAGATGCCAATCCCTTAAGGATTCGGGGTCTAGCTTTCTACCCAAAAAATAAATAAGAATAGTATCCCACCTATCCCTGGTGTCGTGGCATCAGATTTTATGCATCGATTATGTTTGGCGATATTAAATTTATGATTAACGTATCATTTTATATAATGCAATAATGATTTTAACAAAAACAATGAAATTTATTATAGCAAATGGAGAGCTGTTTGTTGCTCCCGCAATGGCTGAAGAACGAGACTTTTCTTCCGCTGTGCGCAACAGCTACCACTTTGGTAACAGTGAAAGTGTACAAGCGGCGCCGCTACAGAACTTTTGAATCATTCAGGGGAAGCGAAGTTTTTCTTAAAATTAGATTTAAAGAACGGATTTTTTCATGTTCCTGTGGTGGAAAAGTGAACTAAATATTCGGCATTTATCAGTCATGCAGATTTATGTGAACTTTTGAAAACTCCTTTTAGTTTGTGTACATCGCTTAGTGTATTTCAAAGATTTATTTAACATTGTGTTTATAGACTAATGAGGGATAATACTGTTGTAGTTTATACGGATGGTTTAATTATACCGTCACTTAATGAGGAGGAAAATTTAGAAAGTTAAAACGTGTTTTTGCAGTAGCTAAAGAATATGGATTAGAGATTAATTTTAAAAATATCAATTTCTTAAAAGAAAAATAGAATTTCCAGTATATATTATTGAGGATGGTACAATTCGCCCTTCGCTTGAAAAGACAATTGCGGTTCAAAATTTTCCAGAGCCCGAAAATCTCAAGCAGATTCAGAGCTTCTTAGATCTTACTGGATTATAAAAATTTATTTCTAACTATGGTAAAAGTTGCCAAACCATTAAGTGATCCTCTTCGAAATGGAGTAGAATTTAAATCTGGATTATCTCAAGAAGTTTTCAATAGATTAATAGAACTTTTGTCAACAACTGCTTTTCGACATATTTTCAGACAAGGAACCCCACTAGTATTACATACAGATGCAAATAGCCTGGGATTTGGTGCTGTTTTGCTATAGAAATCTGAAGATGGACGATTTCACATAAATAGAAAATCCAACCCCAGAAAAAAAACTATGTAGTTACTAGCTTAAAGTTTTAGCTATAGTGGAAGCTCTTTAAAAGATTTTATTTATTGGGATCTAAAATCAAAATTGTAACAGACTGTGAGGTTTTTCCAAAGACTATGTTTCAAAAAGACATCTCTCTTAAAATAGCTCAGTGGGCATTACTGTTGGAAAAGTTTGAATACAAAATCGTTCATAAATCAGGGAAACAAATGAGGCATGTAGAGGCCTTAAGTAGAAATGGCGTTCTGATGGTTACTCGTTCTCAGGGAGAACTGATTGTCAGAATTGCAGCTGCACAAAACGGTGATGAACATCTCCAGTTGCTGAAATCCTTAGTCGAGAAAGGGCAGAAGGAAGATTACTTTGTGAAAATGGAGTATTGTACAAGTATGACAGTGGTCAGGAATTACTAGTGGTACCAGAAACATTAGAACTTGATATCATACGAAAAGCTCATAGCAAAGGACATTTTGCTGTTTCTAAGACAGAAGATCTTCTTAAGCAAGATTTTTACATTCTTCACCTTAGAAAAAGAAATGAACAAGTCATCATTAATTTATGGAATGCATTTTGTGTGAAATAAAATATGGAAAATGTGAAGGTCTACTCAACCCTATAGTGAAGGAAAACACTCCCTTAAGTACTATTCACGTCGATTTCATTGGCCCTTTTCCTTCAGCAAATAAGAATTATAATCATATTCTCACAGTTGTGTTTCTCTGCTTTGTTTTTAACGATTTTAATATCAATTTATGTTTCCTATTGCATCTCTATTTTTATGCTTCGCATTTTTAAATGACATTTTAGATTATTTGTCCAAAAATAAATGGAGACGGAAGGTCATTTTTACCGTATTCATTGATCCTTAAAATTTCCATTTGTTAAGAAGCATTGTTAAGATACCATTTGAAGGGAAATAGAGTCAATATCTGGGATTGTTAAATAAAGATCTGCAATTAATCATGAGTCTCTGAGAATAAAACTTCAACTATAACCTTAATTGCTTATTGGCTCTGTGGCTTCCAATAAAAGTTGTTTTTTTGTATGTAGAGGGCCCTTGCACATTTTGTTGATGATTTTCATGGAGTGAAAAGAAAAATTTACATTTTGTGTAAAAAATTTGAGAGTCCTTCAAGAACTTTTATCTGGGGCCTGGTTAGCTTAGAGCGTCGTTTTCATCATCGAGAGATTGTGAGTTGTTGTTATTTATGACACTTGGACAAGCCATCCTCGCTAGCCAACGGCTATGTGGAATTAAGTCAGAAAGGTGCGCCTTTTGTTTAACCAGAGTACCACGAAGATGCTCCACCATTATAAATCCTTCATTTTCAACAGCATGCTGGGTGACGGCACAGTTTGGGGACAACCTTTTAAACCCTGGAAGATGCTGCTTGCTCACGATGGTGATGAATGGACTAAACCCGATAACCGATTGGTACAGAACGGGGTTCACTCCCATCTCTTATGTATGTATGTATGTGGTTAAACACCTTTGTGGTTCCTGTCCAAAATAAAGCTGCAAACTACCCAAATCCCTTTCTGCTACTCTTACTCACCTTCTTACTTGTCTAGATGCCTCTTGGAGACAGCTGTGGGTTTAGCAGGATAAAACATAGGCGGAACTTGTTCGTCGCAACAATAACACGAAGGTGAAAGCACATTTTTGCTCTGAGACTTCTTCTATAGATGGCACCATCAGAGAACCCACTCCCTGAATTTTAACTTTGATCCGAAGGGGGAAGAAATTTTCTCCAGATCATTACACCTATGGTAACTGCTCAACGACCGACCACATGACTTTCGATTCCACAAATTTAATGAGCTCGTATATCAGATAGTGAGTTGAAATCCTGACTTAACCTTTTGTTAAAGTTCCATTACGTTCACTACAAGTGGACGTTAAATATGTCATTGTTGCAACGTCTTCCAAAGAAAATAATGTTTTTGGGGGTTGCAGGTCAAGTATTGGGGGTGTTAGGCTTGATCCCTGCTACAGAAACACGAAGAATCCCACTCGGCTACTTCTACATTACTGGTACACCCCAACTCCGAGCTAGGTACAGAAAAAATGTGCTTGTACAACAGCTAATTCTTAATTATCATTCTATATCGTAATTTCCAAGTTAATAAGTCAATTTTGTAATAACAAAAAGAGCATTTTCTTCCTTTCCATTTGAATGGTTATCACAAATTACTGTAGATCCGTGTTTAGATAATGCTTATATTAAGATTCCAAAATCACAAAATTCCATCGGTAATACATAAAGGTATTTAGCAGGAGTATTAACGAAGTATGTGGTCTTAATTCCTGTTACTTGTTCTGTTTTTACTAGAAAATTACATGGATGGTGATATGATGCTGCTTTTTCTTAGTCTTGATGCACTTCAATGGATTGATAAAGTAAATATCGGTTGTTGTTGTTGTCGTGTGCCAGCCAGGCTGGCAATATGGGGTGCGCTGCTCCACTTTTCCAACTGAACCATATTTGGTGTGGAGTCCGACTTCTTCAGTACACACATGCCATAGGGACCCGTTTATAGGGTAGGCAATCATTCACTCCTCATTCAACCAAGGAAAGGACAAGACAGGATAGATTGAGAGAAAGTATATCCATGCCCGAACCGGGATTCGAACCCAGGACCTCCCTATCCGCAGTCAGGCTCGCTGACCACTAGACAGGTTGAGCGGCAGTAAATATCGGTAATTTCATATTAAAAAGACGAGTGAAAATATTTTCATGAAAATATTTAGAGTTATTTTTGACATTTTTGTCGAATTCTTTTATTTTCACTTTGATTCTTAATGAAAAACTACCTACAATCGCAAGTCCTTTATAAAAACTTTATTTTAATTCTGTCAACTATCAAGCACAATTTTCTTCTTTTTTACAACAATAATTTTATCTTTTTCTTTTCTAATCACTTAAATAGAATCACCAAGCTACATCCAGTGTTACGACATTTTTAGCTGATAAGTGTTTTTCATTTCACAATCTGTAGCATGTTCCAATTTCATATATAGGACTCAAAGAAAGACGATGAGGAATGCATTTTTCTGCCTTTTTAGAATTCAAAATGTATTTAATAATTTATTTAAAGGTAAAACTATGAAGTTTAATTCATTTCTAGAATACTTTTGACGTTTTTAATTTTGTTTTAAAGGTTTCTACTTTGCAATATAAGAAAAGTTTCTTTTTTCTTTAAAGTTTTTCTTTTAAGATATATCAAATTATGATTTTTTTTAATGTTTATAATATTTCATATCATGACTTTAGGTATTAAAAATCTATGATTTCTACAGAGAATTTCTGAATTATTTAATAACAGTAAGTTCGAAAATGTGTAAAAACGTACCAAACATCCATAGTTTTTTTTAAATGCACAATTTTGTATCTAAACAAAAATTCTGAATTTTAAACCATAAATAAATTTCTAAAAATATAACTGTTCTGAAAATAAATTTTCCATGCAGATGATTTTTTATTACGGCGAGCAAGAAAAATTCGCGAAAAACTTCTGAGTAATACAATGTAAAATATATAATATTTATACACAATTGTTTTCTTTGTAATCTATTTTCTTAAGAAATTCAATGTCAATGCATTACTGATATATCACTATGAAAAATTGAGAAAAAGATTTAAAATAATTTAAAACAAATTTTTAACAAATTTTATATACACATATAGAGAATATTTTTCACATCAGTTATAAAAAACTTAAAAACAGATCTGTATCTCACACCTGAAACATACCCAAGTGAATCTCGAGTTACAAAAGTAACAGTATTTGTAGCCAAGATGTTTCTAAAGAATTCAATTTATATTCATGCCTATAATAAAATAAAATTATATTTTTTTTGTAGTTTCGATAACTCTAAGCGTTTTTATATTCAGCTAGTGTATATCTACTTCAAATTTCATAGAGCTGTCAGTTAAACATAAAAATACATTTACAACAGGTTTTTGTTTTCATTTTACAAGTTAAAAATATACCATCTAAATAAATAGACATTTATTCCTAAACATTAAATGGGTACATTTTAAAGCAAACTTATTTTTCTTGTGGTTATAATCTAAGGAGTTTACAGTTTGTAAACACATTTAGCTATTTTAAGTTATAAGTTTGACGATTTTTTTGTTTCTCGTTACTCAGGAATGATAATTTTATCATTCTTTTATTTTTTAATTAATTTCATTGTCTTTTATTTGCGGAAAAATCCAGGATTCTCTCTTAAGCCAAAGTTTTTTGTTTAAATACATTAATATAGAAAATAAGTACTTCTAAATATCTATTTAAAGAGCAATCAGGGAAACAAAAGTTTAATTTTAGTTGATTATCAGCATATTTATTCTATTTATTAGGAAACAAAAAATATTCTATTATACTTTTCCAAATTTAGTTGTATTACGAAAATTAGAAGACTTATATATTTATTAATAACTTCTGAAGACAGTGTTTGTCACTCGAGATAGATGTAAAATTAACAATCATAAAAAATATTACCTGATACGAAGCTTAAAATGTGAGCTACCTATACGGTACCATCCCTCCATTTTATACATGTTAAGCAGGTGTATTGCTTTTCATTTTTATACAGATGCATAATTGCAAATTTATAAGAATGAAAGTATAAAAAATTAATATAATTTATATTAAGAAAATTAACAAGGGACAACATACAAATTATTAATACTCATCCTATTCTAATGCTACATTTCCCATAAAATGTTTTTAAAAAATTTCAAATCATCTCTGAACGGTGGGCACTGTGAGACTAACCCTTCGCCACAACAAGGTCGGAAACTGCAACTCATTTATCGTCATCCAGTGGTCACCTGTGAATCGAGTCACGAAGTTCATCAGGATTGCCCACGTCACTCACGCAGCACCAAAGGTAGGGTATTGAATCTTGTAGATCTTTGTAAGATATATTCTTTAAAAGATGAAATGATTCCAAAGTTGATGCAACAACTTAATATTCTTTCGAAATCCTGGTAATGAACTGTAGTCATCGTAATGGGAAACAAACTGTAAATGAATGTGGCTACATTTTAATGTCCTACGACATGGTGGCTTACTTGTGATTAAAATTGCTTTCGTGTGACTATAAAACAACAGTTCTATTACATTATCTATTCAAAAAATTCAATGCTGAAGGAGCCTATGCATGTTTAGAATTCTGTCAGGTTTAATGCTCCCTTGTTTGTGTGGGAACAGTAGCAATAATCGTTGAATAGAAGAACACCGAAACAGATGTTGTCTTTGTAAATTGATCGTGATTTAAGAACATGAGGTAGCTGACTGTATTAGAAAATCGGGTATAGAAATAGGTAGCTGAAAATATATTGCAATAATCTAAATTTTCGATGCGATAGTTTTTATATCTTATTATATTAGAAAATATTAAAATACCATCAGTAATTACATTAATATTAATGGAATAAGGGAAATTGCATTTATCTAAATATACGCCATTCATAACCTAAATAATTAAGGATGTCACTTAAATATATCACTATCACTTTGCGACAGACATTAAAGTTGATTTGATTTAATTTTGGCTTTGTTTGTCAATCTGGGGTCACTTTTTGCAGGAGACACCCATAACTCGAACCTACAGCTTAAAGTAAAGTGAGATCTGAATCACAACAAATAACATCGCCGTAACTGAAGTATCCAGATTAAGTAGGTGGGTCATTAGTATAACTATAGGCTCTAAATTCACTTTCTAATAAGAGCCATGACAGGACAGATTTATAAGGACATCATTCTGAAACAATATGTTCTCTTTATCTAGAAGTGCCGTGGGCTCTTAAATTGTGTTTATGGATGCAACCAGCTTTATCGTTTGAACATCATCTGCTACTACCTTCAATCGGAGGAATATTACAGGTATGGAACGCCCATCATTTTCATCGGACTTCAAACAGATAGAGCATGCGTAAGACATGTTTGGCCGACAACTCACATCCTATCAACCACCTACTTTTATTGTACCTGACTTTTGGAGAGCATTGCTTGCTGAGTGGAGTTCTCTGTCTTAAGTGCAGCTTGGCAATGTTATCCTCAGTAGGCCTCAACGTTGAACGGACTGTATTTCTTCATATGGGAAACATACGATGCATTAATCATCATACCAACAACTTACTATTCAGTTGTTGTACGGGAGGTATGCATTATAAATGCTCCAGGTAGCTATAGGCTACATACAATTTTTTACTTGTGTATTTTACGTGTGATTTTTTTACATTTTCAATAAAGAAGATGGAAGCTTTATCAGTACTTTTATTATAAAACTTAATAGTGTAACCCTTAAATTATTTTATATTATATAGTTCGTTTAAATTAATGAACATGTTGCTGTTGTTTTTGTTTGGCGTAGTTTATGTCAATACAACTGTACGATATTCCGGAGTTTGCTTTTAAACATTTATTGAAACATTAACTTATTTACATTGCACGTTACACAAGTATATATATATATACGAGTTACATTCAAAACGAAATACACCGATCGATCATTTACATATTTTCACTTCTGTTTTTTCCTCTGCATTTGCCATTCAGCCAACACTAAATCTTCGTGGAGAATGCTGTGTTGCCACAGTACATCCCCCCAGTGCGTAGCACGTTAATGAGTATCGTGGAATAATTCTCACACGACTGTCTGAACGTGTGGGATAAGTTGTTGGTTCCTTGATCTTTTGAGTGGAACTTTTGGAATATGTAGTTGGTGTAGCATCTCTCTGGAACGGCAGAGGAATATCCGAGGTGCCAAATGAACTGTCACTCTCTGAAGGCTTGAGGGAAAACACTGGTTTTAACCTATCTTTGTTTACAGTTGTTTGATGACCATTCACATCCAAAGTGAAAGTTGATTCTTGCCGAGATAACACTTTAAAAGGTGCGTCATATGGCAGTTGCAGTAGACGCTTCACCGCATTGTGTCTTAACAAAACATGCATGCAGGAAGAAAGCTGTGCTGGAATATAGAATGGAGAGCACGCCGATAAATATCTAGACGTAGGAGATGGTGATAAGTTTGACATGTGTTGTTTCAAAGCCAGGACAAACGAGGTATCCGGGAGGCTAGACGACGCATTTGTGAATCTTGGCTTGAGGAAGTCGCCTGGTCAACGAAGAATAGTGCCATATACCAGTTCTGCTAATGTCGCTTCCATTCCGGTTTAAAAACAGAACGCAAACCAAGCAGCCAGCAACACAGTTGGCAGAACTTCCGTCCAGCGATGTATTCCGTGTGCCATAATGGACTGTTTTAGACTGCGGTGCCATCTCTCCACGAGTCCATTAGATGAAGGATGGTACGGTGTTATCCTGATGCGCTGAATACCTAAGAGATCGGTAAGTGCACTAAATAAATTGGATTGGAATTGGCGCCCCTGATCAGTCGTGACTTTTTCAGGAACACCAAAATGAGCAATCCAGTGATTATAGAATGCTCGTGCGACAGTGTCAGCAGTTATATCTGACAAAGGAAGGGCTTCTGGCCATCGCGTAAAATGATCAATGCACGTTAATAGATAAGTTGAACATTCTGATGGTGGCAAAGGCTTAACAAGATCCAGGTGAATATGAACAAACCATTTGTCTGGAACTGTAAATCGTTGAAATGGGCTTTTAGTATGACATTGAACATTGGATTTTTGACAAGAAATGCATGCTCGAGTCCATGCGTTGATATCCGTAAGCATTGATGGTCATACATACCGTTGCTGAACCAGTTTCTTAGTTGCACTTACTCCCGGATGTGATAAGTTGTGCAACTATTCAAACACGAGTCGACAAAAAGGTACAGACAAATAAGGATGAACTGTTTCTTTCAAGGTGTCACAGTAAACAGCTGAGTTTTTGTTAAATTTAAATGGTTGAAGCCTAAGACTTCCACTGGGATTTGTTAACAGCATCTGTAACTCCATGTCAGACTGTTGTGCCTCTGCCAAAGCAGAAAGGTCAATGATAGAAGGAATGTGTGTGGATATATCTAGAATGCGGGATAATGTGTCAGCTACTACATTTTCTATTCCACTGACATGTTGATTGTCCGTAGTAAACTGGCCATTATAGTCCAGCTGTCGTGTTTTTCTGGGAGAACATTTATCCGTTTTCTGACGAAATGCATATGTGAAGGGCTTATGATCAGTGAATATTGTAAAAGTTCGACCCTCGACCATATACCGGAAATATTTAACAGCTGAATAAGCCGCAAGAAGTTCACGGTCATACGCACTGTATTTTCGTTGGGCTGGTGTAAGAGACTTCGAATAAAAAGCCAATGGTTGCCAGTCACTGTTCACCCGTTGTTCCAAGACAGCTCCCATACCAATGTCTGAGGCGTCTACCACAAGAGACAAATGAGCTGATGATACAAAATGAGGTAAAGTATCAGAGTGAGCAAGTTCCTCTTTGCTCCGCAAAAAAGCTTTACTTGCCTCTTATGTCCATACCACTGGATTCTTATCATTTTTTTCACACCTTTCAAATATTTGTTAAAAACCACCTGTGTGTGTGCAGCGTGAGGAACAAAAAGTCGATAGAAATTCAGCATAGCTAAATATCGTCGTAACTCTTTAATAGTTACAGGTCGCGGGAATTCAAGGATTGCCTCAACTTTGTCTTTTAAGGGTCGAATGCCTTTCGCAGAGATGTTATGACCTCAGTCCAAAAATACATTTAGATGCATTTAAGCGTACTCCGTATTCGGAGAAACGTTCAAACACAATTTGTAAATGCTTAAGATGTTCCTCATGACTCGAAGAAGCTACAAAATATCGTCGAAGTAAGGAATGCGAAAATCACAACCTTGCAAAACTTAGTGTATAAATCGCTGGAAAGTTGACGCAGCGTTAGCTAAACCAAACGGCACATAAAGAAATTCAAATAACCCGAATGGAGTTGTTACAACAGTTTTTGGTACGTCTTTAGGACGTACGGAAATTTGATTGTAAGCTCTCGCAAGATCTAATGTGGAAAATATGTTTTTTTCTATACAGTACTTGCAAACAATCCTGAATGTGTGGAACTTGATAGCGGTCAGGAATAGTGATCGCATTCAATCTCCTGTAGTCACCACATGGACGCCAACTCCCATTAGATTTTGGCACCATGTGGAGTGGGCTCGCCCAACAGCTGCTGGACGGTCTGCAAATACCTGCAGAAACCATGAATTGAAACTCTTGTTTGGCAGCTTGCAGTTTATCAGGAGGAAGTCTCCGTGGTTTTGAAAACACAGGAGGATCTTTGTCTCAATGTGTTGCACATCGTGTTTGGGTGGAGTCAGAGAAGACGATGCATTTGTTAAACCAGGAAAGGAGTTAAGCAGTGTGTGAGAAAGTAAGACATCCAAAACTACTCTAACCTTAGCTCGTGGCTTAATTAGAACTGATCCCTTTGTTGTTAATTTGGTCAAGGTATCCTGCAGTTTTCCACGCCGAACGTCTACTGGAAGACCAAAATGTCTGAGAAAATCTATTCCAATAATAGGTCGAGAAACTTCTGCCAGAATGAAAGGTTCCTGCCCCGCGACTTGCTGCGGCTTCGCGAACGACCACAACGAGACCTAAAGTGTTGATTTTTAGGTGACTTCTTGCTACTTCCAACCTCTCTAATCGTGAAGAAATGTCGAGAAGTAAAGTTTTAAAGTCTGCATTGTCACTATTGACGGTGGAAATGGACCCAGATGCGGCCATAATGCCGTCCGCCATTTCGGCGAGTTTGTCCAGCATGTCACTGGAAATAGCTAAGATTTGTTGCACATGTGTAGGCAACCCCTGAAGGAATAGTGTTTTGAGCAAATCATCTCCTATCTTCGTTCCCGCTTTGCTTTGCATCTCTAATAGCAGCCGAGGTATTGATGCTTTCTGTCTCCTAATTGCATGTCGGAGATAAGATCACGGAGACGCTGATCTTCACTGTCTGCATATTATTTAACTAAATGGACTTTTAAAACATCGTAGGGATTGTCCGTCGGTGGGTTAAGGATAATATCCCCTACAATTCCTAATTTTTCGGGTTGTAGCGCAGCTATCAAATGATGAAACTTTGTAATGCTACTCGTCATACCCGCCAACGTAAATTGGAATTCCAATTGTCAGAACCAAAGTTTCGGGTTAGCACGCCAAAACGGGGTCACTTTTACCGCTACCCGTTGGATTGCTTCTGTATTTACTACAGCGGGGGATTCATTTTACACTGTTTGCTATTTATAACAGCTTAAATATATATATATATATATGCAAATTGAGTATAGCAGGTAAAGAGCAATTAAATAAACACTTAAATGAAAAGTTAAGATAGATTTGCTGACATACACAGGGAAAAAACTATTCATCGTTCAAACTGTGTCCAATACAGATAAGCTAAATTTTGATAAGTACAAGATATCAGAAGGCAATAGCCATCATGGTACCGTTTCGAACCAACCGTTCGTACAGCTCACATATAAAAAGGGAAAGTTAAAGAGAGTACTTACAATTGCGGGCTTCGTTCAGTATGTTATATCCAAATTCGAAAATATATCCAAGAAAATGAAAACACACATTCATTTGGTAAAACGCGAATTTCAATATCCAACATATATACTTCCAGTAATTGCTGATATCAGTAGGAAATAAAAAATTTTCTCGCTTTCATTATATCAGCTGCTGGGAGAAGGATGCATTCAGATTGTCAACCATGTTGCTCAACGCTGAACTTCAAATGTCGGCAGTAAAAATCACGTACGGGTCACCCATGTTGCTGTTGTTTTTGTTTGGCGTAGTTTATGTCAATACAACAGTACGACATTCCGGAATTTGCTTTTAAACATTTATTGAAACATTAACTTATTTACATTGCTCGTTACAAAAGTTTATATATATACGAGTTACATTGAAAACGAAATACCCGATCGATCATTAATTTACATATTTTCACTTCTGTTTTTCCCTCTCCAGTTGCCATTCAGCCAACATTTAAACTTCGTGGGGAATGCTGTGTTGCCACAAGCATTTGAAGTAATTTGTATCATGTTAAGTAATTATTTAAAGTATAACCTAAAAAATGACTAAATTTAAAGAGTCAGAATGCGGAAAAAATATATATTTGCATTTTCTAAATGAATTTAAAATAAGTTAAATTAATTGATTAGATGTTTTAGTTTTCTTCATAAATTTAAAAGAAATTACTTTTGATTTTTTTTTTTTGCTAATTTAAGTATTTTTGTATTTAATATATATTTACTTATTCATTTTTTCTCTTATTGAGTAAGTCCGATTTAGATTTTTCTGGCATAATCGAAACGATTTTACACCATCTTAGGCTTTGATGAGAAGTGGTTTTATTTGTTTTTTAATTGTTCTATTGTAAATTACTATCAGAGTTTGGAATTTTATTTAAATTTTAAAAAAACATTTAATATATATATATATATATATATATATATATATATATATATATATATATATATATATATATATATGTATGTATGTATGTATGTATGTATAATGAGACAATATTAGATTCACATATAAACTAAAATAAGTACGCTTAGAGTTTTTCTTTTTAGGATGCCAGATACACTATACAATTTTAATGTGAAAAATGAATCTACTTTACCACTGAAAAAGATAACTAGATGTCGAAAAGGCCTATCAGACCGACTAGTTTAGAATTGCCTGCATTCCTTTGTGAATACTGAATTAAATACTGCTCTATTATTTATGATAAAATAATGAAAAGCAGATTTTCTGCAAAAAGACAGCTTTTTTATTGAGACTGTGTCGAATACCGTTACTTGTTTGTCTACTCATCAGCTTTAATGGTCTACTTGATCAGCTTTTATATTTGGTCGCTCTTCATTGCATCCTGTTGTTTTATCTGGTTATATGTTACAGTTGATTCAGTGCAGGCTAATACTCATTCTTATTTAGGAAATGAAAGAATCAGTCTGGGATTTTAAGCATAAAAAACCTTTACATAATCAAAAAAACTTCGATTGATGTCTACGACTATCTTGATTAAATGTATTTTTTTATCTAGATGATTCATTGTTATTATTTTTTTTATTTTAAAAAATATATTTGTTTGCAAACATTTTATGCTTAAAAGCATACTATATTCTTGTGCCTTAAAAATATAACATTAAAATCAATTTCATATTTTACCTAATGGGAATATCTCCTTGTATGCATCTGATTTGCATCAAATGAATGATTTGCCTTCCAGTGTGAAATACAACACTTCAGGTTTGATTTGTACTCCATCCACGACTGTTTGCATCAATGCCGAAATTACATCAAATAAAATCTCGAGGTTGGGTAAACTGCCATTGTAGACAAAAACTACAAAACTACTAAAGGAATTAACTCAAACCAAATTGGTACACCTTCTGAAGTTTTATTGAGAAGTAATAATAAATTTCACAAGTTATTTCATCATTGCTTTTTAATATTGTTTTATCTGAAACACCGTTCTTGCATGATTTATCATTGGAACCTAAAGCTGAAAAATGAAAAGATGAATAATTTTACGTAGATTATATATATTACCAAACAATCTGTCTGGGATTTACTAATGAGGGTTAGCTTGATAAATTTTACTAAAAAAATCAAAGAAAAACAATAGACGCTCGTTTTTACGAACTTACAGTGACCAGTAAAACAGTTCGTAAAAAAAAGTTTGAGAAAAATAGTTCAGTAGATTCTTAAAATATGATTTTTTAACAAACTAGATTTTCCTGATAAATAAAATATTATTTGTATGAATTATTTAGAATGCTCTATAAGATATATATGCAAAGTATAATACATATTTACAGAGAACACTGCTTTGTTAGTATTGTTTCTTTTTTCAGATTTTTTCGAGTTTTTATAATTTTCAAGAGACTTATTGGGAACTTCATATTTTTTTGGAATTTTTTGTTTATTTAATATTTTTTTCGTCGACTTTCAGAATTTTCTTTTTTACGTCAAATGTAAACTGTTCGTTTCTTCAACTGTGAAAAATTCTCAATGGAATCGGCCCAATCTCTCACGACAAATGAAACATCATAAATTGAGTTGTTCAAATGAAATGAAATCATCTACAGAACAAGAAAGTACAAGCTTTTAAAAAGTTTTCTCCTCGCCCTTTCCTATGTTCTAACGCGCAAGGAGGAGAGAATAATTTATCCCCCCTTTTGTGTCCTTACAGGAATCACAGATGTTGAATTCTGCACCATACTTTTTTCCCGTCAAATGCCTGATATCCATGTGTCTTCGACTTTTGTTCCCATAATGACACTGGAGTGCTCACACACGTCACTTCATTGTTCAACGATAAATTGAATTCTCAGGTGATATATAAAAAGCAATAATAAAATATTCCAAAAAATATCAGATGATAAAGAAAGAAATGAATAAAAAAATACGGAACAAAAATATTTGTCAGAAGCAAAAATTCGCAAAAAATAGATTTTTTAAAATTTGTATTTCGTAAATGGGTGCTAAAATTATCAATGTGTCTATGGTGTCAGGGTAGAGATTAGCCACTAATTCATAAAAACCTGACTTCGTAAATTAAAGGTTCGTAAAAACAAGTGTCGACTGTATTTATTTTTTGTGGAACTCAACTATTACTTCATTATTAACAACTTGCTTGATATTGTATGAGATGTTTTTTTCTGAAATGAAGATAAAATTGAGTTAAATGATTGAAATTCCAAATGTGTATTTCTACCGACGGAAGCACCAGATATCTGTCAACGACCTTATTCATTTAAATCCAAAGTCAAATTAGGAAGTAAACTGTTGAATTGGACTCTTCTTATCCCACAACCACAATTTTTGATGATATTAGACACAAGTAATTTTAATATGAATAGAAACTTTCACCTTTTCGGTCTTCAATTTGGCCGGAATCGAGCCCACTACCATTCCTATCCACTACCCACTACCAAAGTCAAATTAGGAAGTAAATTGTTGAATTGGACTCTTCTTATCCCACAACCACAATTTTTGATGATATTAGACACTAAGTAATTTTAATATGAATAGAACCTTTCACCATTTCGGTCTTCAAGTTGGCCGGAATCGAGCCCACTACCATTCCTATCCACTACCCACTACCAAAGTCAAATTAGGAAGTAAATTGTTGAATTGGACTCTTCTTATCCCACAACCACAATTTTTGATGATATTAGACACTAAGTAATTTTAATGTGAATAGCACCTTTCACCATTTCGGTCTTCATGGCCAGAATCGAGCCCACTACCATTCCTATCATCAGAGTATCATTTCACCGCAAATTACCTTGGTAAAAAAGCTTTATATCGTTTAGAATTAAAAGCCAAAATGTGTGCAAAAATATCAGTTGCTTAGAAATACAGTAAAACTTCAATTATCTGAACTCCGCTAATCCAAATCACGATCAGAATTTCCGAAGAATAAATTAGACTGGAAAATGAGAAAAAGGAAAAATCTCAAAAAAAAGGAAAAGTAATCTCAAGAGAATGAAGAATATGAGAGAGTGAGACGTGCCACTTGAGAAATTCAGAAACATTCTTTTAAAAAATAATAGATGATTTCAGAAGTTAGTGATGAAGATACAGGAGAAAGGGTTATGAGTCGTACTTAGGATCCAAGTTGTACAAGTTAAAGCTGACTCGGGATCATCAGCTAGTGAAGCATTTGCCGGCCTTGAAATTGCTTTGAAGTGGACGGAGCGGCAGCCCGAGTGTGACCACATGCAACTTCTCTCTGTCAAACAGATCCTCGAATTGACTGCCAAAAGACGTATGAAGGCAGTGAAGCAGCTTCCACTGATCGAGATGTTCCCAAGCAATGACTTTCATTTACAACAACATATATACATATTATATTGATATACAACACAGGTAATTACATTAACATGTAAAAGTGTTACCTTTTCATTTAATTGATTAAAAGTCTTTTTCTTTAAAATATGTAGTTTTTCTCTTATTTTTAATATGCAGTAATTAATTAAAAAAGGTCCTTTTTTTAGAAAATTCCAACTGATGGAATTTTTGATTATCCGAATGGAGTCCGGTCCCAAATGGTTTGCATATTTATTATTCTACTGTATATTAGAAAGATGCTAGAGATTGTCGTTCATTTTCTTCATTAAATAAGTAAATATTTACATATCCATATTAGCTTCCAATATTCTAACCAAATGAAAAGAATTTACTTTTTAAACTAATAAAAACTTTTTAGTGCCATTTGATGAAAATTTTACAAGAAATGTCTTTTTGTTGAAAGTATCTAAATTTTCACAAATTTGCCTTTATCCTACTACCGCTGATTACAATTGAGTTAGTGTAAGCATTTACTTTAAAATAATAATTACTGTGTAGAAATAGTATTAGAACAAAACGTCTAATAAGCAATTTAAAACTCACCAATATTTAAGCATTTCTAAAGCATATTGTATAATTCTTATCACTGAAACAATTTCAATTAAATTTATTTTCCATTTTTTGTTAAATCTTTTAACAAAAAATGAGAAAAAGGTTGCGTTGAACCTTTGCTTTCTTGGTTGCGTTGAACCAACATGCTGCCCTGTACCTAAATTAGGGTTCTACCAGTACAGTATATGTGATGCGCGTGAGTTTATACATACCCAATTTCATTTATATGATATGTGTCATATCCTTCCAGGTTAACAGCTACATCAAACCAGGTCCATGAGCCCGAACGCCTTCAAACAATGAAGCACAGGCTCGAGAATAGCTGGCTTTTATTTAAATGGATGCAGGCCAAAATGTGGGGAGGTGCAGCTTGAATTGCATTGCATTTCGGACACACAGGATAATTTTCATGGCCCGTCACATGATATTGTACACGTGTTTGTCCACTTCGAAATCTCGCGAGAGTTGTCTGATCGCGCCAGTTGCCAATCCCAATCAGAACAGCACCAGGGTGATTTTCCGCATACCATTCATGTACGGGGCTCTTCACCAAGAAGAACAAACATCCTGCCTGATCCGGGTGGCAACCTCTGAAAAAGTAAAGCAGCCACTATGAGCTGTACCATTACGGCTGCCCTCTCTTGCCAGACCATCAGCCATTTCATTACCGTACACATCCATACATGTGATGGAATCCACTAAAAGGTGAACTTAAAATTAGCAATCAAGCGATTCAAAAGCCGGACGATGTTCCTAGTCGTTCGTTCCCCATGCGTCCACCCTTCGGATAAATGCTGAATGGAGTTACGCCTATCACTCAAAATCCAAATGTCAGAGCAAAAAATTCTAAGTTTTGCAAAATTTCAAAGCCACATCAATAGCTATTAGTTCTGCATGGAACATCGAGTAATTGTCGGGGCTCCTCACACTCAATCCAATGTTATTCTTCTTTTATAACAAAACATCCACGACCCGAAATAGCGCCTTCACTCATGCTGCCACCAGTATAGATCTGTAATATATCACAAGGGATTGTATCGATAGTCTCCAAAGCAAGATGTCTATGATATTCAGGGTGATATATGTTCTTATCAGTGTATGAGCTCATATCGAGCTTGAAAAATAACTAGCAACATCGATACTAAAATGTATCAGAAACATCAATAC
Source organism: Latrodectus hesperus (assembly GCA_037975125.1). NCBI lineage: Eukaryota > Metazoa > Arthropoda > Arachnida > Araneae > Theridiidae > Latrodectus > Latrodectus hesperus. The sequence continues at coordinate 28,676,296 of CM075857.1, forward strand.
CAGTAAGCTTGTGAGACATATTCTACTTCCTTATGCAGCCAATCCTCACTTTCACCATGGCTAACCAATTTTTTTCCTTGAGGCGGAGATTATTGCATTAACTGCGCACATAACTAGACGTCCACAGTAACTGGTCAGTTTGTCATGGTATTTAACAAAGATGTATTTGCTACGTAGTCTAAGAAGTTACAAGTCAGCTTCATACAATACAATATGTCTGGGGCAACTATTGCGGAGGCCAGTGATGATTCTGGCAGCAGAGAGTTGAACCATTTCTAGTCTATCAAGGTTGCTAGAAGAAGCAACTTGATGCACCATTCTCCGGAAATTTATATGATATAAATATCACAATTGTCATAATTTTACGTAACTTAACTTGTGTTCATTCAGTGAAAGAGATAAAAAAGGTGCAGTGATACATAATTCTTAATTTACTTGAATCTTAATTTTTAATATTAAATTAAGAAATATCTGCATACCTAATTTAGTAGCCAAATAAAGAGATAAGATATTATACATATTTTATAAATTCTATCCGAAAACTCAATATTTATAGTGACAAAAAAAAACAACAGGAATTTCTTATATTAAAATAAGTTATTCTCTCAACAAACCAAAACAGTTATCGTTAAATATAATTATATTATAGTTAAAATAAAATATTTACCAATCTAAGGAATTATTTCACTTTTTGGAAAAAAGAAGTACATCAAATATCTGTTTAGTTAAACTTTTTCTGAAAATATATCATTTGTTTAATGCGGCAAGAGAAAACAAAGTGACATATCATCTAAACAACTGCGACAGCCGACGTTTACTTTTCGATCAAAAACATTATGAAATGGTAATATACGTACAGTCAAAAAAATATTAGAAACAAACTGACGGCTAGAATACAATTAGATTTAAATGTTTGGTTTAAGTATTAAATGAAAGATATATTGCCCTGCCTGTCCAATACGATGATTTAAAGCCAAAACATAAAAGCACCCGAATCGTAAAATAATATAAGATTTTGCAGTTTTTATTTTGAAGATTATTTTTCATTTTAAGAAGTTTGTCATTTTCCAAGGAAAAAGACATTTTAACTTCAGACAAAATTTAATAACTCAGAATAGGAAAATTTTCCACTCATTTGACATGTTTATTTTGTAAGATTATATGGCATAGTGTAATTTATTACATAAAATGTTTGTGAATATTCATTCAGTGAATAAAATACGCGAATTTTAATACGCATCTAACTTAGGTGGGCAAAATAAATTACATTATCAAATATTCCCTACTGAAAACGAATAACTCTTTTCATTAGGATTATAACATTGAGTAGAGCAGATAATTGCAAATAATACAAAGGTAATGTTTGTTTAAATCAGTCATTAAATTTTAGTCAATGATTATGTAATAATTTCTCTTTGTTAAATATATCCTTATATAAATCTCGATGAAATATTTGTTTTCCAAAAATATGATAAAACACATAAGGATATAAATGAGAAAATACAACGTCATGAAATATTGAAGATGTTTTGTAACTGTTACGTCAACTATACTTAACTATACAGACCGTTTATTTTGAAAATTATGTACGTCCAATTTTTAAAAGCAATAAATTGTCGTGTAATTTATGTATAATTTAGTGTAAACTATTGTAACAAATTTATATTCCACAGAACGTTAATAATTTATTTATTTTCAAATGCGGCGATATTCATATTTGACACATTTCAATATGTGTAGTTGCTGTATTTTAAAAATAAATTTTTCACATATAAAATTTCTGAAATAGTTTACTTTGCTTACTATTTCATGTATGTTTCTAACTAAAAAAGTGTTCATATCTCATAAATAAAATTAACATTTTTTAGTCGAGAATAGTTTGGCATTGAATGGAAAACCGTATCTTGGCAGTTTTAAGAATTTATTCTTGACGTCAAAATGTCTGTGTGACACAGTTTTCGTCCAATAACTATTGTTCCATTCGCAGGACTGAGACTTCAGTTGGATTTCGAATTTCCCCTTCCATGTTCTATAAATAGATAAAATTTCAATACTTTGTAGAAATGTTTCCCCAGCAAGTAAATACTTCAAAATTCATATCAAGTGGTCATCTCTAAACAATCCATCCAAATCGAGTGCAGCATTTATAACTCTTACAGATTGAAGAGATTAAAATCATATTTTGCCAGATTAAATTTATCAGTAATAAGAAACAAATATTTATTTCGATTGAAATACGCAATAATAATCATTACTGAAGGAAATTTTTGATAAAGTAAACAACATTAATTCAAATTTAAAATTAATTTTACTAATATATACATTTTATACTGTAATAGCTATATTTATACGCTTGATTTAATTTGCATTTCTTTATTTATAATATATGTTTTAGAAATTACAAAAACTTCTAAGGTGTTTGCATTATATTCATAATAATGAGTGTATATATACTTTTTAAATTACAAAAAAAAGAAATTTTACTAAGAATAATAAATTTCCATATTGACAAATTCATTGATAGATAATTTTTACTAAGAGTATATATATTAATGGTTTCTCTGTCATTGTATGATTAATTTTCATACGTGAAAATAATTTCAATTTGTACTCATTGCTTGAAATAAGTTTTGAACTTCTATAACCATATCAACGTCCAAAATAAAAATCGAATTTAATAAACAAATGAAGAAATTTGAGTGGTACATTCCCGGAAGAAGCATCGATATTCCGATGCTTCTGCCATTAATGTACCACTCAAATTTTTATGCGTTTCAAGTATTTATTAAATTCATCAAAATGGATAAAATAATTTTTCATTTTGATAAATTTAAAGAATGCTTGAAACGTTTGTTAAAAACTGAGTGACCAAAATCGCAGAACAATTAATTATTTTAAATTTTGAATATTAACAAGTATGGGAATCAATTACTATCCTGTATGTGCTGTCGCTTTCGAATTTGGCATAAAATGATAATCTTACTGTGTAATGTCATGTGAAATACCCCTCAGAATATTGTTTTCGACTCTGGTTCTGTCATCAATTATCTGAAAGTTAAAATTTTTCTTCTCCAAAAATCCGAAGTGTGCTGCCTGGGCAGTTACTATGCGAAATTTGCAAATAATAGCCAATGTGACAATAGTTCACAGCAATATGCTGAGATGATCTTTGCTAAGTTTTATTAAAAAATTAGCCCAAATATTGTAGAATTAACTTTAACATATCTGATAATAGAATGTTGTATATATACAGCTCTACTGTCACTTTAATAGAAAAAACAATTTAAGAATTCGGTTTTAAAGATATCATTTTTTGTAGACCACAATAGATTATAACAAACATCTACTGGATATAATGTTAAGTACCAGGTCATACATTGCGTTGAATATTTTTAGACACGTCTGCTATTACTATCAATACACAGTTGGAAATGGAATTCCTAAATATTTTAGAACATTTACTATATTTAGAGTTTATTATTAAACCTTAAATTAGGAAAGGACTTGATGGCTTACAGTCTTTGGAATATCAATGATGCAATTATCGCCACGAGTGTCAATTAATATAAATCCTCTATAGAGTTTACAGAGTATATCAATCATTAAATTATACACTTTCAGCATATGGTTATGAAGTGTAAGTTTTAATGATATTAATAGATATTTCAATAGTTTTAATTGATTGATTGATTAATTTTGTGGTTTCTACTTTTTTATAATAGTTAATTAAATTCTAATTCAGTAGATGATTTAATCATCAAAGCTCTAACATTATCCACATTCGATGTTTGAGTCGAATATATGAACTATTGCATTTAATGCCCTAGCCATTGCTATTCCGCTTCCAAAATGGAGAATATTGTTACAGAAGTTAGAACAAATAGCAATGTATTACAAATTTCATGTAAAAAATAAACAGCTTTAAGAATTTTTGTATAACTTTTATGTAAATATTGCTCCAATATAACCATTCATTTGTGATAATATTTCATAAAATTTTGCTCAGTAATTTAGTTCTTTATTTTGCATGCATCAATAAATTGTTACATTTACCTAAAGAAGAAAAACAAGCGCTTAGGAAATGAATAAATTCTGACTATTTAGTTTATATGTGAATTCATTTTATTACATAACAGATCGAAAGCCATACTATCTAACTCTGATACATAATCCCGAGAATATCAACAACAATTTAGAGATCTTCGCAAGAAGTTTTCTAAAGCCCTTGACAGTTTTTCACATTTTATTTGTAAGAAATATTTCATAATTGACTCCTTCATACACAAAGTTCACATGCACAGTAACCATTTAAACAACTAATATCTTGAAGTAAATAAAGTGCATTGCTGATTATTTGTATTGGAATACACATTTAATGCGCAGCACGAAGAAAAAAGCAAAATAAAAAAAAATACACATTAAAACTGAAAAAGGATTTCAGCAAAGATAAGTAAATCAAATATATAATGAGGAATATATAATAAACACTACTTCTCTATCATAGGATAATTCTGGTGTATAGTACTTAGATGAATATATAATTCTCTTACTTGTGTGATATGTGTGATTAATTTATTAACTCTAAAGTGAACTGTATTGTGAAACATGCTTTTCTGATTTTGATGCTGATATATATATATATATATATATATATATATATATATATATATATATACATATATATATATATATATATATATATATATATATATATATATATATATATATATATATATATGTATGTATATATATATGTATGTATATATAATGTCTTGTGTTCGGTCGTTGAGCAGTTATCAGGGGTGTAATGGTCTGGAGAAAATTTCCTCTTCCTCTAGATCATAGTCAAAATTGAGTTAGTGGATCCTCTGGTGGTGCCATCTATAGGAAGAATGTAAGAGCAAAGACGTACTTTCACCTTCATGGTGTTCTGGTTAAATGAAAGACGCACCTTTCTGACTTAATTTCGCATAGTCATCAGCTAGCCAGTCATATATATATATATATATATATATATATAACTGTTTAATCAACTGTCATATTTATTCAACTGTTAAAGACATGTAAAAGCTTCCCATCGCTGTTAAGAATTAAAATCTCATCTTTTTATAAACTTAATACATACGTATTTACAATATAAAAATTTATTAAATGCTGCTTTATTACTGATTTTTTATTCAGTACATGTTTGGAAATGATGGAAATACACCGTAAATATCTGCTGATTTACTGATATTGAATTACTTGATATGTTGTTATTATAATGCCTCTTCTATTCAGATTTCCATCTCTCAAACACTTTCATATAAAGGATGAAAGTAATGGTGACCAGATATCGTGGGGCACCAGTGGGAGTGACATCTTTGGTCCTAAGTGGGTCTTCATAATTTAGAATCAGGGATCAAGCAGAGTACCTCCAGATTCGCCCTGCCACCTCCAGAGGTGCCATTTCACATAGTGAAATTTAAGACCATGCCCTATTTTTAATATGGTTTAAACAAAAATATATAGTGAACAAGGCAGATCTACGATTGAGTCGGAATTCGAAATCACAATCTTCTGATAATAACAAAGAATGACCTAACCAATCAGGCCGCCGTAACCTGAATTGGTTGATACATTTTCTGTCTAATTGTCAAATCTAAAATAAAATTGTATTTTAACGAAAAACAGTCTAATATAATGAGAACGATTCCTACATTGTTAGCTAAATTTATTTTGTTAGATCTTCGTGCTTGTTTGTACAATGCCGCCTATACTTCATTTGAAATAAGAAACCCTGAAGACTTCTATGGCATTTGCCATAAGTTTTCTTTTCTGCAAAAATTTCTTAGTTCAATAGATCATACTTATCGAAAAGTGAAAGAAAATAGCATGTTTTACATTTTTTAAAAAATAGATTGGATTTTTATATATTTTTAAACTTTTCATGAGGCTACTGTGGCCTTTTCGGTTAGGGCGTTCTTTCTCTTTATGAAAGACATTGGGTTGGAATCCCTATCCAAACAAAATTAAATAGTGCTTGTTAATTATGGCTAGGTCACATTGTATACGTCATGGTCGACGTATCCTCTGTGAGAAATGATACCTCCGGTAGTGGCAACCAAAAGTCTAAGGGTCTTCTTGTTTGGTTCTGTTTGTTATATTTCTAGCTATATTCTGCATTTATAATAAGGAATTAAAATAAAAATTAAAATTAAATTTATAATAAAAAATTAAACGAAGTTTTCCAAGCTCATTGAGGTTTGAAGTAACAAGTATATATCTAAATTCAGCACATTTTTGATTCTAAGAAAATACTGGAAAGTTAAAACATTGATTGCTTTAAAATTTCAAAATCTTTTAAATTGAATAATTTAATTTATGAAGAATGAAACTTTAAAAAGACTTTTGAGGCACATAAATTTCAAAATATTTCATTTATTGGAGAAAATTAAGTTTAAGCCCCGTGAAAACATCCTTGTTTTTGGAATGCCTGGTTTTGAGTGGTCTGAAAACGCGATAAGGGGGAAATGCATCAGATAAAGCTGAATTATATGCAGAATTAAACATAATGCCTACTAATCAATGTGCATTATCTCCGTTTCTGACGAGTCGGAGAGTCGTCGTACCATACGAGTTCAAACAGCTTAGCTACTCAGAGATGGAAATGGAGATTAGCTATGTGACCTCATTAGTAAGTTTGTTATCACGTGTGCTCTAATTTATTGGAAAGGGAAAATGAGACCCAATGAGAGAGATTCGTAGGCTACTGTTAATTATAGCACATAAGAGCCGCGAAAATGAGCTGGCCATTGGTTGATCAAGTCATTATAGTCCTGTGAACTCAGCTCAAAAGCTTGTGACTTCGCACAAAATGCTCTGGGAAAGAGTACTTGCGGTAACATTAAAACCCCATTAAGAAACATTTTACAAACTGTAAGCGTGAAAGTTAAGTTCATTAAACAGATAAAGGTGACCAACACGTTAAGAATATCATTTGAATGTAGTTATATGTTAAATATTGAAAACTTTTTTTCTGTAGATAAAAAAGTGAAATAACTGTAAAATCTAATGATGGAATTTGATATATATATGAATGATTTTCATTTTCAAAAGTACTTGATTAAATAAAACTTGCCTATTGGTTCAAGATATACAATAAAAATTATAATAATATCTGCCATTTTATGATATGGGGTTACCTTAATTTTTGATAGCATAATTTTGTAACAGAAAACAAAGATGTGCTTATAAATAATGCTTGCTGAAAAGTAAATACCTGAGATTGCAGTTAGTTTTCATAACAGATACATTGAATGTTTTTCTTTAATTGAATGAGTTTATACCACATCAATTGTGCAATACAAAAAGCAACATCAAGAAAATTCAAGATAAAAAGGAATATTTTAAATGATGTCATTAAACTAAATAATAGTTGAAGAGGAATTAAATTGCAATTCATGTTTTTATTATGATAAAACGAAAAATATTTTTAATTTATATAACTTGTATAGCCAGCAGGCAAAATTATTAGCTCTAGATCTTACTATATAAACTTATTCATATTTCAACAAAATAATGCATTAATGGTTACCACAAGAGATTTGAATAAATGAGGAAGTCCTTATAAATATGTTTTCATAGAATTTAGGCTATTTCTAAGTTATATACTATCATACACTTATAGAAAAATATTATGTAAAAATAATTAAGCTGCTTTGGTTATCATGAATCTTATTCAGAGTCAAAATTTATTGAATCCTGAAAGATAGAACAGTAAATAAATCTATGTACAGCCTATTTATTCCATCAAAATCTTCACACGCGCGCAAATTCTCACTTCCATCTAATTTTTTAAATCTTTCAAAATTTATTTTGAATATACTTCTTTCTTCCAATCCATACTGATTGCATTGTAACAGGACTTTAAAATATGAACGTCATAGATTTACTAACATAAAAGATTTAAGATTATTTCTTTAGTGATGCATAAAATATACAATATCCCTTAGAACAACATTGAAATTTCAATTAATAATTTTAAATAAATTAATTTAAATAAACTTTATTAATCGATTTAAATTTTCTTGAGAAAATCATGTAATTATTTAAACTAATTCATTCTCTAATATTAACACATTGCTTACAATTCCTGCATTTTATTTAATCTCAAATTCTATGCTTAAAGAATAGATCTTAAATAAATAATTATTAATTTTTTCTTAAAATAATTTTGAAATATTTTCTGAATTCTTTTCGGCATCAGATGTTATTTATTCTGTATTTTTCACACAAATGATAGTAATCTTAATTTTTCCAAATCTTTTTTTTCCTTCTTGAACTGTTTTAAGATGTTTTTGCGCCCATGTTACTTCCTTCTTATTCCACTTTGTGCCACAGATGACTATGTTTACACAAATTCTAATTTATATTATTTATTTATTTCCATATTTTCTAATCGAAAATAAATTTTAAGTGATTGATAAACTATAAACGAAAGAACATGAATAATACAACGGTAAGATTATTTTGTAGAAGGGGATTGGATGAAAATATTAACAACAATATATATATATATATATATATATATATATATATATATATATATATATATATATATATATATATATATATATATATATATATATATATATATATATATATATATATATATATATATATATATATATATATATATATATATATATATATATATATATATATTCATCTTCTATTGGTATTTTACATTTGTTTTTGTTGCGGATAATTATTATAAAATTCTTTTAGACATTTTTTTGTATTAAAATTTATTAATAAGTTTTTCTGATTATTAAATTATATTAATAATTAATTGAAAAGTGTTTCTTGCGTGTAAATTTTGAATTTATGCTAAATACCAGGAGTGTTCATAATTGTTTTAACGTTCTGTACATTAATAAAATATTTTGTTTATAATTATAGTGATTTTACTACATATTTACTTCAAGATTCATGATAATGAAAGCATTTGCTGTTATTTTAGGAATAGCTACCCATTTTCCTTAAGACTTAAAAAAATTTAAAATTGTTAAATAATTTAAAAGTTGCAAAGAAATTAAACGTGCTATGTATGGAAGTTCATTTCCACCAATTCTTATCTAATGATAATACATTTTCATTTATCTGACAACAAAATAAACTACATATTGATTAAAATTTTGAATAATCCAACTAATTATTTTTTGCTAAAAATAGTTAGAATGAGAACAAACATTTAATAACGTTTGCTTGATAAATCACAATCGGCCATTATAAGAGATAGATTAAAAAGATATATTTTAATAATATTCTATTTAAATTTTTATTTAATTTCAACCATTTCATCCAAAATTTTCCTTTATTTCGAATCTTTAATTTACTGTAAAATTATGTTATTTAATTGTCAACACATATACCATATCAGCAATCACAATTAAATAATTTAAAAAATTAAATTTAGTAAATGAGTGACATGTACATAAATTTTGCAAAAAATATTTCTAAGCAGTTGTTAAGTACTAAGTTTGGATTTAGTAGAATATATCCTCCTCCCCCCAATTGGCGACTGGGCAATTATTTTTCATCGCCAAGCTGAACGCATGTTTCTACACTCGTGTCCATAAATTAAGGATAATGCAAGTTCAGGCAAAGAAAGAGACAGAAGTAAATCAAATGTGACTTGTTTGTAAAGTCTATTTATTAAACAAAAGGTAAAGAGCAAAAAAGATGCTATATGTTTGACATCATTAATAAAAATTGCGATTTTTACTCCCTGGAGCAAATTAAAAAAAAAGAACCTATTTACAAAAACAAATATATCATGGTTTGTATGGCGGTTCATACATACCCCCAGACGATACAATACAGTCCGTACAACGCCTAGGCATACTGAGTATCAAATTATCGATCTGATCTTGGGGAACATTACACTACTCATCAAGCAATGCTCTCTGAAAACCCGTTAGACAAGTGGGAGAAGATTGACGGGCTGCAATTCATTGGCCAAAAATGTCCAACACATGCTCTATTGGATTCAAGTCCAGTGAGAATGTTAATTCCCATAGTTAATCAAATACTATTTCTTGGAGTAATTTTCGACAAGAAATTAACATTTTTTCCACAGATTTTACATCTACGAAAAAAGTGCGAGCGACAACTAATTCTCAAAGTTTTGTCTGACACTTCCTGTGGAGCAGATCACTCGTCATTGCTTACAGTTTATCAAGCCATTATACTCTTACGAAGGGGACCACCCACAGTGGTCGCGATTTAGAAGAAAGAAGAATTCATCCCCAAACAAGTTGCCAGAGGCAAATTCCCGAACAAGTTCGGGGATAAAGACCTAGCATCTTTTGCACTTTTTGAGCGACACTATTTTTGGTCGCGTATTCATTGTTAGCTTAGTACTTTTTCACGCATTCATTACTGTTATCATCCAATCCGACCCGAGCCTCCTCGTGGTGGCCCTCGGAAACACCAGTTAACCACTGGTGCCTTTCGCTGGTGGAGGGGCATAAGATAGAGACTTTCTATATAATAAGTATAGACTACATCAAGAGTGGTTTGAGCACGCTTTGTTAACATCATGGTGCAACTTGGACCTCAGACTGTTGAGGACAACAATTTGACTTCGGTAAATGTACAAGCTGAAAATTACAGTTTAGGTTTAGCACTAGAAACAGAAAAAGAACTACAGGCCCTCATCACGACTAGCAAACTCACAAACCCATGTCAAGTCAAAATGAGGAATGCAATATCAGAAATGAATTCATGAAGATAATAATGCTACAGCTAGTGGAAATTGTATTTAAAAGGTCAAATTAAAACAATTAGATCCTATGCTAAAGTGGTTCAAAAGCTTTCAAAATCAGAAACACAGATGAAGGAAATTCATCGTTAAACAAAGAGAAAGATCTAGACAACGCAATGAAAACATTGCAATAATGTATTCAAAGAATGACATATCATCGGATGAAATTCAGGAAATAATAATAGACCAATTTTATCCAGAAAGACTTGGACTAACGTTTTTAAAACAAGACCTATAAGAAAAGTGGATTCATAATAAACAACAAATCAACATGACATAGAATATGTCATAGAGGAAATCACTAAAACAGATAAGATATTAAAACAGTTAACTATAAAGAAATCAGAACCTAATAAACCGAAAATCATATTATATGATGTGTGTGTATCAAGAGATTAACCGAGAAAATATTGTCAAAAAAATTAAAATACAAAATGAACTAGGGTAGAATGCAGAGACAGAAGTTGCTTTCTCATTTAAAGGCAGACAAACCAATAATTGTGTACTAAGCGTCGGTAGTTCAAATTGTATCGATATAAAGGATAAAAATGGATTATATATAAGTTGGACGCAAGTGTACGATTTAAAAATATATAAAAGTAATTCAATGTTTCAACTGTTTTAGATTTGGTCACTTTGAAAGAATTTGTAAGAATCTGAAGAGATGTCTGTGGTGTGGACAAGACTACGAGAAACAGAATTGTAATCAACTGTCAAAACAGCGCATAGAACATAATAATAAATATAGAACTAAACTAGATATAAATCATGAAGTCAAAAGTAAAAAATGTCATATATATCAAAGGAAATTCATTAGACTGATATCAAAAATTCATTATGGCTAACTGAACAAAACAAATAAAAATAAAGTTCCTACATCTAAATCTTAAACATTGCCATGCAGCAAGTATATTACTTGGACAAGACGCATTGAATTTAAACATTGATATAATTTCCATAAACGATCCGTATACATCGAACGATAATATTATAGGCATTCCAATAAATTACAAAAAAATACAGGAAAAATCCTGGAACAGCACTTCTTTTCAAGAAAGAATACAGAGTAAGTGTCACAGGTACATAGTCTAACTAAATTAGAAATAGGAACAAAAGAAAAATTTATTAGTTTAATATACTGTCCACCATTGAAAGAAATACAAGAATCTCTTCAACATTTAGATATATATTTATCTTTATATGAAACCGGAAGTTGGATTATATCTAGAGATTTTAATGCTAAATCAACAGTCTGGAGCAGAAGGAACACAGATATTAAATGTCACATATTGCTGGACTTTATCGCCAAACATGAATTAATTGTGGAAAACAATTAAGATAGTTTACCTTATAGTTTACCTTATCTTATACTAGAACTCTAGAGACAAGTTGGGTAGATCTTTTAACTAAAGGATATTGGGATATTCTCTCAATCCTTTATTAACTAAAGGATTGAGAGAATACCCCATTCAAAATTGGACTATCTTGGATACATACACAGCTAGCGATCACAATCAAATGACATGTGAAATAAACATACAGCGTTTCAGATCTGAAACTTATTGTAAAGGGAATCTTAATAAAGTTCATATAAATAAACTTCAGGGGCAACTTAAAGAACTAATAAAAGACAATGGCATTGATGAAGCAGGAAATATTGAAACATATATAGAACAGATTGAGGAGAAGATAAGGGAGATTTGTAACAAGACTATGAAAAGGAAACAGAAATTTGGAAAACGAAATAATTACTGGTGGAATGATAATCTAAAAAGTGAAAGAAATAGATTAAGAGCTTTAAGAAGACGATTCCAGAAAGTGACAGAGATCGAAAACAAAGAAAAATTTAAAACAGCCTTCAAGACAGCAGTGGTAAATTATAGACACATTATTATTGTACAAAAAAGCAATTAAGATTGACTGGGAATCAATCTTAAATAAAGAAAACTTTGGAAACTATTCTAAAATATTTAGCGAAAAAATTGAAAGACCAAACATTGCTAACATAGGTGAAATGGATAACAGGGAATTAACAACTAACACTGTACAGGCCACGAATGAAATACTTAAACACCATTTCCTCTTTTCGGGAAATAGGGAGGTTGATCGATTACAATGCTTAGACAGGAGGCAATGTAATGCAATGCAACTCAAAGAAATTGAAGTGGAAACAGTTTTGAAGAGGTAAATAAGGCAAAGTCTCCTAGACCCGGCATGATGTGTGTAGATATATATTACGAATTATATAAACTAGATAAAAAGTGGATCTTGAAAGTTTTTAATAGAAGCTTAGGTGAAGGAATTTTCCCAAGATCTTGGAATATGGCAAAAGTCATTCTGATACGCAAAGAGGGGAAAGACTTAGCTAAAAGAGAATCATATATGGCCAATATGTTTGTTGTCATCCTGGGGGAAACTTTATGACAAAATCTTAATGAAGAGACTATCCTATTATATGCATTCTAACAATAAACTGAGTAATAGACATTACGGCTTCACTAACGACAAAGGCACTGTGATGTTCTTCACAAAATCGACGCAATAATAAAAGAAAAATAAAAAAAATTATATACCTGCTTAATATCAATAAATATCAAAAATGAATTTACACTCACGTCCATAAATTAAATACAAATCAGAATCACACAGAAATTGAACTCGAAAATAGAAATTTCACATGTAGAATTATCATACATATTTTTAAGAATAATATGCAAATTACAAGAAACCACCAGATGGCGCCGACAATACGTCACAATCACGAGAGTGTAAGAGAGGGGTATATAAGGAATGGTTGCAAAGAAGTATAATTGTTCACAAGCGTTTTAAAAGCCTTTCAGTACAATAACCACATAGTTATGGCATAAAGGAAGCGTTTGGATGATGCTTTACGTGGTAGAGTTATCGGCCATCTGTGGACGTATACCCAGTTATAAGTATCCGAGGAACTTGGAATCCCCCAGAGTGTCATCTCCCGGCTTTGACAACAATTCCAAGAGGATATCAATGTGAGTAGACGTTATAGCACAAGTCGCCCCCCCAGTTACAACGCCGAATGAGGACCGGTATTTGGCAGTTACTGCCAAAAGAAACAGACGGAGCACAGCATCAGACCTGTCTCGCCAGCTCTCTTCAGCTACCGGTGCGACAATTTCAAGGCAGACCGTGTACACATCCTTAGGGCACATTGGTCTATAATCTCGTAGGCCTGTTAGATGTGTTCCACTTACCGCAACTCACTGTCGCCTACGGTTAGCATGGAGTAGAGAGCATGCATTGTGGACACCGCAACAGTGGTCTTGTGTGATGTTTTCCGACTCGTCCAGGTTTAGCTTTTAATCTGATTCTCGACGGACTTCCATATGGAGAGAGCCAAGTACCCGTTACCACCAAAACACCATTGAACGATACCGTTACGGTGATGCAGGATTGCTCGTTTGGGGAGGAATTATTCTGGGTTCCACAACTAACGTGCATGTTCAGAATGTAACTATTGCAGGCTACATCTATCGGGATGTCATTCTGGAACAACATGTACGTTTGTTTCGGTGCGTCATGGGTGCAGAATTTATGTTTATGGATGACAACGCCCGTCCTTACCGTGCAAACATTGTAGACGAATGCCTTCAATCGGGAGATATCACCCGTTTGGACTGGCTAGCATTGATAATCTTAATATAAGGGTCTGAGTGTAAACTACTTTTCCTGCAAAATGCACGCATCTACTCTCCCTTGGAAATAAAGTATGGCCATCTCTATTCCACCAATCAACGAGGTCGTTAACTGTTTTCTGCAAATGACGTTCTATGGAGATACATATTTGATCCTTGGCATGATATTTGTAAATCCTCAACATACATGTTGCCATGTATAGATGCTAGAAGCTGACGGAGAATGTCTCTAATATGTAAATTGAAAAGTATTACGCTCAAAATTCTTCCTTGGGAACTCTCTTAGATTGAACAAAACAGATAGGATAAAACTGATTCTATGCAGATTCTAGAAGTACGCAACAGTTTAAAGTTTGGAATGGAGATTGGCAAATTACCACTTAAGCCAAAGTTAAACATTTGTTTGGACGAATAACAAACCGCCAAGTATGGTCATTCGCCTTTTCTATATCGAAAAAGATAGAAACAAGATGGTTTCTTTAGACAAAAGCATTGCGTATTTGTATTTCCAAATGCACAATGTTATCAAGAGTTGGCCTTCCTTTACGGTCAGCGCTTTGGTAAGGTGATATATACTTATTTTTCTCCAAAATATGTATAGATGGGCATTGACCATACCTTCAAATGTTTTACCTTGGCAGCCCGTAAGAGCTATTGGACGATAGTTTAAAGGATCTGAAGAATCTTTACCAGGTTTTAAAGTAGGAATAACTGTCGCTTCTCTCCACAAATTAGGATAAGTTTGTTTATTTAAGATTCTATTAAACAAAAGTAGTAGATTTGACAAAGAATTTAAGCTAAGATGACGTAGCATAGCATAACTTATGCCGTCAGATCCTGTACTTGAGTTATGTGCTTTTAGTATAGCATTTTTCAATTCAAACATTTTGAAGTTACAATTGTATGGGTATGTTTGTTGACTGAAGAATCTTATAGTGGTATTATCAGCAACATATATAATCTTAAGAAACCTAAAACTATATGATTCCTCGCAAGACACATTAGCAAAATATTTTGCAATGACATTAGCCATATCAACAGATTAAGTGTACGTAGTAGACTTGGAATGCATAAAGGGAATCGAAAATTCTCCATGTACACAACTAATTGCTTTAACTCTTCGCCACAATTTCTTGCTTGATGTTGAAGTTATAGATGAAACGTATGTCTTCCCTGATTCTTTTTGAGCATGACGCCTGGTTTTACGACCAATAGCTTTGGCTCTTTTGCATTCTACAAGGTTCTTACTGGTAGGGTATTTCCGAAATAGGACCAATAGTTTCTTTTGGCTTCTGTAGGTCAATTGACAGTCTTCATTCCACCACGGTTTACACAAACGGTGATGATAAGGGGAACCCTTAGAGATAATTATGTTAGGGTGCATTTATTAGTACAGCAGTACAAATTTTAACTGCTTTATCACTGAATTTGTCTTGACCATAGATTCAGAAATCATTACTAGTTGTGAGAAGATATTCCAGTCAGCTCGATGATATAGATAGGTAGATCGACGATGTGTTTCATGCTGAATATTGTTACAACGCATTCACATGTTCTAGAAATAATGGAAAATGATCACTGTCACGTAAGTCAGTTCCAACTCTTAAGTTAAAGTATGAAGCAAGAGATTGTGAACACAGTGGAAGGTCCAATGATTAGAAAGTTTTACTTTGTTGATGAAAGTAGGTTTCTTCTCCATTATTAAGCAGGCAAAGATTGTGACCATGAATGAACTCCTCAATTTGACGGTCTCGAGGATTTTTTTTATTGCCGCCCCACAATTGACTGTGGCCATTAAAATCTCCAATAATGAAAAAAGGAGCAAGTAGATCTTGTACAAGTTTGTCATGATCTCTATCTTCTATGAGTATTTGGTGGCAAGTATATAGTACAAATAGTTATTAACTTGGACTACATAGTTCTTACTGTCACTGCTTTCAAATTTGTTTGTAGAGGAATTACAGATGAGGGAACATCATGGGAAATCAAAAGAGCAATACCTCCAGATGCTGGGTCAAACCCGTTTTCATTTTTTCTAATTGTATTGTAACGCTTGAATTTTCATGCATCACAAGGTTTCAAAAATATTTCTTTTTGTGCAATGCAAATCGTATTCGCTTCTTGGAATAGGTATTTTATGTGGCAAATTTTACTGCGAGATCCACGACAGTTCCATGAAATTACTAATGTCATCCAGAGTTAGTTTTATTTAATTGTTTGTGTTTTTCATTTTTTGCTTTTGAAATGGTCTGTGAAGTAAAAGATAAATCCATTTCCATTTCTGTTTCCTGATTCAGAGAAAGGTATATAGATTTTTCATTTGTAAGTTTTTTCACATGACTTTGATTTTTTAATTTTGGTATCGTCAGTTTTAGATTTATTAGAAGTTTATACCGGTTCCTTTGTATTGTTTATAGTTGAAGATATTGTAGTGGATTTAGATGGCAAAGTTGAAATTGAAGAGGATGCTGGTAAAATATTTTTTTTTTTACTGGAAGGCTCTTTACTTGAGTTTCAGTTTTAAATTAGAGGAGTAAGAGACATCAACTTTTGAAATTCTGTTTTTGATAATTTGTCTTGTTTCTGGGAAAGTAATATTCTGTTTTATCTTGGTTGAAATTACTTCTTTTCCTATGATCCACACAGGACAAGATTTGGAATATGAAGCATGTGAACCAGAACACTTACAGCATTTGAAAATAACTGAAATACAGGCATTAGTTTCATGTCCAGATTGTGCATATTTTCCTCATATAGGATCGGTATTTCTACATGCCTGTTGAGAATGACCATATCTCTGACATTTGAAACATCTAAAAGGGTTAGGAATGAATGGATGAAGTTTGCAACTGATATAGCTTGCTTTTATAGATTTTGGCAATACTGATGTTTGAAAAGTTAAGACAACATGTTGGGTGGGGATAAGTCTACCATCGCATCGAATATTTATACGACATGCAGCACAGATTCTTTGATCACGTAGTTCTTACAAAAATTTTGGTTTCTGTTACATGCATGAAGTCCTGGTTTGAAAGAACAACACGGGACACATTCAGAGTTTGATGAATGATGTTGTAACGGGGTATGAGCCCAAGTTTTTAAACTATTGATTATCGAAGCTTGTTTCGTATCAACTTGTAAGAGAAAATCTCCCAATCGTCATATTTTTAACATTCTGTAATTCACCCAATGAAGATAAAATAAGTTTTTGTTTTAGAAATGGTGATACACCTTGTGAAACGTTTGTGCCGTTATTATCAACATATAACGAGTTGATTGATTTTAAGTGAATAAAGAATTAGATACTATTGGATATATATAAAGGTTCATGCTCAGTGCCCACCACGTAGCCCTACAAGGGATGGTAGCCACCGATTGTGGACATTTCCAGCCTCATCGCTTACCATAACGCTAGCCGACATCCATACGCTAAAAGTCGGCCCCCGGGAACAGTGACCACCCTTAACGCCAAGGATATGATCCCTTCTCTTGATCCCTAGCATGCTAGACATGACTATAGTTAGATACCAGCCAATTGATACACTGGGGACCACAATATACCACCGGTCCAAAGGATTGCCACGCATGGCCAACATGTGGTGGTCTTGATTGTCCATAAGAAGCAAGAAGCAAATAGAGCGGCAACAGTTATTCATTGAGAACTCCTTCGTTTGCCGTCGAGGGAAGGAAGTGATAAGAAAAATATTAGAAAGAGAAGAGAGGAAAAACAGAGAGAGTATTTAGATCCTTGGATACCTCGGGGTAGTGACACAGGTACTCACTTAAAGAAGGTGAGTTCCATGAGAGGAATAAAAATTGGAAGTGAGAAAGAAAGGTTTATGAAAACTCTATGACTAACCTCCTCTAGACTAATAGCTAAGCTAGGAAACGATGTGTTAGCATTTTTTTCATTTCAGCAGTTTGTGGATTCTTATACCACCGCGGGTGGGGATATACCGAATGACTTTTATTCCATTTTGATCTGTGACCCTAAGGAAATTAGTCATTGTGAGTGAAATAAACATAATATTTTAACATAACATAATAAATAAACATAGAATTTATAATAATACTGAAATTAAATCAATTATTCTTTTGAAACATATATAGAAATAACACTCTCATTTTTTTTTACTTTTATAAATAGTTATACAGTATTTTTAATCTTTGACTATCGTTTCAAATGGTATATTTTATATAGAAACAGATTTACAGTATTGTTTTCAAGCTAAAAAAAAATCTTAGTTACTATATAAGAACATCAAAGTATTTGAATTCTATAACATTGATTGAATAAATTAATACAAGGAGAAACACTTTTACAGAAAATTTCTTATGTTCCATGAGTATAAAGCTATAAAATTAATTTACATAAAAATGTACTTTAATTTAATTTTTTACCTTCAATATGCTTTTTGTTTTAAACAAAATTAAATAATAACGAGACAGAATTTCCAAATTCATGATCGCAGTTTCGGAATTCAATATTGTAGATAATAATTCAAAGGATAAACTGATAAACTAGACTAGAACACAATTATTCATTCATTTGCATTCAATTTGGCTAGAGTCCTGCCCATTCACTTGTGTTTACCTAGGCTTCAAAACATAATCGCTAGTGAATACCAGAGGAGATAGAACGCCAGGAATTTGGGCGAATCTTTACTCTCTTGGGGTTGTAACATTTTAATGTGTTATCTTACTGGAAAAGATTTAATAATTCGCACCAACATAAATTTTGTACATCGAAGGCGATCAATTTCTAAGCATTTACCTGCTGAGTCTTTTAGAAATTCTTCACCCGTGTTTTCATTATTCTACAAAGTATTTAGGTGTTCTATGCAGTATATAATAATATATTAATAATACATTGAATGCTTCATTAAATTAGGTATTTTTTTGCAATGTTATACAACATTGCAATTTATCAAACTGTTACAAAATTAATTGTACATATAAAATACATTAATGTAACTAGAAAGAAGCATTTTTCTCGTAAGAAAACTGAGATTGTAATATATTTGATTTCATGTAAGATAACATCACGTATGGTAAGATTTTCAACGAAACAACAATTTTAACTTTAAAAGCACATTTTAATAAATGATATAACCTGACCCATAAAATGGCTTTAAGGCTAATGAAAATTGAGATTTGTTTTAGATACATGTCGATCATATTTTAACGTCATCATCAAATTGATTTTGGCATTTATTTCAATTCAAAATCAACTTTTTTAGTCCTAATATATAAAAAAAATCCCTTCGAGCTATCTGAGCAAGTTTTCAGTTGATGTTGGCTGAACAACTATGTGTCTAGTTCGAATCACTGTCGGATTACATTGTGTTTCTAATTTGGAATCACTGTCTATTTCTGGATTAGAGATCTTGTAAGTCAAGATTTAAATGCAAAACCATATTAAGAAATAGGTATATAAGTTGAGTTTCTTTTTCTGTATACACGTCTATCGGGGTCTTCCCTAAGATAATAAGTGAGAATGGATGTTAGGAACATAACTGAAGTTTTCGGTTAATAATCTTACAACTACATAATGTTAAAGATATTTCTGGCTAGTGAAAAGAATTTCAGAGGGGAGCATGCTTGAATTGATGTCAACCCCTTTCGAACAATGGGAGATAACTCTTACATTTCTGCTACATCATGGCTAAAACATCGATAAAGATATGTGCTTGCGTATTTGTTTTGGGATGTTTTTTTATCAGTATGTAAATGCAACTCACTTCATATCTTTTCGCTGAATAATTCTTCTACATCTTTTGTGGCTGATGCTCAAATTCTTAACAATGATCAGCGTATTTGCTTCTTGGTGCCAATACTTTTTAATTAGAGCTTTATGTGAGCTAATGCTCTTCAAAGTGGAAGTTCTATTCCATCATGATAGGTGAAGCGTTTCTATTTTCCAAATGCACTTCTAAGAGATAGATGCGTAGAATTCTTACGTATTATCTTCCTTTCTATGCGTGAATGTAATTTGCATGTTCGAAAAACTTTTCGGAAGATATGACGAGACATGTTCAAATGTCTTGTAAGGTAGTTTTAATTTAGGAAAAAAAAAGAAATAATCACTGGATGCTATGTCTAGGGTGTAAGCGGGTTGATTATAGACTACAAAACTTAAATATTGTTACTTATTAATAGATTTGTTCTAAGAAAAAGCATTATCATACAAGAGACTCATAACTTCACTTGACTTTCCAGGATATTTCTGCGACTTCTATAAGAGCATAAAATATGGACACATCCATTATCCACGAGAAAAGAATTATGACATAAGTCTATGAAGAAAATGACATTTCAATCACTTTCATGTACTTGTAAACTTGCACTAGATTGCCTATAACTACAAATTATCGTCCTTTGTCACCACTTTAAAGAAGATATATGTCTGCAATAACTGCATTTAAAATGCTTTTGCTAGTAGAATTATTTTCCAGATGCATCTAGGTCCTTCTTTCTATAAAACTGATGTCGCTGAATAAATTAAATTGAACAAGAAACATATTTTACAATAAACAAAACAAATATTATAAAATACAAAAATGCAACGTGCAGGAAAAAAGTGCAAGGAAGAACTATTTATTACTACAAAATACTAGGAAACTTGAAGCATTTATAAGCCAAGTATATTTAAATATGTAACCAATCAAATTTAAGTTTAATTATTTTACATCACTAAAACTATTCCGCCTAATAAAATATTTTTATTCCATTCCTATTTTTAGTTCACATTCTATATATGTATATTTTTTTTCCAATTTTTCAATTGTTAACAAAATAATTTTTATTCATTCACTCGAGTTCAAATACATTTTTTTAAACTTGTAATGAATGAAATTTGATGTTAATACAGTTTTTCAACTATTCATTTATTAATTCAATTTAATCAATTGCTTTTAGTTTTATATAGGAGAAAAAATGATATTTTTTCTTTGCTGACCTGGGTAGGAATTGACTGTAAATATATTGACAGTAATTTTTTTTGACCGAAGCAAGAATTGACTTTAATATTTTTTATATTACTTGTCATTTTAAAGGAAAGGAGTGTAACTGTTGACAAATAATGTATGATGTTTGTGATGCGTAGAATGGCCGAGAAAAATAACGATGGACAACACATTTATTTATTTACAAACAAACATATAACTAACTCGGAGCCTTCCGCTCCTTCCAAAACTTTCTCGCGAACCTCGCTCCGTCGATACTGTTCTAAAATATGACAACCTCTCTCGAAAGAGATCAAACCATACCAAGCGCAGTTTGTTGATCACCAAACAGTCACCAAATGCTACAATGTTCATGAATATGCAGTGGGCTGAGAAAAATTTAGTGTATTAAATTGATTAAATTTGCCGAATAGTTTGTAAGCGATTATCAAAATGTATCGATTGAGAACAACTCAATAAACTACCGAGCTCTTCTTGCTTAAATAACACAAGTAAAAGAAATACATATTAAATCAATGCCTCCAAAACATTAATCTGCGAGACTAAAAATCTGCAAGTAGGGAAGATATATGTTAAAAAATATGGGAACTACAGAGGGTATTAACACATTTTTAGAACGATTTCGATTAAGAATTTTAAAAAAGTAAATGTTTTGAAATAAAAATTTTTGGCAACAGCTTATTATTTGATATGAGAATTATCGTTTGCTACTTTTAAATTTATTGTTCTTTTAAAATGTCGCATATAAACAAGCTGTGGATTGAGGGATATGTTTTTGCTCTTTCCGAAGAGAAATATTCTTATTCCAGGATTCAAATACGTTGTGAAATGCATGGTATTAAAATTTCTAAGTGCAAAATAAGCAACATTATTAATCGGACAGGTAAAAACCGTCAACTATTAATTCTACATGGAAAAAAGACTCCAAACGAATATCCGAAAAAAGTACGTACTGTTTCAAATGTTTCTAAAGTGAAATCGCTGGTAACAAGAGAAAATCCATCAACACAGAAATCAATTGCAAAGTCTTTAGATACATCTGTATCAACAATAAATAAAATAAAAAATCAAGATTTACAACTTAAAAAAGCTAAAAACATAATGTTCACCAGCTTTTGCCGAGACATCTGGCTCAACGCAAAACATTTCAATCATGTATGAAATCCATTTAGCAGGAGATAAATGGAAATACCATGTGACTCTTGATGAAGCATGGGTTTACCTAAATGACTTCAACAAAAAAAGGTCTATTTACTATAGGAAACGAGGAGAAAAAACTGTACAAACCTGGTTCCGTCAATGTAAAGAAAGTTTCAGTAAGGGGTTTATGATAATCGCAGGTTTCTCCTACAATGGGAAATTAAAAATAAAAAGAGAAAAAATGTTAAAACCATCTCATCATACTATTAGGAGAAGGTTTTACGTCCAATATTTACAAAAGAAATTCCACTTCTTTATCCCAAAGACTTTCAAAGAGTGAAACATCAACAACACAATGCTACAAGTCATACTTCGAAAATTACCACTGCATTCCTTGAAAAAATGAAGAATAATACAGGTATTGCAGATATACCTTATCAACATATTCCTGTGAAGTCCCCTGACGTTTCAACTATAAGCTGTTGTGCCTTTGGTCTGTTAAAAAGAGATCTTTCTAAACGCAAACCCACCACGATGGATGGACTCTGAAAAGTAGTGGAAGAGGAATGGAAAGCAATACCCCTGGAAATTTTACGAAAAGCTCTTCTATCATGGAAATCACGATGCAGACTTATAGTCCAGAAAGAAAGCTATCAGATCGAATATTTAAAAAAATAGTCTTTACATTTTAAACATTAATTAAACGGCCCCAAAATCGTTCTAAAAGTGTGTTAATACCCTCTGTAGTAGGATATTTCTCCTTCCATTGGCAACCATTGCGACACTTTTTCGTCGCCAAGTTAAAAACATGTTTTTAGAGCGGAAAATTTCCTAAGGTCCAAAAAATACGCATTTTAGAAATTTTTATATCACATAATAGTATACAAATCTAAAAAGTATTACTGAAAAATGAATAAAAATCTGTTATGCTGGGTTTAGCTTCTACCCAAATCAACCGGTAAAAGAGATATAAATAAATAAAAATATTAGACTTATTTTATATAACGTCAAGCTCACAGGTCGAATATGTCGGTGATATTTTCTGTTTGATGCATCCATTGTATAAACTGTGTTAAATTTTAATATCCTAGAATACAAGTAGTTCTGGGGTGATATTTATTTTACCCTTTTGTTCGTTTTTCTCCACGTATTTTCACATTTTAGTGAAACTAATTTTGTAAAACGTTACTATATAATAAAGTAAAATGGTGACAAAATTTAAACTACAGACTTATTTTGTCAAACAAATGGCAGTTATCAGTGTTACAAAATAAACTGATTTAATATACCATATGTATATAATTCCTTATAAAACACTTCTGACTATAAAATTGGTCTTGCTGGGATAAAGCTTTTTTTCTTAGTCAAAATCCTGTTTTTTTATTTATTTGCAGAAAATACTGCGTTTAGTCAAATGTTGAAGAATTTGAAATGGATTTCTTATTACCAAATGTAAAATTGCGAAAAAAAAATTTTCCAATGCCCGACTGCTACTAGAATTTAATATTTTTAACTCTACTGATTTAAAAAAAAATATTATACATGATAGTTGATTGATTTATGAAATACAATTTAATTAGGAAGAATAAAAACGAATTGAAACGTAGAGCAAAAACTTCGAATTGAAAGCAAAATAAAAACTTTGCAACTATTATTGCAACTAAATATTGTTGCAACTAAAAAGAACCATATATTTAGCGTAAAAATAATGTAAAAACGAGAAAATTCAAACCTGGCAACAAGCAAATCTGAAAAGCAACAAAAATTCAAATTGGCATCACTATAATCAAAGCAAGGGACATTTGGCGAGAAATCTCTTGCACGGATCTCATACTTATACCGAAATATAATCAATGAAAAAGTAAATAATAAAAAAATTCGCAAGCATTTTATTTGATAATATAAATTTGTTTGGCTAAAGTTCAACATCATTCATATCTAATGGAGTTAATTTAAAAAATATCACTCTGAAAAGAACTGCTTACTTCAATAAATTGCTAAATTTAACCAGACTGTTAAATTGTTTTTAAGCAACATCTAAAAGGTTCTTTGTTGAACTGAAATTTCTTACCTGCAAATAATGTGCAAAAAAGAATATATAATTGTTAGTCAAAAGTAAAATTGATGAAATTGAAGATACATTTTTATAATTCACAGCAAAATACATTATGATGTAGTTTTTCGAAACACAGACTTTAAATCTTTAAAATATAATGGCAGTTTGCATACATCTAAGATTGTAAAAATAGTCATAAATCACTTCAAATAATAACTTCATGAAAAAGAATAAAGAGATATAATTTACCATAACATATGTCATTAAATAAAGTTTATGGTAATTTTTATTTTCGCAAATGCATTTTCAATACTTTTGAGTTGTATCTTTATGAAAAAGGATCGAGAGGAAAATAGATTACTTTTAGTTAAGTGCCTTTATTATACTTTATGAACTGAGTACACGAAAAGAAGATGAAAGTCCCCATATCAATATTTTTAACTCACGATAACATTTAATAATTAAAATTGTTATCTAATTAAGCTATGAAATATTACGTTTTAACTTCATTGTAAGGTGAAAACGTTAAAGATAAAAAATTCCTGAATATGTGTGAATCAGATCAATATATAAGAGCAAAATACGTCTCAGTTACCATGAGTGCAATGGTCAGGAGAAAATTCCCTCCCCCTCCAGATCGATGTCGAAATTGAGGGAGTGGATCCTCTGGTGGTGCCATCTATCGGAGGAGTTTAGAGCAAAGCCGTACTTTCACATTCGTGGTGCTCTATTTAAATGAAAGGGGCACTATACTAATTTAAATTCGCATAGCTGTCGGCATAGCGAGCTCGGCTTGTCCAAGTGTCATAAGTAACAACAACATATCAGAATACTTCTAAGTTAAGTATAAAATGTACTTCAGTATTATAAAGTAAGAAGAGTAAGATATCTTTGCATATAAAATTTGCAGGAAAAAGTACATTACTGTCGTAATCATATTAAAAGGTAAATTTTAAGACTAAATAAAAATCTCTTCTTTTTTCACCTTTACTCTTCTTACAGAGATAAGCATGAATTTTTTATCTCTTGAAACTGGTTTGGTTTGTTTGTCGCTCAACGGTCATTTTTTGCACACGATGGCTAATTAGACCGGGACCTACGGTTTAAGGTGGATTCCGAACCACTACAAACAGCCATGCCCAAGGTGGGATTCGAACCCACGAACTGTTGAACCGAAGGCAAGAGCGCTAACCATTCGACTGCCAGCTCGGCTCTCTTGAAACTGGAGAGGAAATCTTGTTCTCTCTCAAATCTTAATATATTTTTTTTTCATGAATCCTTTTAGTAAATTTATTTCACATTCATTCTACTTTCGAAGACAAGCAAGACTTGTATTTTAATTCAAGTGGTTTGTTTGAATATTCAAAACAGTTATGGGAGTCTATATATGTTATCAATCCATATTTTGCAAAGTTTATTTATTAGTTACGTTAGTGGAGGTATCAGCAAATATTTGCAATAGCAGTGCACTAGGGCATATATGACAGATAATTTCTTTCAGAAAAGATTGCCTATATTCCAAAAATTTAGTCTGAAGAAAAATACCATAATAAGAAATTAATAATAAAAGAAAAATATATAGAGTGTTGTGTCCTCGAAGACAGTGAAACTTGTTACCTTTACAGTATTTATCTACATTATAAGCCGAGGCCGTGGTAGCCTAGTGGTTTGTGAATCTACCTTCCGTCCAGAAGACCGGTGTTCGATTCCCAATGCCTCAAAAGATTCACCGAGTATATGCGATATACGTGCTCGTTAAATCTGGAGAATCGAAAGTTCTGTGGTTGGTCCTTAAGCAGTTTCCATGCATGTAATGGTCTGAAGAAAATTTCTTCCCCCTTTAGATAAATGTCAAAATTGAAAGAAGGAATTTTCAGTTGGTGCCATCTATCGGAGGACTGTAGAGCAAAGTCGTACCTTCACCTTTGTGGTTCTCTGGTCAAACGAAATACGCATCCTACTGACTTAAATTCGCAAAGCTAACGGCATAGCGAGCTCGGCTTGTCCAAATGTCATAAGTAACAACAAAAACAACATCTATATTATAGAGATACCAACTTCTTTATCATAGAGATAACCAACCTAAATACAAAGAAGAAGGAAATATTATCTCACTTTTTCATTATTTGTCTCATGCCGTAAAAGAGTTAAATATAATTCGTAATGCCTTTATTCCACCCTACTCATTGTAACAGATACGAGCTCGTATTAATGAAATGAAATATAACAATGGAAAAATAACTTCCTTTAATATGGAATTGCTTTTCAGTGCATTAAGAATTGCAGTTGAATTTATTCATCAAACTTTGGTAGGGATGCTATGTTGATTTATAAATTGCTTGTCTCAAAATTATCCATCATAAATATTATCAAGGAAAGCACATTACATTCAGAATCTAAAAACCCAAAAGCAATCCTTGACTTATTATCGTACCAATAGTCCTATAAAAACCTTAATTAAAAGGATTTTATGCTACTCTTTTAGGAAGATCAGATATTTTCAGACATTTTATGTGTGCATAATTTGCCTAATATTAAATCAAAATTGGTTACAAAAATCACCTAATGAATTGATATTCATTCAGAAGTACTGGGTGTGATTTTGGCGCAGAATCTTATGAGTAGAAAAGACACATTCTCTCGATTAAGCTAACACCCTCAATCGATATAATTACATAAAAATAAATCAAAAGGTAATGCACAGGTGGTTAATAACGTAATGAAAGCACGTGTGAATAAAAGTGATTTTTCGGAATGCGTTTTATAAGCATTAAAATTTAATAATAGCTACATATTTTTTATTAATAGAAATGAGTATATTCTGGTAGGATGTGGTGGATTTACTGAATTCCAAGTCACATATGAAATTTTATCAAAAGCTTAAGATGTCTGTCCTTTCAGATTATCAAAGTATCCCAAATTTTAGGAGGCCATCCATTTGGAGCAAATAGTTGGAGTTGGAGTGACCTAAGCATTCTAGTCTTTTTAGGTGTTTCTAAAAGTCTGGTTTCTAAAGTCATGAAAATATATGCACAGCGTGGCAACACATACTCAATAAAGCTAAATAGTGAACAAAAAACGAAGCAGAATGTAAGAGGTTGACTACTATTTAAGCTAATTATAATTTATAAAAAGTGAACAATTGGAGCATAAATGGCCTTAAATATCAACCAAAAGCTGGATTCTCCAGTCTCTATGATTACAGTTAAAAGCCTCTTCTCCCAAATGTTAATGCAAAAAGTTGCCTGTTGTAGTGTTATCTTGGAAAACTTTGTCAACTGAAGAACGAAAGAAAGTAATATGCCTTAAGAATCATCTTTCAAAATCTCCACCAAAACAAAATGTCATTCTCATTAACAGAAGGCAATGAGTTCGAATCCCGGATTAACCGAACAGCTATCGTGTTCACTAATAACGGCTGGGGCAAGTGAAACTGCGAGTGTTCGCAATGTCCTTCAAGTGAAATGATATCTCTGAGGTGGCAGACCAAGTACTGGTGGTCATCTGCTTGGTCCGTACTTCAAAATCACGAAGACTCCACGCAGCTGCTTCTGCTAAACAGGTAGAGTCTAACTCAGAGCTAAGTACGGAGAGACATGCTGGTGCAACAACAAGACAGTTGCATGAGTACAAGATTTGTGTGCAATTCTATGATTGTCTTTCCAATTGTCAATCATGCGGTATGAGTGTGTTATGATAAGGTTAGTCTTGTTATTTTCAGCTAGACCAATCGTAACTCTCAAACGAAGGATCGCTGAGGTAAAGCTTTGATACATACATAACGGTGCAGGAGAAACCCAGTCTGTTTCTTAATATCAATGATCAGGAATATATGCCAATCAACAAGTGCCTCGTCCATTTGAATCACGGTAAGATGACAAGGATCTGTCATCCTACTCTTGATATCCAAGCCTCTCCAGTGAGAAGACATGGAGCGTCACAGATTAATAAAGGACATGTGCCCAACCCTCGGACTTCCAACAACTCAGTAAGGAAGAATGTGCACACATTCAGTGGGCTACTATCTACACTGGAATCACTTGTTGCGGTGCACCAGTTTTCTCGCGTAAGATCAGTTGGGTGCTACACGTTGATGATCTTACGCTGACTTCCGGGTGAAACATAAAAGCATTTTAGAAGAGCAGATCCATCTCATGACGCATAATTTTTTGGGGGGAGATGTTATTTTCCAAGATGATAAGATATGCTTTAAATGCTGTAGGATTTTGTGCATCGTAATATGATGGACACAAATATGAAATCTCTTAAAATCAGTATAATTGAATAGTCATAGACTATTTTCAAGAGTTCAATGTAGAACCGATATTCTCCATCTGTATTTCCGAGATCTTTCACAATAGCTCAAAGAAGAATATTATAATTATCCTCTTACCACCCTTCAGCATTTGTGCTATCTGTTAAGGATGACTGGAGATCGTTAAATATGTCACTGTCGCAAAATCTTCTACGTGAAATGATACCTTTGCGTGGTTTCAAACTGTAACTAGGGGTCTTATGCTTGGGCTCTCCTTCTAATTACGAAATGCATTTTTTTATGATGACAGCCCAACTATTAGGTGAACAACTACATAAAGTGCCATGATTTTCCTCTTTCATACTCTGTTCAAAGGTGAAAAAACCTAGTAGCAGGGGAATAACAACAATTGAATGAATCAATTTCTAGGCAAACCTAAACTTCATTACAAGTTCAAAGGTGGTCCTACACCCTATTTATAAAGAATTCTGTAAAAATCTAAAGATTTTCGATTATTTTGATAACCACCTGTATGTCAAATACCTTGCACAAGCAATCTCACATCGAACATCATGATAGACCATTAGCACTAGAATTATTAATTGCATCCCCTGCTATTCAGTGAAAAAGTATACCGATGACAGTCGTAAAAAGACCTTACTGGCAGCGGATTTTATATATTAGAACTCCTCAGTCTGAAATTACGCTAAAGCAACGTAACCCTGACACTTGTTCGGTCTTCACATGTTAGTTGATAGCGATTAAGGAGAGGATCGCTGCTATCATTTCCAGCAACTATGAGTTTGATGAACTATGGATTCTTTGTCGGACAGCCGCAGTGCACTACAACATCTCAGTGACTGGTCCTCTATAAACGATGAAACGAGTATATCAATTCTGCTCAAATTGAAAATGATCTCCCAAGACCATGTTGTACATCTCCAATGGATTCCATCCCATGTAAATATTAGTGGCAATTTAAGACCGCAGATCAACTGGCCAAAGAGAGAAGTGAGGAAGATACACCCAATGATTCATCACTTACATGCCTGGAACTTTACTCTAATGAAAAATCCAGACTAAATTCAATTTGGCAAATTCTACCAACGCAACAATGGTGCTCTGAAACATCTTCCAGAATAAATAATATGTAACCTAAATCAAAAAATATAATGTAAAATGTGATAGAAAATCACACTCTATCTTGGCCAGATTCTTTTATGTGGATATCTAAAATGCTTATCATTTGAACATGGCACAAAAAATTATCCCACTTGTAAAAATTGCTGTGACCTTCCCGCCTCACCCAAACATATTCTGGATTGCGCCGAACTTTCCCGGGAGGATTTATCCTCAGATCCCCTGCTACGTCATCGACTTTCTGACAGTCAACAATTTATTGGAGTTGATCTGACAACTGTCACATGTCACATCTTTAAAGAAAATAAGCTAAAATAAGCTAAGAACACAACATGCCAAGTATATATATATATATATATATATATATATATATATATATATATATATATATATATATATATATATATATATATATATATATATATATTTAATCAGTGATGAACAGTTTCTATATTGATAATAGAGGGATAAATCTCTGACTAATTGAGTCTAAATTTAAGAAAAAAATTTATAAAAATAATATAATTTTTTTTTATTAAATCACATCTATTTTAATTTTAAAAGTTCAAAAGAAATTTCAAATTACAATAAAGTTTCACGTTATTTTTATGTATCAAATGAAAATTTCTAGCATTTTTCATAATATTCGGTTTAAACATGAATAAAAATACTTGGAATTTTGAATTGCATGTATAATAATTTCTGATGAAAAAAGATAATACACAAAAAAGTTGTTTACTTTAATTGCAAGGGTTTCATTCAGATTCTACACTTGTGTACACTTTTTATAGATTAACGAAACAGCAACATTAAGGTTAATTCTAAATTACTACAACGATTTTAATATAAGAAGTGAAAACAGAATGTGCAAAAACAATAAAATTAAAAAGTAAAATCCCAATATTATATGTGAAAATTCGGTTTTCAATTATTTGCAAATCATTTGTGCTAAAAATTATAAAACTACACTTAGATGTTTTTTAGAAAGTATATATAATGAATTGCAATATGATATTCTTATAATTGAAAAATTAAAAAATATATGCATAATGAATTAAAATTTAAAAATTTAAATAAATAAAATCTTTAGTTTCATAGAAAATTTAACAGAGATTCATTTGATAACGCAGCAAAGAGTGGATTGAAACTTAAATCAGAACTCTGGATTCTATTTATATATATATAGTTCACTAAAAATTTATTTCCATTTCGAAATTTTGTGGCTATTCTGTTTCTAATTCTTTTAAACAGTATTAAAACCTAATTTGACTGCACAGTGAAAAATGCTTGTCAGGTTATGTACCACATTCCGAAAGCGTATTCAAGACCAAAGACAAGTATCTGTAATTGTTTTCCGGATTCCATACATTAAAACTGTTTTTTATGAGTAACTGCAAGGGATTTAGAAAAAGAATGTGGTATCAAACACCCATTCTTGCTGCATTCTCACTGAGTAAGTTTTTGAAAATATTATTTTTTTATTCTTAAGAATGTATTGCTTGCAATTTCTTTAGCGAATGCGTTGTGGTTTTCCTTTTATGGTCACCTCTCAGAAATGCCCTGGAACAATGAATAATAATAGGATTCTGGATTTAATGTTTTCTGAATTTGTGATTCAAATGAGTTTTCCTCTCATTTATTTATTTACATTTATATTTAAACTTACTTGAAATGGGAATTTGTGATGCAAAACATCATTTAGAGAAATTGTTAAATTATTTTGTAAAAAATGCAGTTTCATGTGTAATTAGAGATTCATGTTTAAAGCAAAGATTTTAGCACTTATTTTGGTAAATCTTAATTTCACAGCTTGGCACATTTATAAATTATCCAATTTCAGATTTCTTTTCCAGGGATTATATTTTAATGCTTGTATTTTCAATTCAAAATATAGATCCCCTGGTAATATATATATATATGTCTTTTTGTGTGAGTGTATGCATTTATCTAAATTAAATATCATGAAGTGAAATTTACATATCTGATATTATTGTTAAAAAATATGCAATTCTAATTTATCAACACTTTTTTTAATTTATCAACACTTTTTTAATAATATTTATGATAATATGGGTTTTTATTAACTTCCATAGAAAAATAAGTTTTTGTTGTGTATTTTTACTAAGATATTTCTAGTGAGAGACGAGACTATTTCTTACGTTACCAAATATCACATGCTAAATTTCAGATTGATTTTTATTTGTTTTCCTGAAACTCTGTAAGATAAATATTTTTCGACTTTTCTGCAAGTTTTTATATTTTAAATACTTTTTTTGTAAAAAAAAAATAGCGTTATTTTCAATGATACAACTTAATCCTATTTCAATGACACAGTTAAGTAAAAAATTCCTTTATTTCAAAATAAAAAAAAATCATTTAAACTTATATCAAACATATTACAATAAAGAATTTTATTTAAGAATAACATGTATTTTATCGTAATATTTATAAATCTCTGCAATTAAAATCTAAAATGTAGCTATAATACTAAGATTAAGTAATAATTTGCCTAGTTAACTCTTAAATCTGTATTTATAATTTGAACATATATAACATACAAATATAATGTTCTAGCAAGTGTCTGGCGTAATTTTATATGCCTAATCGAATAGTTTAGATATGTATATAATTAAATGCAATATAATACTAGACAGTTCAAAATAACCTAGTATAATACATTTTTTATAATTTGCTCACAACTTAAAATTTTTTATTCCCTTTATTCGTCAGTATTTTTAATCCTAGGATTAAATATTTATTTCAAAAACGAAGGCTGGAAAAAAGGAAAAATTATTTTTTGTCGAAAGAGACGATTTGCTTATTGGAATACTAAGCTGTCTTTGGAAAATAATTTTTGTAATAAGATTATATTAATGATGTGTTTTCAATTATATTTGTCAATCCAGTTGGAAATAATCCTTGTCTATAATACCTCGAATTACTGTTTTACCTTTTCTTGTTACTTTTTCCAAACAAGCTTACTACGCTTCATAGCGCACAACACTACTGCCTCTTTTCAAACTTACAAAACTTCAATTGCATCATTATTGTCAATTATCGCACTGAATAAAAATGAATCTATAATCATTTTCCTTTTTAAAATTTTGTATTTGCTTTTTAAACGCCCGTTTCTCTCATGTTTTTTTTTTCAGACATTTATTTTGTTCTACGACTAATTTAAATATTATTATGTAAGATGGTAGCAATTGTTAATTTGTTGTCTTATTTCATTTATTTTGCAACGCATGTCAAACATTGTAGGACACAATATCTTTTACAGCATGCTAGGAATTCGATGCATTTGTTTCAAATTCACAAAGAAATTATAAATTTGTCTCGAGAAAATTATTTTCTTATTTGTGCTTTTATTAATAGTCAAATTTCGGGAAGAACATTGTGTGTAAAAATTCCATATCAGCATTCTAACGTTCCGATCTTTAAAATCTTGGTAAAATTAGAAAAATAATTAAAAAACTTATTTATTTTTTCAAAAACAGCTGCGAATAATTTTTACAAATGTTTTGCAAGTTGTATTATATATATATATATATATATATATATATATATATATATATATATATATATATATATATATATATATATATATATATATATATATATGTAAGCAAATTACTCTATTAATGAATATGAAGAATAAAATCAAATAGATATTGAGAAATATTTCCTCACTCTTTCATTCATATCCTTTAAACAGAGCTATTGTAAAATAATTTTATTCAACATAACAGTAAGTCAATTTCTAAGATGATTTGTTACGATATATATTATGATGTGTGTGTGTGTGTGTTTACATTAGAAAAAAAGCATATCTTAAAAGGGAAAAGAAAGATTAATCATTATTCGCTAAAGATTTAATGACATTAAATTAAAATCATTCTGTATTAGTTCATTTTTGTATGAAATCATTTTATTTCATAAGACTCTCTACAAACTAACACATTACATCTATTGCACAAAAATAAATATCCGTAAAACATTCGGAAATGAATTCTTATACTTTGTTCACATAATTTCCCTACTTTTTTGCTATTAATATATTATATAGCAAATAAAAAGAAATCGTTTTCAAAAACTTCATGCGTGTTTTGTTTACAACGGCATTGTTTCAAGATCTTTTGCCAATTTTAATGAAATTTCAAAAATATTTTGACTTTTTGTTATATATATATATATATATATATATATATATATATATATATATATATATATATATATATATATATATATATATATATATATGTGTGTATATATTGCTTCATAATTTAAGATTTATTTAAGCATATACTTTTGGTTTCAAGCAAATAAAATTTTCTAGTCTATTATACGTTTTATGGTTGATAATTGCTAGCATATGGATTTTGATTCTGTAGTTTGTGCTTTTGACTCTCAATTACAATATGGGTGTTTGTAATGGTAAAGGAAATTTACTTTAATTATCCATGGTATAGTTCATGTATATTTTTCGGTAAAATTCAAAATTTATCTTTGCTAATTTAAGTAAAAGGAATAAAAAATCAAAATATTGTATTAATGAATATGAAAAAAAGCAAATTACTCTATTAATGAATATAAAAACAAATTATATAATTAATGAATATAAAAAATAAAATCAAACATATATTGCGAAGTATTTCCTCATTTTTTTCATTGATCTTGAATCTTTTTATGAAATTAAATATTTAAAGAAATATCCATTAAAAACTTAATTGTAATTTTAGAAAAATATTTTAAAGACACGTTTAATGGATAAATATATTTCATTTGTATGAAAATCCTACCATAAAAGTTTAAACTTTATAAACACAAATCCCAGTCTAATCTTTAAGTTAAAGTAAACATAATTTTAGAAAAGGCTTCAAATAATAAATTATTCTGTGGCTTGCGATTCGTTACATTCAATTTAAGAAAAAATCAAACTAACGAAATACGGGAATTAAATTTACGAACAAAAAAAGTAAAAACTTAATTTTTCTTTTTACTTTTTCTTGTTTTCACTTTTACATGAAGAAACGGGATTATTTAGCAGTCTATATACTTACAAATTTATTCTTTGTTTAATAGTAAAAGTTCACTATATATTAATTTCGTAAATTTACGTCTTAATATGAAAAGAAGATTATCGTTTTTCGTCAAAATTCTAATAGAGATTCCAATTTATATAATGGCTCATAATGGAAACATAATATCATTAATAAATTTGTGAAATGGAATTTAAGGATAATTGTTTTAGTTTGTTTAAACAATTGAAATTAAGGAATAAAGGACAGTTGTGTGTGATAAAATTAAGTTTTTGTTTCCAGCTCTTAAGAGTTTCCCTTTGAGTACGCATAGGAGGGAAAGGAGTACACCATAACACGTTGGTGCTTCTAAGGAACCTGTCAGTGTTTCCTTGAAAGCTAGAAGCACAAGGATTCAGCAGATGACCGCGAGACACTCCCAGAAATATCATTTCACGTGGAAGATATTGCGATCACGACATATTTAACGTGTCCCAGCCGCCATAAGTGAATAAGATGGATCGTCAATTGGGTCGGGATTCGAACCCACTATCTTCCTACAACGAAAGCGAGTGTACTCACCAACCAAGCCATCTAGGCCTATTGTGACGAAACTTAACTACAAAAATTCTATTGTATTCAGTATTATAAAATTTAAAATTTTTTCTTATCTTAAAAAAACTAGAAAGGATTACAATTAATCTATAAATTTTTATGATTTTTAAAAGGTATTTTAAATTTTGGTGATTTTAATGGTTGATGTGATAAATAATATTTAATCTTAATTAGTAGATAATTAAGGTAATTATTGAAAATTAGTAAACCATATGGCTCCACTGAAGAATTCGAATTCTTTAGAATAGACTAGAATTTTTCATATAAAATAATGTATGTGGTGTCCTTACAGAGATATAGGAGATTATTTTTAATATCGCATTGCCATAGATTTACTTCTAATTAAACCTAAGGGAAGTTTAATGAACAATTGTGTGTAAGCCTTTTAAATATCACCTCGAGTTAGAACTTAGAAATCCTTATATTCCGAGTGTAATTCTTTAATCAATTAATGGGGGAAATATATTTTTGCTGTTGCTACCAATATTTTATGCATTTCTCTGACTATGATTGTTTTATTTTCAACATCAGCAAAATCGAGAACAATAGTCAGCAATATTTCTGTGCTTATATATTAATTTTATAATAATTTTTTTCCAAAAATGATAATCTTAATATATAAGAATTAAGTGGTTAGATTATATAAAATAAGAACTCATAATGGCAAAAATTAACAAAAGGTTAATAGACAAATGAACCAATAAATACTAAATAGACTTATATGTACGTCAAGTCGTAAAATTTAATGAACATTTCTTTTAATTTGAGATTTTTGGTGATTTTTGTTTTTAATTTATAAAGCATACATTTTAAGGCAAAAACAATAAATATAAATTGTACCATGCTTGAAAATAGCTTCTACCTCTAACTTGCTTCCCTCATTCTGGTAAGCAGAATTTGAAGGGTCAACCGTGGGTGTCTTTAATTACTTTCTACCCTTTTAATGTATCCAAATACAAAATCTTATCGTGTTTGGCGGGTTTTTCATTGATATTACTTAAACTCCCTATGAAAAGTAATCTAAATTTCCAAAGGGAATATAATTAAAAGGTTTAAAGAGAGGATGTGATTCGCATATCTATTAAAAGTACTTAATTAATTGTAACTAAGTTCGTTCTTTTATATATTTTTTTCATAAATTTAAGTTATTTTTAACCGGGTAAGTAAGAGGTATTCATAATGAAATAACTTAAAACGAATTGAAAAATTTTAAAATAACTCCTTTTCGATCAAATAATTTGTTATGATTAACAAAAATATCTATATAAGCCGAATTCATAGAGATTTATATATAAATGCTTAAACAATATAACGAAGAAAAAATTATTAATTTGACTTTAAATTTATGCTTACCTTGATTTAAATTATTGCAGTTGTTTTTGTTGAAAGTTATTTTTATTTTAAAAAAAAATTCTTGATAACATAATAATTTTCGTGCAATAATTGTTTTAGGAAATAATTAAATTAGCAAAATATTTTAAGTGAAAAAATGCAAATATTTAGGACAAGATTAAAATTATTAGAAGAAAATTTATTATAGGAAGATAATTGTATCATACGGTCAAAAATCATTAAATATCTGTGTCTGCAAGTCAAAATATCTTTCTGCTGAAATTAATTTGAAATAATTTTTGTCAAGCAAACAAAAAAACAAATTTTCAAACAAAAAGAAATTGTTAAACAAGTGTTTATGTATTTATCACTCATTAATTTCCTTATAATAAAAATCAAATATTATTAAGAGCTTATCAAAAATTATAAGCTAATTTTCGCAACTCTTAATTGTTGTTATGGACGACACTTGGACAAGCCAAGCTCGCTTGTCGACGGCTATGCGATTTTATTTTAAATTAGTATAGTGCGTCTTTCGTTTAAACAAAGCAACACGAAGGTGAAAGCACGGCTTTGCTCTAAGATTCCTCAGGTAGATGACACCACTAGAGGACTCGCTCCTTCAATTCTGATATTGATCTAGAGGGGCAGGAAATTTTCTCCAGACCATTACACCCATAATAGCTGCTCAACGACCGACCACAGGACTTGTAACTCCATGGATTTAACGAGCACGTATATCGCATGTACTAGGTGGTTCTTTGGCGGTATTGGGGATGGAATCCCGCCCTACATAATGGAAGCACTGATGACATAACCATTAAGCTTCCACGACCCTAAACGATGATAGGTGACTTAATTCCAAGAATTAATATTGAATTTAAATATTTTTCAGCATTGAATTTAAAAAATTGAAAGTTTTCTTTTTAAATATGAAATATTTATTCAATAGTTTATCACTTTGTTTCTTAGAAAAGAAAAAAAAATATCATCCCCCACATGGAGTTTTATGTCTGATTAGTATTTCAAGTTAAATGCTTTAATTTTTTTTTTAATTTTAATATTTTTGTATTTTAAATTTTAATAAAGTATGTACTTATTTCTTGTGCTATCTTTTGAAAAATTACTTTCTTAAAGATGTTGATGATTCAATTATTTAATTAGTTTTCTACTGAAAATACTTTCAAAAGTTTAAGGGGGAATTTTTTAATTGAAAAAGATGTATCACACTTTATGTAAAAATTAAATGTAAAACTGCATGCCTATTTGGTAATTTAGTTGTTCGAATTATCTCTGAACAAGATATATTATTAGAATTTTTGTTGAATTAGTATCTAAACAATTAATAAGTCCATAACAGTTCCTGCCCTAAGTATACAGTAATTGCTGATTGCACTTAGCATGTAATTTATGATGATACATAATTTAAATTTTTAATTCAAAACAAATCAGAAAAAAATAATCTATAACAAAAAACTAACCCTAATGGAATCGATATCAATATTTTATTAATTAGAGCATGGATCTCAAAACTACGACCATGGGCCAAATACGGAACGACGATTTTATCATTCTGGCCTGTGACAGTGAAAAGCTTATTGTGTTGCTGTAAAAATTTGAATAAAAAACACTGAATGATATTAACTCGGTTTTGTTTAGTTGCTATGTAAAGCATAATGACAAGCATAATATGCAGAAAGCTTAACTTAAGCGTAACAATTAATTTAAATGTATTTCATTAACATTATAAACTAGTGAACATCTCGTTATGCTGGTTAAGTCTGTCGCATGTGTATGTATATCGATGTTTGGAACACACACACACAAACATATATATATATATATATATATATATATATATATATATATACAGGGTGATTATAAAAAAACTTTGCCAACATCTGCACTTCTAGCGTCCATTCTATTTAACCGATCAAGATGATATTTCAAATATAGTTCTTTTGAGATATGCGCTGGAGATTCTGTGAATGGCAACACAGTGGCCCTCGCGGTTACAGTTAAAGTGACAGAAACTCGAAATTTTCGAATGGCAACGTCTACTTTTTACCATCGCAAAATGTTCAGCACATGCGAAAACCCTAAATAGCGTTGAAACGGTACCGATATGTCTAAAAACGGACGTGTTCTGCAAACACAAAAAAGAGTTCTGAAAACCGGCCAATAAAACACGATCTGGGCGCACGCAATAAATTTGCATGTGACAGAGTCAAGAAACCAATCACAGAACGCCGGTTGCCAGATATTCAACGTAGGAAACCTATAAAATACCAAGTGGGTATGCGAAGTCGTCATTCGGGAACTCGCACATGCCGACGATATGAGTCTTCCTAGGAAAGTTCGCGGTGAATTGATCAAACTCTATTACCAAAATGGGATGAACGCTGCGGAAGCCTTGCGTGTGTATCGCCGGAATCATCGACAACGAGGCGGCCCATGTACTCTGCAAGCTCTGCGTGATTTAGTGCGGAAATTCGAAGATACAGACTGCACCTGTGACAAACAGCGCTCCGGACGGCCAACTGTTTCTGAGGACGTTGTCATGGAAGTGCACCATACAGTGACTGCAGGACACACAGAAACCGCAAGAGGCCTAGCGCGCGTGTTGGATATTCCGAACTCAACGGTCCGCAAGCTCTTGCGCTCGCTACTTCACATGTTTCTCTATCAGTTCCAGCGCGTCCAGATGTTGGAGCCGGGTGACCCACAACAACGTCTGGACTTCGCAAATGCATTTTTGTTACGATATGATGCGGATAACGACTGGCCAATTCGCATACTATGGACGGACGAGGCGCATTTCACCATAAATGGCAGCTTTAACACAAAGAATTGTGTGCACTGGGGAGAGACGAATCCTCATGCTGTGGCGCCAGTACCATTATTTGACGCCAAAGTGACTGCGTGGTGCGGCATTACAGCTACATTTGTTCTGGGCCCGTTCTTTTTGAGGAAACGACCCCGACTGGCCCTGCAACATGTTCTGTAACGGGCCCTCGGTATGCAGCCATGCTGAAAAATTATGTCTTACCGGAGTTGCGTCGGCTGAATGCACTCAATGACATTGTTTGGATGCAAGATGGCGCACCTCCACATATAGCGAGGTCAGTTAAAAGGCTCCTGGATCAGCATTTTGGCGATCGCATCATCTCACGCTATTATCCTTTTCCGTGGCCTGCGCGATCCCCAGATATGACGCCAATGGATTTCTGGTTTTGGGGCTATCTCAAATCCAGAGTTTATCTGTGCAATCCTCAAACATTGTCGGACTTAAAGGATTCTATACGGCGTGAGATTGGAAACATCCCTCGTGCCATGTTGCCTGCAGCGACATTGTCCACCGTCTCCCGCATGCAATGCGTAATTGCCTGTGATGGCACTCATGTGGAAAATGTTTGAAATTAATAAAGATTTTTTTCTCTATGTGTTCTCATCATTGAGCAGTGTCTTGTCTCTTTCGTATGCATTATTCCTCCGTGCGCCTTAAAGAACTGTTTGTATGTGTATAACACGTTGGTTTTCGGACATATCGGTTCCGTTTCAACGCTATTTAGGGTTTTCGCATGTGCTGAACAT
The DNA here is from genome assembly GCA_037975125.1 of Latrodectus hesperus. Classification (NCBI taxonomy): domain Eukaryota; kingdom Metazoa; phylum Arthropoda; class Arachnida; order Araneae; family Theridiidae; genus Latrodectus; species Latrodectus hesperus. The sequence goes on from CM075857.1 coordinate 28,716,892, forward strand.
TTTGCGATGGTAAAAAGTAGGCGTTGCCATTCGAAAATTTCGAGTTTCTATCATTATAACTGTAACCGCGAGGGCCACTGTGTTGCCATTCACAGAATCTCGAGCGCATATCTCAAAAGAACTATATTTGAAGTATCATCTTGATCGGTTAAATAGAAATGACGCTAGAAGTGCAGATGTTGGCAAAGTTTTTTTATAATCACCCTGTATATACATGTATATAAGCTAAATTAAATTGAAAGAAACTGCAAGGTAGCAACTTGTAGAAAAATACTAATGAGATTTATGTAGTTCTGAGTTTTCACTGCCAATATTTTGTAATTGTGGTTCAATTTTACTTGAATCAATTATTAAAAGAGATTTAAGACGCTCATCGGTTAACATGGACTTGTAAGCATTCTTTGTGTTCCTCCTTTTGGAGATCTCACAAGTAAAGTATGAGAGAGACTTCACAGATCGATTCAGAGTGCTATTCTGAAAAGTATGAGAAAGCAAAGGCACACTCAATTGCGCACTCTCAGCAAGGATTTCTGGAGTTTCGTTTCTAGTCATGTCTACATAGGGAGCTATCAACTACAAGGGAATCGCAGGAAAGGTGGAAAGTCTTTTCTGCTTGTCACGCTGGCGTCCTGTCATGCCGTTTTAAAAGATGTTGAATCGGCTATCACTCATCACTCACGGAATATAGTTGTTTTTCTGATTAACAGTCTCGACGGAAAATATTTAACTGGAAAAGACAGAACAGCTATCAGCATAACTTAATTTGGTATGTGACAATCTGTTTTTGGACCTTCTATAGATCCTACAACCTAAGTATGAATTTTCATTCCTGCCATTAATTTTATGTATAATGTTTTATCAGGCAGTTCACCTGATAAAACATTTTGGAAAACAAAAACTCGTTAACTACGGAATTGTTCAAAAATGTTTCGTATATATCTACAAACATTGCTGAACAACAGCAAGTATTAAAACTTTATTAAAAATGCACAGAATTAAAAATTTTATGTATTTAGTTTTTTAAATTATCTGAGAATGATGAATTATGCATTGATTTGTTTCCTGAATTTGTCTAACATTTGGAAAATTACAATATTTGTCTGTGTGATTTTTTTAATTTACTTTATTTTATTATTCTTATCTAATGTGTGGTTTACGTAAAGATATTTAAGAAGATAAATTCAAGAATCCTGGAAAGATAGAGATAAATAATTCAAACAGAGCTGATATGTCAAAATAAAGGAATTCTAAAATAAATTATCAAAATATTTATACTATTTATAAATAAAATATCATTAAATTTGAAAGAAACAAATGTAAAAATCCTGTAAAAATAACTGGTAGAAAAAATATAAAAATATAAAAATAACTGGTAGAGTCTGTCGAAAATCATCAGTTAGCAAAATGAGTGCACCACTAAAAAGCTGCTCATTTCCTCTCAAATCTTTTAATGTGCGATTGATTGCTTTCAATGATTTCTTGTGTGCCATAATGCATTCATCCCATAATTCAAGTTGACATGATTTTAGTACTTTTCAAATCCCAGAATATTTGCTAATATTACATATTGGAGTTTCAGTTACCTGCATATTTAATGGCAATTTTAAAACTTAATAAGCTGTTCAACCACAATCCAAAGCAGTTGCTGCAGTACCAGATGATGCAAAAGTAAGTGCAATATTATTTTGTGATCCTATATATTTGCCAGAATAGTTGAAACAAGAAAAGTTTTGCCGGTACATCCAGCAGCATCTAAGAAATATAAACCACAACTCTTGTTAGATATTGCATTTATAATTGCGTGATATGCTGTTCGTTGTTCTAATACCCATTTCAGTTTGTTAATACGAACAAATGTTTGTAATTTAAACATCGAAGTGCATTTCTCGATGAACATTACGATTTAAATTACAATTACCAGATCTATTTGGAGCAATCATTCTCAATTCTGTCAGTGATTTGTTGGCTTTTGTAAAATATACATCCTCAACTAAAACCAATGCTTCATATATTTGATGTAAATTGAATGTTGGGATTAGCATTTATTCTACGCGTGTGGTATAAAATGACTTCATTCATACCTTTACATTTTCCCCAAAGACCCTTTGGATTAGCCGGAAAACATGCAGTTAGTATGAAGGAAAATAATATAAGTATCTGCTGAGTTTGAGCTGTATTAGAAGCATTGGCGAGTGAAATATCCCAATGAGCATCAATTTTAAAAGAGTTATTTCTGGCAAGCTTATCGAAATGTTGTATACACATAGCCATTGGCTCTTTTCAATTCTTGAAATGATGTTGGTCCACAAATATTGATCAATAACAATCTTAGGTAAAAGCATTCTTCGTTATCTGGATGTACAGTGTACAGACGACCCAATGCATCTGTGGAATATAAATTTAGGTCTACTTGTACTGCTCTACCTTGCTTACGACGCTGAAATTTTCTTGTTGATGTATTCCTTGTAAAATAAATTGGTACTTCTCAGAGTACAGTCGTGTCCTTGCAAAGATATCATTTCTGGATAATGTGAAAAATCCAGCTAATGTTATTGGCGGTGGTGACATTGCTCTTGCACGAACATTTTCTGGTGTAAAATACACATGCTATTCATTTTCAATATGTACTGCTAAATGAACCGCTTGGATATCGCTCATGAATGAAAAATGATAAATGAATGAATGGAAATGATGGCCATACAGTCTCATTGTTACTTGTGTAGCGTCCCAGTTGATATTGAGTGACTTCATCATTTGATGCAGTTGTATTTTCCACTCCAAACACTGAGATATCGTTTTTTTTCTTGTTCACATAGTTGAAAATAAATTTTATAGCTTTCACTGAATTTCAGTACTCAACATTTATATGTGCGTTATACGTTTTTAGTAGTAATGGAGAATATGATACTACTCAACAATTATCAACATCAATAATATTGTTGAATACTTTTAGTTTAATGAATTTTCTACCATCTTTGGTAGATCGTCGTAGATAGAGTGGATATCCATCATTACCTGTGTTTATTTCAGCAGTAAGTCCCTAGGATACCGCTTTGTGCACTTTCCATCAGACATGCATGGTGAATTATTATTTAGTAAGCCACATGGACCATGCATCATATTTTTTGAGACAATATCATGTAAGTCTTTATCAATTTCAATGTCTGGTATTTCCGCAGAGATAATTTCATCGATTCTGTTTGGTATTATTTTTTTCATCATCCATATTAAAATATGCGCATGTGGAAAACTATTTTTTACCATCCAATGGAATATATCCAACAGCGAGTCTGTCCAAATATATGTTGTTTGACAGAAAAGTTAATTAAAGATATTAATTTTTGTTTACACGTGCAAAAATATCATGATGATCTGATGATTATTGTCCAGTTAATAAAAGCTTTTTATTTTATCCCATGCTGGGTTGCATTTAGATATGATGAAAAAATCTGGACGACTATATGCACAAACGTACGTCATTGCATCTTGTGCTTATTCATGGATGTGTCTTGGGCTGCCTGTAAATGTGGATGGTAAAATGATCATTTTTCCCAATTCACTGAGATTGTCCTCATTTACAACTGCATCACGTAAATGGGTGTATTCTTCAGAACACAATTTGACTTATTTAGTCGTATGTAGAGGAGTCTTTCACTTTCTATTTTTGCATACATGTCAACAATGTATTGATGAAATAATTGCATACATTTCCCTATATAATAAAAAGCATTTTCACGAATCATCGTTCGATATGCATAATAATTCATAGAACTGACCTTTTTGTTAATGACCACATTAGTTGTAGATTTCTCATATTAATTTTAAAATGATATCCATCCTCTCCTTGGCAAAAGAGAATGGGATATTGTAATGCATTATATGAACGATGCGGTTCTGATACAAGCTATACGTCACCATTTCTACGATGAAGAATTATATCACGAGAATTAAATTCTTTGCCAACTATGACAATTGCCACTTCATCAATCGTTTGTGTGTTCAATTGTCTTTGATGTAGACTGATAAGTGTTTCATCTATCTTTATTATTGCTTTGTAATCACCAGATGGCATTTGTTCAATGGCGGTTTTAAATAACTTAATTTATTCATTATGTTGTTCAAACAAATTTTGTAGCTAAGCGACATTCTCTCTTTTAGTATTGTACCGAGCTTCACAGGTTCGTGTCGATTGAGAGTTGAATAAAGCAACCACTTAATGAACACAAGACTTTTATTCGTAAGAACTTCACTAAATAAACGAAATTCCCGCTGTAACAGTCACAATTATACAGCTACAATTCGTCAGATATAATAAGAAACAGCTTCCAATCACAGGTCTCAAATACCTCAGACAGAGAACAACTAGCAGTCACAACTAATCGTCTTCACTCACTGACTGTCTTCACAAAACTATAACTCTTCCATGTTGGGCTGCGGTATTTATACCTGACTTGGCGGAGAAATCTACCAATTTCGCCAAGGTTCTGGAAGCTTCTAGGCTATCTCGAAAAGTATTGGTCCTAGAGCTTAGGTGATGGATGTTTCCAGAAGTATCGATTTCTCGCCAAGTCGCCAAAAATCTCGCCAACCGTCGCCAAGTCGCCAAGAATCTCGCCAACTGTCGCCAAGTCGCCAAATTATTAGGAAATCCGCTTTTAAAAGTACAACACGTCTAAATACCGCAATTTTTGCCCAAAATGTGAGAATTTCCGATCTGTCTGAGATATTTTAAGACAAATATAATCATTATTTATAAATTTGTAACATTGCCCCCTCTCAAGGACTGCACGTCCCGGGCAGTACAATCCCCTGATAGGAGGCCAAATTTAATATAAGAGAATTTACATTTCAAGATGATACAGAGCACATTACATACACAAGCAACTAAAAATACAAGAAAATAGAAAAGATTAAAATTATCTATACTATTTACAAAGAGACCATGGTCTACTAATTTTTACTCTACATTACGATAAGGAGCTAATCTATCATAATGTACTACCTTTGGTTTTGAAGAAGATGATTTCCTTATACGAACCACGACGTCGTTCAGTCTTTTTAGGACTGTGTAGGGACCTTCCCAGTTGGCTTGCAACTTTGGAGAAAGTCCTTTACGTCGAATCGGGTTCCACAACCAAACTTTGTCACCTTCTTGAAATTCATGTCCTGTCGCTCTTGTGTCATACCTTGTCTTCATTCTTTCGGTCGTCAGGTTGATTCGGTCTCGAGCGAATTTATGGACATCTTCAAGACGTGCCTGAAGGTCTCGAAGGTATTCCTCTGGCGATGAAGATGTATCCGGAGGACGACCAAACTGAAGATCACAAGGGAGACGAAGTTCGCGACCAAAGAGCATCTGTGAAGGAGTATATCCGGTAGTCTCATGGACAGCACTGCGATATGCAAGCAGAAACAGCGGTAACTTCAAATCCCAATCTTGCTGATTTCTGGAAACCATAAGTGAGAGATTATTCAAGATGGTTCTGTTAAATCTCTCTACCATGCCGTCCGATTGTGGGTGTAGTGGCGTGGTCTGCGTCTTGTCTATTCCGAGAATTTGACACATCCCTTTAAACACAACAGAGGTGAAATTTGTCCCTTGATCAGAATGGATTTGTAAGGGTGTGCCGAATCTGGAAACCCATTGATGCACTAGAACCTCGGCTACTGTAATCGCCTCTTGATCGGGGATTGCAAACGCTTCAGGCCACTTAGTAAAGTAGTCCATGACAACTAGTATGTATTTGTTGCCATTTGAAGATCGTGGTAAAGGACCCAAAATGTCTAATGCTATTCGCTCAAAAGGTGCTCCTACGTTGTACCGCTGCAACCTTCCTCGGCTACGTTTCTTTGGTCCCTTACGTGCCGCACAGTCATCACAAGATTGACACCATTTCTCTACATCTTGTCTAGTTTTGCTCCAATAGAAGCGTTCTCGAACCTTCTGTAGAGTTTTCATTACTCCAAAGTGGCCTCCAGTTGAACTACTATGCAATTCTTTCAAAACATCTGAAATTCTTGATTTTGGAAGAACAAGCTGCCATTTGAAATTACGTCCATCATCGGACTCCCATTTCCTGTATAAGACACCATTTCTTACATGGAGTGAGTCCCAAAGAGCCCAATATTGCTTAGTAGCAGGACTGTAGGTGGAGATATCCTGCCAACTTGGTTTCATACTGGAAGATTCTTTTAATTCTAAAATTGGATTTATATCTGGGTCTTCTTTTTGGGCTTCTCTAAGTCCTTTATCACTCCATGGGTCTGGTTTCGGTGGAGGTGAAACAGTAACTTGGCGTACCGAAGGATTTACTAACTGATAGTTCTTCTCTACTCTCGAACAATATCGGCAGCTTTCATTGCACGGTTTCCTTGATAGTGCATCAGCATTTCCATGAAGAGTTCCTTTGCGATGACGTATTTCAAAGTCAAACTCCTGGAGTCGTTGAATCCATCTGGCTACCTGTCCTTCCGGATTTTTAAAATTTAAAAGCCAGGTTAAGGATGCGTGATCTGTCCGGAGCAAGAACTTTCTTCCATAGAGATAATGGTGGAAATGTTCTATGGCTTTAACGATTGCCAGCAATTCCTTCCTGGTTGTACAGTAATTCCGCTCTGGTTTCGATAGACATTTACTCCAATAAGCAATGACATATTCTTTATCATCAATTTCTTGCGACAAAACAGCTCCGATATTTTCGTTGCTGGCATCCGTATCTAAAATGAATAATTTTTCGGGCTGGGGATATGCAAGAACGGGCGAAGATGTCAACGCCTCCTTCAGTTGTTTAAAAGCTTTCTCACATTCATCTGTCCATAGAAATCTCTGTTTAACTTCTGTCAACTTGTGAAGAGGTCTGGCAATACTTGAAAAACCCTTAACAAATTTCCTGTAATATGTGCATAGTCCAAGAAAACTTCTTAATTGGTGGACATCTTTTGGACGACTCCAGTCCTTAACTGCGGAGATCTTTTCAGGATCTGTTCTTACACCTTCAGCAGAGATAATGTGTCCCAGATAGCTTACTTCACGTCGGAATAAATTACATTTGCAAGGATTCAGCTTCAGGTTGGCCATTTTTAATTTTTCCAGCACCTTTCGGATGTTTCTTAAATGGTCTTCGAATGTGCGCCCTACAATAATGATATCGTCCAAATATACCAAACAGGCTTCGTAGGAAAGTCCTCGTAATACTGTCTCCATCAGGCGCTCAAACGTTGCAGGTGCATTGCAAAGCCCAAATGGCATAACCTTGAACTGCCAAAGTCCTTGTCCTGTGGTGAATGCAGTCTTTTCTCGATCCTCAGGATGTATCTCTACTTGCCAATAACCACTCTTGAGATCCAAAGTCGAAAACCATTGTTTTCCGGATAAAGCATCAAGTGTATCGTCAATCCTAGGAAGAGGGTAACTATCTTTTTTAGTGATGTTGTTTAACCGACGATAGTCAACGCAGAATCGGGTAGAACCATCTTTCTTCCGAACTAAAACAATAGGCGAAGCCCAAGGACTCTCTGATGGCTCAATAATGTCATTCTGCTGCATTTCCATCAGAAGATTATCCACCTCTTCCTGCTTAGCGAATGGCAATCTTCTCGGATGTTGTTTAATGGGTGGATGATTTCCTGTATTGATTCGGTGCTGCGTCAATTTGGTTCGCCCAACATCATCTGATTTCTTGGAAAAGAGATCTCCGAATTCTAATAATAAATTTCTTGCAGCATTCCTCTGTTTATCATCTAACTCTGCTCTCTGAAGGAGTTCATTAATTAGAGTGTCAGGAGGCTCAGATAGTGTGGCTTGACAATTTCGGTTAATACAGGTCACTGGAGTGCAAGTCGCCAGCACTTCTCCTTCTTTTATTAGTTTTACCTTATTGCTTAGATTAGCAACTCTTACCGGGATTACATTTCGTGAAAGGTCGACGAGGGAAGAAGCCACTAGTACTCCTTTAACGCTATTGTCGGAATCTGGATATTCAGTCAATCCATAATGAAAATTATTATCTTCTGAAAGAGCTCCGGAAACTATTGTCTCAGTTCTTGGTGGTAATGTTATTTCACTCTTTGCAGTTATATGATGGACTGTTTTAATATCTGAATATTTCGTCTTAAAAATCGCTATGTCTTCAGAACATGAGTGTAGTTCATTATTTTTAAAATCTAACTTGAAATGGTTTTCTTTGAGGAAATCCAGTCCGAGAATAAATTCGTCATTTATATCAGCGACATATGCCATATGATGGTACACGGCATTACCAAATGCAATGTTTAGATTGACTTTTCCATGCACTTTAATCTTATCACCTGTCACAGTTTGGAGGGTAATGCAGGGCGGCGTCCAGATGAGTTTCTCACCAAGTTTGCGAGCCATATCTGTCCTAATGATAGTTACGTTGGCTCCAGTATCGATTATCATTCTGCAGGGAACTTCGTTGACATGTCCCATAACGAAAAGTCCGTTGTCGCCGCTACTTACGGAAGAAATGTGAAACAATTTGAAATGGGGCTTCTGACTCTCTGGACATCTCCGCCCCGCGAGATGGCCACATATTAGTTTCCCTGCTGTGGTGGAAGATCATTTCCACCATCTTTTCGTTTCGGGCAGTCTCTATGGACGTGTCCGACTGCACCGCAAGTCCAACACTGAATCTTCATGTTTCTGCCACCTTTACTCAATTCTAAGCTACGGACTTTTCGCCGCAGATCTTCAATTTGCTTTCTTAGATTACAGTCCGTATCAGTAGCAGAGACGGCTCTGATTGAGTGCCGGTCTTTACGCGCGGCCTGCTGGGCAGCCTCTATCTTATGTGCGTATACTAGGGCAGATCCGATATCTTTGACATCGGCGAGTCTAAGTGTTTTCTGTATCTCCGGATCCCGCACACTATCGATGAAGTGATGGAGAGCCAGATCTTCACGTGTCTCAGCTGGGCAGTCCGAAAATGCTAGATGGGAAAGTCGCTGAATATCGGCAGCCAATTCTTGCAGACTTTCACCCGCTCTTTGATAGCGGGACTTTAACTGTAGTCTGCTATATTCTTTAGTGCACTTATCTCCAAACCGCAGCTCAAGCGCACTCGATAGGGCTTGGAAATCGTGCCTCTGCTCCTCCGGAAGCGTCTCGAGGATGTCAGCCGCGTCTCCTCTTAAAGAAGCCGCCAGGTGAAAAGCTTGGGCTCGGGGATTCCATCCATTAGCTTCCGCTACCATCATAAACTGGGTCTTGTATACTTGCCAGGATGATTTCCCATCAAATGTTGAGAGTTTAATATTGGCTAGGGAAGGCACAAATGTCACGTTCGGTTCCTCATGTTTGTTTGATATTTGCTTCTCCAAGCTTTCAATCTTCTTATTCATATTGTCTAATGCTTCTTCAACGTTTTCTTCTATCTCCAGAACTTTAGTTTCAACTGAAGTTACCTTATCTTCCATTGCAATCATCTTCTCCTGAATGATGTTGGAGAATTCTTCTTTAACACTTACAATGTCCTTCTTAAGTTCCTTTTTAAGCTCCTCCTGTCCAGATTTTATCTCTTTCATCACCTCGGTTTTAATCTCTTCTTGTCCAGCTTTCATCTCTTCTTGTCTAGCTTTCATCTCTTCTTGTCCAGCTTTCATCTCTTTCATCATCTCGGTTTTAATCTCTTCTTGTCCAGCTTTCATCTCTTCTTGTCTAGCTTTCATCTCTTCTTGTCCAGCTTTCATCTCTTCTTGTCCAGCTTTCATCTCAGCCATCTGCTCCGCTAATTTTTCGAGAAGACTTTTCATTAAATCCATATCCATTTTTCTTGTGACACGCTGCATCAACTCTTCAATCCCGATTCTGACACCAGTTGTACCGAGCTCCACGGGTTCGTGTTGATTGAGAGTTGAATAAAGCAACCACTTAATGAACACAAGACTTTTATTCGTTAAAAAACTTCACTAGATAAACGAAATTCCCGCTGTAACAATCACAATTATACAGCTACAATTCGTCAGATACAATAAGAAATAGCTTCCAATCACAGGTCTCAAATACCTCAGACAGAGAACAACTAGCAGTCACAACTAATCGTCTTCACTCACTGACTGTCTTCACAAAACTCATAACTCTTCCATGTTGGGCTGCGGTATTTATACCTGACTTGGCGGAGAAATCTACCAATTTCGCCAAGGTTCTGGAAGCTTCTAGGCTATCTCGAAAAGTATTGGTCCTAGAGCTTAGGTGATGGATGTTTCCAGAAGTATCGATTTCTCGCCAAGTCGCCAAAAATCTCGCCAACCGTCGCCAAGTCGCCAAGAATCTCGCCAACTGTCGCCAAGTCGCCAAATTATTAGGAAATCCGCTTTTAAAAGTACAACACGTCTAAATACCGCAATTTTTGCCCAAAATGTGAGAATTTCCGATCTGTCTGAGATATTTTAAGACAAATATAATCATTATTTATAAATTTGTAACAGTATTCATTTCAGTTGACATCGTCTTTTGATTTGTTTGTCAGTATTTTCTTTAAAATATACCTGAAGATATTTGGTATCAGCATTTGGCAAGGGTAGTAGTGATCCAGCATGGTGATAAATTTGCCCTTGTAATTTAAATTTTAGCATATAATTTGCACTAACGATATTCGTTGCTCCGAAAGAAGTCACTTGGAAGCATAAATTGCATTTGCGTATATTTTTCAAAAAAAATAGTGATTGACTTGTTTCACCTATACTAACGTTAATAATAGTTCAGATGGTGAAAGCAAATCTGGTAATTTTACATTCCTACCTGCACAGAACATACTTTGTGTTTCATTTTTGAATTTTTGAGCATCACAATCGGCACACTTTTTATCTATTTTTCCAATAATTACGCTTGGATGAAGACTGTAATTGTAAAGTGGAATGCAATTGAAACAATATAAATTCAAATTAGTATGTATCGTTCATCTTGTCTGTGTCGTGCAAATTTGATTCCTTTACTGTCTTACTTGCCTCTGTCATTCGTTTCTAATGATCAAACAAGAGCAGTGTAAACACAGTCTCTTTTTCCCTAGCTTGCCTCTGTTCTCTCGTTTTTAATGATCGAGCAAGAGCAATGTGAACTCAATCTCTTTCTTGCCTAGATTTTCTCTGCTCACTTGTTTCTGAAGCTCGTTCTTCTCTTCTCCTTTTTGCTTGATTCGACCAATGGCACTTCGCTTTAGTGGCATAGTTGTGGGGTTAAATAAAACGTATTTCCAATTATTTTCTTCAGCTGGAAATCAATAATATTTAATTTGTGGAAATCTTAAAGGAAACAGAATTTATGTATTTAAAATATTTTAAATTTTTATATAATTTGTAACATTCAAACAATAATTGAAAAATATAAATAGAACGATTCAATATTTTACTTACCTCGTGATTTATATTTTCATTACAACTGCTATTATGAGTATGTTAGTTTTTACACTTTAATTATTTTTTTAAAAGTTAAATTCTATAAGTAAATTTCATGGGTAAAAATTTAATTTTTCAATTTATTCATGGATACACATTTAACAAATATTACTAATTAAATGTTATTTTGATATTTTTAGGATATTTATTTTAAGAGCACCCCTATAACCACAACTCTGATTTTAAAAAAATTCAAAAACATTCCTAGGAATATACCTAATAATTTCCCAACTTTCGAGGTGATTGGATACATGTTTTTTGATTCTATCAAGTACAGACAGACAGACAAACACACTCTCACACACATTCATTTATATATATATATATATATATATATATATATATATATATATATATATATATATATATATATATATATATATATATATATATATATATATATATATATATATATATATATATATATATATAATATATATATATATATATATATATATATATATATATAATATATATATATATATATATATATATATATATTATATATATATATATATATATATATATATATATATATATATATATATATATATATATATATATATATATATATATATATATATATATATATATATATATATATATATATATATATATATATATATATATATATATATATATATAATATATATATATATATATATATATATATATATATAATATATATATATATATATAATATATATATATATATATATATATATATATATATATATATATATATATATATATATATATATAGAACAAACCTGTTTGAAAACGGCATATTGTTAAAAAATATTTAATGCATTTATTTTTCAATTTATTATGAAGTTAAGATTGAAAACGGTGCATTAAAGAATAACAAAACCATTAAAATATGAAAAAAACGAAATCTGTTAAATATAAAGAAATTTGATCCCAAAGTAATTGTGATAGTTGGGATTTTACTTCAGTAAATTATTACAGAAACATTGGTCCTTAAATGTTGTGTCAAATGTAAGAATTTTTATGATCAAGTCATCACATGCTTATTTCTGCTTGTTCGAAACTAAATCAAGCCCTTCTTGAACCGGATGATAGCTGGGGGATAAAAATTGGATTACCAACGAAAACATCGCAGGAAAAAGGGTGCATTGTGCGGAAAACCTAGCTCTTCAAACTCTAAAATAAATTTGATTCTGAAAAAGAGAATGTTGTGTATGTAGTGGGATATTTGGTGACCAATACATTATGAACATTAAAATTTCAACGTAAAGCTCAATGTGGAATAGTATTGTCAGCAACTGGATAATGTAAAGAGAAGTGTCCAGAAAAAAATGGCCGGTAATGTTCCAAGAAAGAGGCCAAGAAAAGAGTTCGTCAAAAAATTTCAATACTAGGGTGTGAAATTTTGTTGTATACACCATATTCTTCGGAATTATCACCATCCAACTATCACTCGTTTTTGTCTTTGCAGATTTTTTTGAAGAGTAAAAAATTAAAAAAATTAAGAAAATATCAATCAAGCACTGTTTTCAATTTTCACATGACAATATGAAACATTTTTCGAAAATGGGGTACACAAATCATCTTCACTCTGATGAGAAATCATTAATAATAATGCCATTTATATTATTTAATAAAGATTATTGACGTTAAAAAAATTTGTATTTTGTTTTAGTCCAAAATTTGACACAGCTTTCCGGCATACCTAATTCAAACAATGAATATTTTTTGAGTTAGCAAATATATTTGACAAAATCATTTATTTGATTTTGTTTTGTAAGTTTAAAAAGCCACTTTATTTCATCTGTTTCGTTATTTTATGCAGGAACAATATTTAACTAATTCAGTTTATTTGGTAATCCTTCGAGTTAAGTAATTGAAACTCATAATGAAATGTGCTGCTTATTCTCAAGAAAAACGCAGTAAAGCTTTATTTCTTCTTTCTATTAAAATTTTCCTTTTATGCAATCAAAATTCTGAAAAATATACCAACTGAAACACACCAAACGACCAGAATTATCAAAAGTTGTAATTATACCATAAAATTAAACGAGAACAAGTACAATGGATATTGTTTATTATCTTTTGAGTAATGCAAAGCCCATTGGGATTTCTTTACAAATTACACAAATCTATTTCTTTCTGTAGAAAATTGATTGAATTGAGTTTATTGCAGTGTTCTTTATTGTTATATGCGAACTAATATCATTTTGCCATGGAAACGTGAAATCGGTTTTTGAGAAATGCTAGTCATCTTTTCTATTTTTCCTTAACGAATGACTTAAAAAATCCACTTTTCCTTATTTTCTGGTTTTAACCTGTCAATTTATGACCAAGTAAACTTTTGCTCATTCCAATATTTATTTCACTTTCAGTGTAACATAAGATTTTGATCATAATTTAATTTTATTTCAGTTTTAATTTCATGAATATTTTACCATTATTTTGATTGTTAGTTAACTCTGTTCCCTATTGAATTAATTTATTTTCTCTACATTTTTAGATAAAATTTATGATTTTTTTCTCTTTTTCTAATAAGTATATATTAAGAACACACATGGTAGAATAAAACTTTATTTAAAAATAATCCAAATACACTTTTTGTCCAAAAATGCAAAATTTAGAAAATTAAATAATGAGATGACATGAGCATATTTAGCTTTAATTTTTGTAGCCATGTGAATATTGGATTAGTTAAGTAAACCTTAATTCTATTTCAAAGATTTGGAAATCAATAATTTAAAAGGAGTTAATAACAAAATGTGTCCGTTCTTTTACAAATATATGCTAAATTTGTATAAGTAATACCACCAGTATTGCCTTTCACCAAATGAGCTACAAGATAGATACAGTCAGAACAAATGTTATTGAAATCAATAATATAAATTTTAAATTTTCTAATATAATTTTACTGACCAGTATTTATAATTGATAAAAATCATATCATGATATCCACAAAAATTAAGCATATTGTAAAAAATAAATGAAATATAAGGAAAAGTATTCACTATATAATAAGGAAAGTTGTTAAAATTAATAATGTAATAACGTTGTATGAAAAAGACAAATCCATGTGATTATGAAAGAATATCCAGCATTTAGTAAAAGGGTACAGTCAGTTTTTTACTGTTTTGTCTTATTTGCATCATCTGTTTTAAGAGAATCTTGTTTCTACTATACATGGAAGAATTTGCGTCTATTCTTGTTTTAGGACTAGATAAATGTTTCATGTTTTGCTGGGAACCATGCATTTTTCTAGACTCAAACAATGCATAATGAAAATGCTACTCCCTAATAAATCTGTAACAACCACTGTAGGATGTGGTTGTCGTACGTAAAAAAGTCTGAAATGTACAGTGGTCAATGATTTTGATTTTACTGTCGCAAGATCCTCAGATGGTAAAAGCTGCGTCAAAAATAAAGTAATGTTTGATAAAATTAAATGCTTGAGTAAATTATTGTTTAAGTATTAATTGGGAATGTTGAGATGAATGTCGTAGAAGAATAAAAGTAATCTAATACAAATTCATGAAAGTCAGAAAGATGAAATTGTGATAAATGTTATATAAAATCTTCAATGTTTTATGAGAGCCACTTCATAATAAGCTTCATGAGATTAATATCATTCAGAGCAGGTTTTATTTGAGTGTTTTTGTGCTTGTCTTTTCTTCACTTTGAAACAGTCTGAAATGTAAAGGAGGAATTCATTTCCATAGCTGTTTCAGAAGAGAATATATCAATTGTTCTTTTAAAACTTTTTATCGAGATTTGGTAATTTAAATATTGCAAGAAACTCGGTAAGTAATGATTTCCCTTTCACTATTGAAAAATGGAATTAACAATTAATATAAATTTCGCATGCATATTATACATCAATGTATCATTCTTGGAACAGCTTAGATTTTGTCAATAAGTACCTTTTGCTTTCTGCTATTTTAAATGTTTTTTTTTTTTTTTTTTTTTTTTTTTTTTAAATTTTAGAAAATGTACTCAGTAATTTTTGCCATTAGATAGGCTTGAAACCAGGTGTTTTCACTAAGATATTTTTAATATAAACAATATTGTTGCAATCATATTTATTTAACTAATGTGTCAATGTGTTTAACAACATATTAGAAGAAAACATTGGAAAATAACTATCTTATTTATATATTTCTTCAGTGTCTGAGAAAGTATGAAAGAACCAATTTGAGTCAAAAGATCAAAACTAAACAAATATGATAAATTGCTTAGGATGCTTGTTGCTTAGAATGTATGTTTCTTAAATGAAGATGTTCACAAAGGAAAAACTAGACATTAAAAATTGATCTTCAGTACTTTGCCGCATTAAATATATATTTCCAACAAAATTAAGTATCTAATGAGACTCCAAGCGACTACATAATTAAGTAAAATACGGGAAAACGTGAAGCTTAGGATGGAACCAAAAATAAAAGTTATTATTCGCCATGGGTATTCAAAAGTGATTCCTATTCGTGCATAAAAGAAGATGAATTACTTAGAATGCATAAAAAATTTATAATACTAACTCGCACAAATTAATAAAATACATAAATATCAGGTAACTTAGTTACTGTAAATAAAAGGGAAATTTTATTTACATAAACAGAAAAATTGAATAAGGTGGAATCTATTTATATTATAATTTCTATTCAGTATATAACAAGTATATTATATGTTTTTTGAGTTAATTTTGTGAAGAATAGATTTTTATTTTGCATATTAAATGAAACATTTGATACCAATAAAGCAATCCAATTGATTTTAAAATAAGAATTCTTTTTTGATGACTTTTAAAACTATGCTTTTAGTTAAAAAGAATTTGCTTATATTCACTTTTAATATATTGATATGATTTTTAACTTTGCAGATTTATCAAGTGTTAAAATTTAGAAGATTTCTCAGGTATTCATATCAAAAGCATTCGTATGCTCAGTTCAATTATTGGTATAGAAAAGTTTTCTAACCATCATAAACATTTCATTTACAAGCTGATTTAAATGAGTCTTTTTGAGACTTAAAAAACGTATTCTTTTTAAATTCGCTTAGAGATTTGAAACTTTAGAAAGACCATGTAAATTTGAGAAATATCTAATGCCCAAAACAATCTAAAATTTTGCTTATCATTAAAATTGCAAATCAAACTTTGACTGCTAACAAGTAAGAGGAACAACATTCTTATTGAATGTAATTTTGTAACTTTTTCACTTCTCGATCATGGATTTAAGTAATTACGAATACCTCAACTAACTAAATAACAAATAAAAACTAAATTTAATTTTTGATATCCTTAATAAATATTTCAATGAAATCAGTTTTGCAAAACATTATTTTGATAAAAAACATACAACTTTACTTGAATCTCTTGATGATTTTAGTCTAAGATGGGTTGACGAATCTGATTTTACCTGCTATTATTTCTATTTTATAGATGATTAAGGTACATGTTATTTTTTAAAATTAAAAAATAATAATTTTTAATATAATTTTCATGGATTTGAGTAGAGGTGAAAGAATTGTTAAGGGACTCCTTACCTTGCATACTTTATTATTTGATAAGACTTGGTGTGTGTACATGATTGAAGAAAAGAAAGTTTAAAAATCATTTTGTGAAAAAAATTAAATGAATGTTATTACCCGTTAAAGTTCATTTTCAACAAAATTGATACGGTAAAGAAGGGAAATAAAACACGTTGTGTCTGTTAAAAAAAAATAAGAAAACATTCCGTCAGATGTTATGTGTTGTTCTACATGTACGGGTAATGTAGAGTTTTAACTTTAATTTAATTATCTTTTCTACGAATTTTATGACTTACTGGAATTTTCCCCCTGTTTCTTCGGAATTTTCCCTTCTATTTTATTCGAATCAAAGCTCTATAATTTTCCATGACTGTAGAAAATATCACGTAGCTCAGTATGCTGGTTATCCATTAGTTTTGTCAACAAACTATTAACAAAGAGCTTGGAATTTCTATTTGAATTCCTATCAGTCCTCGAAACTTTACGTGACTATATATAAAGTTTAATGGAATAAGAGTTAGAGAATTGCTCTACAAGATCTTTAAATATAAAAAAATGTGTATAAACTGCTTAGTTCATATCTCAAAGCACTTAGTTAATGTGGAAACATGATCTATCAGATGCTGATGAAATAATTAATTTTTAATTTAAAAACCATCGCTCGCAAGCAAACTCCTTCTTTAATTAAGAATATCAATGTCGATAACAAATATCAATAAAATTAGAATGGTTTAATTGAAACGCTGCTATAGTTGTAAAGTTTTAAGAACTATGCAATAAAATTCCCTAAAAGAACAAATACCAGAAACAGAAAGAACGTTTTGAAACTAAAGACCAATTTAGCTTTTCACATATGGTATGAATTTCACCTACGCTTTCTTATCACTAATTTTTAATTTCTTTAAGGATTAATGTAACTACTCCTTCATTAAAACACAAATCATTTTGACACTGTATCTCATACTAAGCAAATTTTTATATAATATTGCAAATGGTTTTATTGTTAAAATCAATTTTCTCAAAATATAAGGTAAAATGAAGGAATTATATTATTTTTCTTTGCAGTTAGAGATAATGTTAATTTAATATTCATCAGTATTTTATTTTTATTATATATGATTTGGTAATTGAAAATTTATTGGAAGTTTAAAATGTATCTCATATCATATATCTGATATAACAAATAAAAACTTGAATTTGTTTAGCAAAGTAATTTATTAGGAGAAATATTTTTTAATTTCAGCGAAGCTATTAAGACAGAATGATGATACATCCCTTTAAAATAGTAATTTAAGTAGTTTATTGAAACTTGATTTACTCAATATGTTTAAACTTAGTCAAAATTTAGTATAATATAGGAGAAAATTACTTTTAACTAGCATTTGAGTTTAGTGCTATCTTATTTTTGTGTCAGTCAATTTTGCCATATTAAAAAAAAATGTACAATGTATCAAAAAGAAATCATAACAGACATTAATATTAAATTGATTCCTTTAGAATAAATTCGAAGAATGATAACTGATTAAATTTATTTGAAAACGTATAAGATTTTTAATCAAAATGTCTTATTTTCTACTAGTTTGTAATATTGACTGTAAACTAATTCCTTCAAAAACTTATAATAAGAAATGTCTCTAAGACATTTTCAAGAATTATAAAAAGGATATTTATTTTCAGAGATATAAATCATCTTCGTAAATGATATATATATATATATATATATATATATATATATATATATATATATATATATATATATATATATATATATATATATATATATATATATATCCAGTAAGTCATTTCCTTCTTTGTTTAAATAGATGTAATATATCATTTTCTGTATTTTATAAAAAAACACAAATAATCTGTATTTAACAGCTTATCAGTAAATTTGTAATTCTTATTGCAATCATAAATATTCTTTCTGATAAGTTTTTTCTCTTGAGTGTCTGAAGTACTTTGCATTTTCTTTATATACTCAATAACATCTTATAATGATAAACGCATGTCCAAATTAATACTAAAAAATACCAATAGATGATATAATATATTTTTTCATCATTAATTTCACACGATTTATTTATTTAAAAAATGCTGAATATCAGAGGTTAAACCTTTAGTTCATGGGCTCTCCAGTAGTTCCTGACAATGCTTTCGTATTGAGAAAGTGGTTGTTGCACCAGCACGCTTTTCAGTATCTAGCCCTGAATTGGGCTCTACCAGTTACATAGAAACAGCCAGGTGGAGTCTTCGTGAATTTGAAGCAAGTACCAAGCAGAAGACCCCCAATGCTTAGCCTGAAACTCCCAGGAGTATCATTTCACTTGGAGGACATTGCGACAACCCCAGCCACCATTACACGACGGATCTTAGGTTAAGCTACTATTGGAATTCAATACCTTCGAATAATGAGAACGGCGCCCGAACCAACCAGGCCACTGTGGCCCATACAAAGAAAGTAAACAATCATTTAAAAGTTCAAAAATCATTGGTTGATTAAGTCACACAAAACACAGTTCAGGAAAAATACTACTCTAGTTCTAGTCCGATGGTCCTGCTTGGAGTCATGTCTAGACACAGTCCTCTAAATAGAGCCATCGCAGTCTTCCTTGGAGATCTGGGAAAAGTTCTCTCCTCCTCCAGAATCTCCCGTATTCTATCTTTGCTCTTTGATTCATACCCTATTTAAGAGTTTTCTTACAATATGTTAATAAGCAATTCTGTCGTGTAAAAATAAAGCAGAGGATTTATAGATTGATGTATCAAAGCTGCCTCCTTAGTCAGTACAGCAGCTTTTTAATTGCTCATTATTCCACAATGAGCAGGAGTCCATTTTTATGAAATGATGAGTCCCAATACTTACTATTACGTAAATATATTTAACCCATAAAAATTATGGACATAACAAAATATCATTTTATGAATAAAAAATTGAAAATTGTACAAAAATAAGCATAATTGCTCTTTAGAAATAAATGATAAACCATTTTCTCAAAATTACTTTGTAAATTTGGAAACATTTCTTTCTTCAATTATAATTATGAGAAAATACTTTTTTTTTAACAACGGCAGCCACGTGAGTGAAGAGCCCTTCATCCCCAACGAGGCTGGAAACTGTTACCGAATTTTTGTTACCTAGAGGGCACCTGTGAACCAAGTCACCGAGGCGAGTACCACGCTATACCACCACAAACCCATTTATAGTGTGATCCACATTCATACATCATCTCAGAAGATAGGACAGAGAGAAAGTAAAATCTATGCCCAAACCGGTATTTGAACTCGAGACCCACAGCTCAGGAGTCAGTAACACTAACCACTCAGCCATCGGTCGGCTATAAGAAAATACTGATGGAGCTATAAGTCCAAAAACTTTTATTTAATCCGTGTAATAAAGTCGTGTTTCTTTTCCTCTTTTCTACAGATGAAAGTATATCAGAACTGCATTAAATAAATTTGTTTACTTGTACTTTTAATTACTAATTATGCTATTTTTTGTGAATAGTCATAAGCTGACAAATACATTTGGTTTATACAGGGAATATCATGACTGTTGATATGAAGTTGCTATTGAGTTTTGATTTTTTTGTTACGATTTTAATAATTACACTTTCTAAATGCTAACTTTTCTTCAAAAACACGATAAAAAATTCAAGATATAACAAAAGATAAAAAGATACTTGTTAGATATGAATAGATACTGCTTTAAATTCTGTATGCTTCATTCTTCCATATGAATATCAGTTTCTGAAGTATTTAGGAATTTCGCCTAGATACAACATAAAAGTTTTTTTTATGTAATTAATGAAAGAATTCTCATAAAGCCTCTAAGATTTTGATTTCACAAACTATTCTCTAAATTGACTATTTCGTTCTCTTCAACGCACTATCATTCTAACAAGAAAATTATCAGTTTTATATTCACAGTAAAGAAGATTAATTTATAATTCTTATCCTGTAAAAAAATATTCTGAGCTATTTGGAAACAATTCATTGTTTTCAATTTCACCATGATATAGAAATTAGTTATTTTAAATGGCGCCAGAATCTTTTATATTCAATTTGAATATAAAATATTCTGCCCCAATTTGAAATAACTAACTTCTACTCCATGAAGAAAGTGGAAACATTATTCATAAATATTTAGAAAAAGAGAAATAAGCCTATTTTAATTAAATATCGAAATGAATAATGATGTTTACTCTGAATTGTTTTTAATTCTTACAAATGCATTCCTGTTACTTTCTCGCTACAAAAAAAAACGATGTTATAAAGATGCATCTCATTAAAAGTTTTATAAACTAAAAATAATGAAGTAAATTCTAATAAATTTTTCTGTTCTTAAGAGAATGAAATAAAAATGAGTTTTCATTGTATTTCGAACGAGCGAATTTATTTCCTTTTTTAAAACTATTTCATCTTTTATAAACAGAATTTAATTTTCTAGGAACAATTATTGTTAGTTATTTAAAAAGTCATTAGTTTAACTGAAATATTTAGCTTTAAAAATGAAAAAATACAACAAAAGTAATTTATGAATAATTAAAGTTATTCGGCAAAAGTCTGTGATTTTCCATGTGTATTTGGTCAGCATGTACCATCTAAATAAGACGCAAAACATCCCCGCCTCCAATAATAATTGATTTTGTTGTCTTTATTTAAATTAATACAGTAATAAATTTGCAAAAGTTAAGCTTGTGATACTGCACATAGTTTGCAAGCAAATAATTTCACTCAATCGCATAATTCTGGTGTCGACAAGACCAGAATTATTAATTAAAAATTAAAAATTAACATCACAATGTTAAAATTGTCGACAAGAAATACATAATGTTGATATCCGAATTTATTTGTGTTGAACAAATTTTGTTTGCTGAAGTAATTTCAAGCTATTTATTTAATTTATATTTATCATATATTAAATTATATATTATTTTATATATTTAAGTAACGATATTGTTACCAGTTTGAGAATAATATGTGACTTCAGGAATTATATATTTCCCAAAGTATTATCCAAACTGTCCCATATTATTTAGTTGCGTAAACATATTTTAATTAACCACAATTAATAACAAAATAAATATTAACATATATAAAAATCAGATCAATTTTTATACAATTAAAATTCCAGGATGAAATTCCTTTAATTGATTTAAAAGTAAAATATTAAACAAATAAACAAATAAGATTCTAGCAAGAATCAAAAATAGTCCATTATTGAACAATTAATATAGCATAATTTCAGAGACAATGGCTTAGAATTTGAATAAAATAATGTCTAAAAGTTTTTCGAAGATAAAAAACGTTAACAGTAATTATAAGAATGTTTAATGGAAACACTCTAAAATTATTCATTAAAAATTATAGTACCATAGAATTCTCTTCTCATTCAGAATTTTTATCTCTCATACTATTTATGAAGAAAAGTATTATAAAATTTAATTTAATTAAAATAATTTTTAATTACAAAATTAATTTAATCTGCAATCAAATAAGTCAAATTACTTTCTTAAATTGTTTAAGGAATTTCATTTCTGATGTTCTACTGTGTTTTTTAGAGAAGTATACCCAGCTCAAAAAGAGAAGTAGATAGATTAAGATATATATTTCCACTGCACAAATAAAATGTACATCACTCTTAAATTAATAAAATTGACTTTATCAAAAAAAAATGGGATTTCCTGAGTAAAGACAAGTTCTACGGAAAATTTTAAAAAATATATTAATATTTGTGTTAAAAAATATATTAATACATATAAATTTGTGTATTTATAAAATATATTAATATTTGTATCAAATTGTTACTTGTTAAACTGTTCCCATTACAATTTCTGACAGTTAAATTTTCTTAAATTTTTAAGCTATCAATAAACTAAAACGATATGCATAAAAAATTCTTTACTGAGAGATATCTATGCTTTAACATGCATTAGCACTTGATTTCAAACTTAGTATTTTTACTTACGACTGAACTATTTTTTATGCCAAATTTTCTTCTGTTTTCCAACTATTTCAATTTAATGGACATTTATTAAATTTTAGCTATTGCTTACATATTTCAACAGATGAGGTAGCGCTATCTTCTGTGTGTTGCTATCCCGAAAATGCTAAATCATAAGGGCAACCGGGCATTAAAAAAAGAACATTTATAAGTAATCTTAACAACTTTTTGGATAACAGGTATTTAATTATAACTTCAAGCTTATTATATTATAAAAAACATTGAAAATAAGTAAATGTAGTCAAGAAATAACGAGTTGTTTATTTTAACAACAAAACTGAATCGTTAAAAATTTTTTAAACTAAAAATCATAATGAAATGAATTATTTACATAAGATATACAAAAGTAAGAACTATTGAGTTTTTATGCGTCATTTATTAATAAATGACTTATTTTAATATTCTTTTCTACGACTGAACTTACCCAGCTGACTCTAATAACTTTGCTTACTTATCGCATACTAAAAAATAAATTCTGAAGCATTTTGATAAAACTTTAGTATAAATATTCAAAATTTGTAATTCATTACATTATGAAACTTTTAATAGATAGAAAAAGTATAAAGTATTTTTTGGAACAGAAACATTTTGTGAAAAATAACATAAAACCAAAATATCATAAAAATAAAATCGAAAAGAATATAGTATTTATTAGTGGGGGTTGTGGCGGAAAAGTTCTTTCGTATTTTAAAGAAAATATTTGAATTTACAAAAATACGTGTTTAATTTTAATCAATTGTATATGCTCCCTTATTTGTTACATCCTGTTGCCATCTTTCAGATAACCTGTGAATTCCTGTTTCGTAGAAGTTCTCGTCCTTGGATTTAAAATAGTCAGCAACTGCCTTAGAAACATTTTCAAAAGACTTTAATTTTTTTCCCAGTTACATAATTTTGTAGAGATCTTAACAGCTAATAATCATATGGTGCAATGTCAGGTGAATACGGTAATTGACTAAGGACTTCCCATCCTAACGCATTCAGTTTTTCTTGTGTCACCATTGCAGTATGCGGTCGAGCATTATTGTGGCGGAACACTATTCCTTTTCTACACGCTAATGCAAACCTTTTTTCTTTGATAACTGCATTCAATTTATCCAACTGATTTCAGTACAAATTTCCATTAATAGTTGTTCCCGGTTTCAGCAATTCGTAGTACACTGGACCTTTCCTGACCCACCACAAAAGAAGCAGTACTTTTCGTTGACGGATACTTGGTTTTGTAACTGTTACTGATGATGTTCCTGGTTTGCAGTAAGGTTTTTTTCTATTAAGAGAAAAAAATCTTACTGCAAACCAATTCTCGTAAAGAATCCACTTTTCATATCTAGTAACCAGCTTGTTCAAAAATGGCTCCACATTGTGTCTAATCAGATGTGACGAACACATTCTTACACGATCAGACGAATTCTTTTAACGTTATTTCATGTGGAACACAAACACTTCGCTTTAACACAAACTCAAGAGGTTTAATGTGATCTCCAACAATTGTATGGTGAATGCCAAACTCTTCGGCAAATTCTCGACTTGTTAAATGTGAATTATTTTCCAACATGGATAGCAAAAGAACTTTATCGATATTGCATGGTCGTTCAGATCGATCACTTTCTTGGAAGCTCAGATCCCCGGAACGAAATTTGCTAAACCATCTTTGACAAGTACGAACATTTACAATATCTTTTCCAAAAATACCGCATATAAATTATTACATACAACCGATGCGTGGCTTCCTTTTTTACAAGTAAATAATAAACGGTAAAAAAGGACTCTTTTTACATTATACAACAGCTGAAAAAGCAAAAAAAAATAATAATAAATCCGAATGACTCACTAGCCAGATGTATTTTTTTACTTACAAAAAAAATCACCTGCCTTTTTTAAAATACGACAAAACTTTCCCTCCAAACCATTAAATTTGCATTTCATCTCTTTCAGTGCATTTAAAAAAATCTGAAATAAATGTGCAGGTCTGATTTCACATATTTTGTTTTTCTTTTTCTATCGTTGCAGAAATGGAAAAATCCTAATTTACATATTTATCATTTATTAAAAATATTTTCCACGTGAAGAATCTTGTATAATAATTTTATGGGACATAAAATTTATGAAAAATTTATTATTATGAATAGTCTATTTTAAAAATTAATGTTTTATTATTTTAGAAATTTCTCTACGAATATAAACTGATAATTTTAATTAAATACTGAACATAGTTTCAATGAACATAAATTCAGTAAAAAATTTGCAAACAAACTATTTGCTTTCTAAAAATAATGAAGTGATTATTATCATAACAACACTCATTAATGGTAAAATAAAGACCAATTCAGTAATACATAAAAAAATAATTTGGGAAAAATAATAAAAGAACATTTTTCCCAAATTTATCTCTAGTTTGTATTATAAAAATGATTTAGAATTTATGTTCATAAGCAATATTATAATAAATTAAAACACATTAAAACTATATAACAAAAATATTAGGATAAAAGAATAAATACCTTGAAATAATATTAAAAATTTATAACCAGTAAAAAAATTATTCAACAATTAATTTAAAAACAGACCTAAAATAAATCTGTGAGTATGAGATTATTTATCATTCTTTCAATATTCTTTAATTATTTTAAATGAATTTGAAAATAAATTACCGCTGAATTCTAAAAAGGCTTTCAGATTTCATTAATTTTTAGAAGGAAAAGTAAATTTATCAAGTAAAAAAATAGTGTTAATTAATGCCCAGTGTAAGAAGGTATATTAAAATGTAACAATTTAATTACTTGGCTTGCCAATTTACAAACAGCATGCCATGCAAATTTGTTGTTAACCAATTGCAAGAAAGGAATCAATAGCCAAAAACATAAATCATTGTTTTTCAATGCAATTAATGTGCATCTGCAAGCAAAAAATGTTTCAATGAATAATGTTTGATATTGTTGTATTTTCTTTATAGAAGGACATTCATTTCATTTGTTTACAAAAATATATGCAAAAAGTTCATTTTATTCAAATGAGTATCAGTTAAAGACTTCTTTTTTACAAGTAACGTAACTTTATTTACATTTTTAAGAATTCCTTGATAATTATGTCCCTGCCTTTCCTTCTTTTCCCTAGTAAGCAAATAGCATAGTTAGAAAAAAACAGAGAAAACAAAAAAATATCTGAAATTATTAAAGAAAGCATTTCCTTCTGACGACCTAAGTTTTCCACCTAAATAAGATTCTAGAAATGCGTATCAATTTTGATAGTATCAATTATTCCTGGATTCTAATTATTCCCAAAAATCAATTTTGATTTTTGGGAATAATTAGAATCCAGGAATAAAGTTTTTTAAAGCATATAATTAGATGTCATCGAAAAAATGCACCAGTAATCCATTATAAACAGATAAAAAATTCAAAATCACAATTATCAGTTTGTAAAGGAATTATGGTAGTAATAAGAATTGTTCACATGAAAAGAAATATACGAGACTTTCTCTGAAATTTTTGAGATACGCGCAGACAAGAGTTTACAAAATAAAAATAACGGTTTAATTTTAAAGTACAAAGTATTTTAACACAGAAGACGATTTTTTACTGACTTACTTCAACTGGCTTAGCGTGGAATAAATTTTAAACAAGAGAAAATGGAGTTGACGCGAGAACATTTTTGCGCTATGATTTTCTACGATTTCAAAGCAGGATTAAATCAAGTAGAATGCGTTCAGCTGCAATTAGCATTTGGTGATGAATCTCCAGCTCATGCGACTGTATTTAGATAGCTCAGAGAATTTAGAAGAGGTCGCAATTTTCTTCAGGATGAAGAACACACAGGAAGGCCGCCGTCGGCAGTCATCCCGGATAATGTGTCTGCCATACGAAAAATGTTAATGGATGATAATCGCTGTACCTATCAAATGATACAGAAGGAACTTAACATTGGATCCGCAGCCATACACAAAATCATTCATGAAGAATTACATATGAAAAAAGTTGTTTTCCGTTGGGTTCCCATAATCTAACTGAGCATCAAAAAGAGGAGCGTGTCAGAATCAGTAAAGAAACACTTAATATGCAGAATGATGGTGGCCACCGCATCATTTCTAAAATTGTAACAGGTGATGAAACATACATGCCGTTTTTTTACGTTCCAACACGTCCAGAAAGCAAAGTATGGGTCTTTGAAGATGATCCCACGCCGACAATGGTGAAAAAAAAACGCGCACTGAAAAAAGTGATGTATTCCGTTTTCTTCAGAAGTACGGGATTGATTAATGCCATCAAGCTGGATGGACAGAAGAAAGTAACAGCAAACTGGTATACCACTAAATGTCTTCCAGAAATTCTACAAGAACTGAATGTTAAGGGACTAATGCTTCACCATGACAATGCATCTTCACATACAGCCGGATTAACAGTTGAGTTTCTTAAACAAAAACAAATTAAAGTGATCGAACATCCGCCGTATTCACCTGATCTAGTTATGTGGGACATTTGGTTATTCTTTAATCTAAAACAGAACTTACGTGGACGTCGTTTTCATTCAGAAGAAGAGATTGATCTGGCTATAAATGCATTTTTTTCATCTATTCGAAGAAATGAATGGCTTGAGGCATTTAATCTGTGGAAAATTCGTCTACAAAAGTGCATTGATGCTGGAGGAGGCTACTTTGAATACACCTAAAATTTTGTAAGTATAACTTTAAAAACCTAGTTGTATCTCAAAAATTTCAGAGTGACCCTCGTATAATATTCATAAAAATGTTTAGTAATGATTCAAATTAGGATTCAGTATCAGTAATGGCTGTAATAAATAATTTATGGTGACGTAATAGCTAAAACAATGAAATAAAAGCTCTGAATTTTTCAGTATAAAGGCAAGTTCATCGAGCATAAAAATTTAAATAAAAACTTAAATTAATAAAATAAGAGATAAAAAATATATGTTTAATATCTAAAATGAAAGTTTGATGAATAAAAGTTATTTCTGAAGAATACTTTTATAGTAAATGCAATGATATTGCTTAACAAATTTATATTATATTTATTCAAAGACAGAGAGTTAAAGGTTGTTTTTGATTGTTATAAAGATGTGCGAAAACTTGAAAATTTGTGTTACTCCTGTAAACAGCCTCAGACTAAAGGAACAAGAGGAATACCTGATCATGGCGGTAAAAGGAAAAAACGCAAAAAATGTATTTTTTAGCCAAACACATTCACAAAATAAAAGCACTTCTGATGAAATATTTAAGGTTTGTTGGAAAATATCTCATTGCTGGAAAACATCATTCATATTTCAAATCTTTAGATCCCTTTTAAGATCTTTCACCGACTCTGAAAATGTTCAGACACACGTTTGCTTCAAATAATGCCTTTGGGGAAAAAAAAGATTATAAGAAGTCTTCTTAAATGCATGGCTTTCTCTAGTGTTGCCATGAATGATAACCAAATATGTTTTTAACATGAAAGAATAAAAGCTATTTTCATTAATTATTTATATTATAATATAAATATCATGACATTTTTGTTTCATTTTAACGACAATAAAGTTTTATTTAATAAATATGATTAAAATAAATAAAAATTAAATTTAAGGCAATGAAAAATTGAATGTCTGATTTTTATATTAATGTACTTACCAACAGAATTTCTAAATATTTTTATGAAATATTTAACAAATTTTATAATTGTTAAAATTATTGATTGCATTTGTAATATTTGTAATACATAATCCATAAATTTGAATCGTCAACTGAACTATCGGCTAAATGATTGATACTCGGCCATTAATTTTACAGGTCGTGTGTTTGATTCACTCCGCAATTTACTATTTGTTTTAAAAAGTATTATTGAGTCTATGAATGCCAGGGATTTTATGCCCCGTACATAAGCTAACGTGACTGTATAAGGATAATATAATTAAACCAGTTAATACACCGTTACCGCATATTTTCCCTTATTAAATTGCAATGATAAATTAAAGAACTGTATAAAAGAGTAATTTTAATTATGTTTACAGCCTTTAGAATAGTTTGACTTTATTATTGATTCAGTTAATGTTTCTTGTTTGATCTTAAAATAGCAAATATAATAACGGGATTAAAAGCAAGCCAGTTAATATAAATTGATAATCAAAATCAGATATTTTAATTTAATGTTTTACAATCAAAAATTGAAAATTTATGTAAAAGTAACTTTAGCAGAAAAGAGATACTTTCCATCTGATTTACGATAACTTTAGCAAATCGTTGATGTTATAAAGGGTGCTACTTATTCCAAAAATAGCAAATTGATAAATAGGATTAATGCAAATCAAATCCATTAAAACTATTTTAATTAATAATCAAAGCACAAATTAAATTTAACATTTTACAATTATGACATGAAAAATTTGTAAAAGTAAATTTAATAAAAGTACAAATGGGTCATACCAAAGATAATTTATCTAGAATTTATACAAAAGTAGTGTTATTCGAATATCGTTAATGTAGACTCTGAATTAGTGATATTCTAATAGCACTAATTTGCTCTAGTAATACCACCAATTGATATATAGGATTAAGGCCACATAATTAAAAATTCTTATTTTTTAGCAACTTACCAGATGTTTAACGATTTCTATGAAGGCAACATAAAGCGTTTTTATGACATCATAACCCATTTCCCGGTAGCAAACTAAAAATAAATATGGTTATTTTTTCTTTTAATGTAGATTATTTTGAACTTCTTGATTCATTCATGTTGAAAGAAATGAATCTACAAAATACTGAAACAAAATCATAATGGGTACTAATGATAGTACTCTAGTGCTTAGAGTAATTGTTGAAATTCGTTAAACGAACAAGAGTCCATGAATCACAAAAAGAATATTTAATGAAGCAAGTTACAAAGAAAGAAATTATACACATACTAAAATAATATCAGAATCATGTAAGAAAACCAGAGCACACAACGGCGAAGCCGTTTTTTCTCCTTCATCTGATGTAGTGCTTGAGAGCCAATGAGATTTAAGTAAAAAATGAGTAGGTGAGGGCGAGGGAAAAATCCTCTCCTCTGATTGGACGTTAGAGTTGAGCACAGTGAGCTCATAGGGAAACATGTAATAGTACAGTGAAATAAGGATAAAATACAAGTATGAAAATAGTAAAAATAAGGAAAATGACATGAAAAAAGAGAAAACTATTTACAAACAATTGAGTTGCAAAGTAACAATTACAAAAAAAAAATTATATACAAAGTAGAGAAAGCAATACAAGTGCGAAAAATGGTGGTACTAAAATAATAGAACAGAACATTGTGTATTTATAGATTTTGGACGGCTTGAACACAACCACCAATCAGAAGGCAGCGCAGCAGACGATTGCGGACGTCTTAGAAGACTACAGTTTTTACAGACGATAATAGACTTACTTTGTGTTTCTTTGCGATTACTTGCATTATATTATTTACAACAGTAATAATTTCCAAGTTCAATCCAAAACACCGTTGAGTAACGAGATTTCTGTTTTTTGTATTCGCAGTTGGAGAAGTGTGTGCATGAGAATTTTCTGAATTTCTTTCTTTACGATGCATGATTTCTTTTTATCTGTTTGCAAAGTCTTCCCAGAATCCATTGATGAAGGAATTCTGAAATGCTTTACAATAACTACAATCGGATAAAAATTAGCTGTACGATGGTAAGATTTACTCTATTCGACACCTATTAAGTGACCACAATTACAAAGTGCATAACACTCATTAGTGCATAGCACTCAACTTTGCTATCACACTCATTTTGTTGTAGCAAAGAGCTGATGATTCTATCTCTTCATTTGAAAGAGTTAACATAAGAACTCTTACATGTAGTTATTTGGATTAATATATTCATTTACCTTTGAATTCTGTATGCTCTGTTCTGTATGAATATGTATGGTCGGGAATCTTTTTTAATTGAAAATAAGTTGATTTATTCATTCTTAAAAATGAAAATGTTTTAAGTAAGCCATGAATGACTAAGGATTTTGAATATTTATAACAATATAATATAACAACTGCGAAAATGATTTGTTCCCGTTCAAATTATGAATATTTTTAAAGTGAAAATTAGGAAAACATTTCTTCAATTTATTTTATAGTTACTTCTATTCGAAATTTATTTACATCAATCAATAACTATTTACATCAAAACTATTCCCTTTAAATGATATTCCCGTTCTAATCAGCCCTTGTGAGCAAAACATGACTGGGGAGCCACTAACAAACCAAACCAAACGATAGAGCCTTAATATTTGGAATTTCAAAAAAAAATCTTCTTTCAGGCATTATTATTCCAATGAATTTCATTCACAATAACAGGAAGTGATTACTTATTTTCCATAAAGGGATGCTGTTCTATCTTTAAACCAATTTTTATAAATAACTAAATATTAATGTTATCTACGAACATAAAAAACGGCAAGTGAGAGAGAGAGAGAGAACTAGCTGAACGGTTGTCTTAGATTACGAAATGTGCAGTGCATTTCTGCTTTTGATAAATATCTGCATGCATTATAGATTCATATTATTTGTCTGGAAAAGAAACTGTTTTCCAATAAAACTAACGTATTCTAATCGTATATGATCTGCAGCGTAATAGCATGTACCCGATACAAAAGCCCCGGTTCCGTATGTAGTGTTTAGATGTCTTCGATACTGCATGTGATCACCTTCCGTATCTTTCATTAATGAAAGTCATTTCCTTCTTTACCCGAGCTGCTCTGATCTGCTGTTGGAAAGGAGTAGAGACGACACTTCTCAAAGAAACAGTTGTGAAGGAACATAATCATCATTAGTAACTGAAAGCAGCGATATAAAAGTAACTGAAGATGATGATGATTAGTATGTAGTTATCTATCAGGGAATGATTATAAAAATCCCAGCAACAATCGATCGTTCATTCTAAGCAGTATAGTTATTCAGAAATTCTCTCATTATCCCAAAGAGTTGAACTTTATTTACTCAAATGAATGATACATTTTGGTAGAATAAATGAATGATGTGACATAAAATTTGAATTTGATAAATTTTGGAATTATAATTTTTTTTTATGCTGCAAAAATAGTTAATTTATTTTATTGTATTTTGTTCAACTATACATCAAAACATAATCTATTCATAAAATTAATGAGATTTTAAAAATTTTATGTTGAATATTTTAAAATTTAAAAACAACATTAAATTTTTACACATATTATATCAGAAAAGAGAAATTGTTTTCTCTTCGATCAATTGCATCAATTGATTGAATTGCCAGTGCCAATTACCAATCAATTAATCAATTGCACTAAACGAGCGATACATCAAAAGGTCAAGGGATCATCGTAAAAATATTAATAAATTTGAAATAAAGAACAAATGTTTAATACTTAAAGTTAGAAATTTTAGTCCATTTTAATTTGAAAGACATTGCAATTTTTTTTGAAAACAACTTTGAAATATTATTTTAGTTTTTCTGTTGATCACTATCAATATAAATATTTTTTAACTTCTTGGAGATTTTCAAATGAATGATTATCAGTTATAAATGTTTTAATTGTCATAAAGAACGAACTATTATAATTGACTTAAATATTATCAGTATATAATTAAATTATAATAATTCATTAGAAATATTAAATATTATTTTCCTTATGCATATTTTTAAATAATATGTCGCCCTTTTCCCTATTGAGATTTATTTGCAATATTTTTATTACATAAATATGAGCTTCTTATTTTTGCTCTCAAAGTAAATTTTAAAAGAATTTATTTTCTTCACTTTCCGCGAGTAGAAATAACAAACAATTTAGTAAAGGAAACTTGAATGACTCACTTTGAAATTCGACTCTTACGAGTTTGTATTATTGAAAAAAAATAAAGTAGTATAAAATTTCACTGATAAAAACCTCGATTTTTTCCACCCTGTTTTGTATTTTAACATTGTATAGTATAATTTCAACTGTATAAAAGGGGATTGTGATTTTTGAGTTTCCTATTATATCAATGTTTAGATTTTTTTCCTTAAACAAATTAGCTAAGCAAATATCAGAATGTAGCCCACAATATTTGAAATATAGTTTTAATGAATATGTTCACAATTGAGGCCATAATCCACCAAATTTTCGTATAAATGAATTCGCACAAATATTTGCCTAAATAAATAATTTTTTCTAATGTCTTTCAATAATTGTGAGATTTTATATTTCCATTAATAAATGAATTTATAAACTAATAAAACGTATGTTTTCACAATTATTGAACTAGAAATTAAATTTTATTGCCAAAATAAGGAGTATCCGATTCCATACCGAATCCGAAAATACAATAAAAATAGAGAATTACCAAAAGTTTTTCACATACATTTGGAAACAAAAAAACTAATAAATTTACTTCATTTCAAATACAATTATTTTTTGCGTCTATTTCTAAAAAACACATATAATTTTGTCAAATGTTATTTATTTTGAATAACGAGATTCTAGCTTAATTTTTGAATTATCTCTAATATTTTCTTCCTTTATTTCACTACACAAAAACATTTTTTATTAAAATTTATTTATACTTAATTGAAGTTTGAAGTTATAAGTTTTTTTGTCGTAAATTAACACATATATAATCTAATTAAAGTTAATTTAAAAATAAATAGTTTAAAGGTAATTCTTAGATTACGACCTCTGTACAAGAATTAGTCGCAAAAGAAATAAAATACAAATTAAGCTAATCTAGGAAATATCTTTTAAATTAATTTCAGTTTCCTCTGTGTAAATGTTCTGTACATAAGTAAAAAAGTAGATAAATATTATTAGTAAGCAAAGCTATATTAAACTAAATGAAAACCTTCTAAAAAAAGGTTTTCGTTTCCATATCTAATCAATAATATTATATAAAATAACAAAATTTCAATTATAATGTTTCTTTTCCCCAAACAAAATTATAATTTTAAACATGTTTCAATTTATTTTTATTCCTTGCATAATTACTTTGTATTATTTACTGCTTATCAAACATTTAAAATATTTTATTCACTTAAGATTTTCAAATTTTAAATATTTTCTTCGAATATTATTTTAGCTTTAACTATCGGACAATTTAATTTGCTTTATTAATTATTATTATTTAATATTTATTAATAATTCTATCAATTTATTATTATTATATCAGTCTGATGTAAAATTTTCATTAAAATACAAAACAAAAAACTAAGATCAACAAGTGTCTTACTTGGAATATCGAAAAGTTTTGAATGAAAAGAAATATTTTGCAATTTAATTTTGTAGAAAACCCATTTTTATTTCATGCCATTATTTAATAACCCATTTTCTATAATACTAAAATGAGTTGATAAATATTTTGTCAAAAAAAGAAATACTTCCAGACTTTCTTGACAGCTTAATATGTTGTGTGCGCGCGCGCGATGCAAATTTAAAATACATGTGTGCAACTCTCTTATCTTAATCTTTCTTCCTTGTTCTTCTTCTTCTTCTTCTTAAGGTTGGGTTTGTATGTCATTGGGCACCTCTGCTTTTATCAGCATTTTGTACCATTAACTCCAAACCCAATGTTTCCTAGTTCCAGTTGCTCGGGTCACCCACTTTATTAATAAAGTCTGATAACCCTTTAATGGAGCCTAGGTGTAACTCTCTAGTATGGATGATGCCTAAAGAAGTTAATCTAGGGAGGGCAAGAGCCTCGCATTCATAAATGATATGCTCTGCCGTTTCCTCTTGCGTTTGACATTTCCAGCAGATAGGGTCTTGCTGAAACAGTCCCATCTGGTCAGAAAGTCAGTCATGCTAAGGATAGCTTCCTGGCTTTCACCAGAAGATGGTTTGGAGGTCATTTCTACCTCAAGTAAAAGATTCATTACTGCCCCTTTACAAGATTGCCTCTGAGTTCCCTTGTCTTTTTCAGCAAAGTCTACTTCAGAGGCTTCACCTGCAAATGCAGAAAGATTTGTTATTTCTTGTGTCTTTTCAGCCACAAGATAACAATTTATAAGCTCAGGTAATATAAGTCCACCCAGCATTGCCTGAGATACTGGGCAAGGCAAATTACTCTAGAAGTTTGCCAAGCAACTAGAGGCTCCGTTAAGACACCAATACCGCGGTGCCAATTAGCCCTAGGCACGGATCGCATAACACCAGGGTTTACGGGAGCTGGTTCGCGGCCTCTTATTTTATATTCAAGGCTATCCTGTCATTCCTACAGGACGTTCGGCGATCCACCACCTGCCGACGCGCCTGGTGGCTAGCTCAAGCCCCAGAGGGGTACGCATACCCCCGGTTCCAGGTTCTTCCTTGTTAGCGTATTAGATGGCAATATTCATCCATTAAGTTTATTGTCTAGATAGTAAATTTCAAAGTAAGAAAGTAAATTGATATTTGATGGATAAAGATTTTTTTAGTTAGGAATGGTATACAAGTTATTTTTAAATTTAAAAATTCTACGTGAAAAAAACTAAAACCTAGAGTTTATAAGAAAAGATTTTGTTATAAATAAATAAAAACTGTACCCTTTCTTAGTACTGTTCTTTAAATGTATGTTATTTATTGTATTTATTGATAGATAATTGAATAATGTTTTGCAATTTCAATTTCTTATTTCAACTAAATAAAAACTATGTATTATTTTTTTTTCTATTATGAATCTGGCATTTTTAATAATTTCTTATTTTAATTTAGTAATTTCTTTCATGAACGTCATTTATTATAAATGAGTAGCATATTAAAAGGAAATTTCGTAGAATTAATTTATATTTTAGAAACTTGGGAATTTAAATGTGAAAAAATATTTTAATTTATAATATTATAAAACTATCTTTAAATTCATACACAATGTATCGTAAATATTGGAGTTGATGATTTTTAAAACATAATTTTAGAATATTAAGATGTGTGTTTTTATTTTATCATGATTCCGTCAACTTAGATTAATGTAATGTTCTTTTTATATCCACGCGATTTATTATTTATTAATAAATTTGGAAATAAACTTAAAATTATTTATTTAATATATTTTCAGTTACGAATATTATAATTAAAATTTACTGAAAACCAAAAAGATATAAGTAACTAGAAACTAAATATTATATGAAAGGAATTGATTTTGCTAAGAATTCAGTTTTATTTTTTATTTTATTGCCAATTTGTCACATCTTTATTTTGTTCAAAACATATTTTTATTTACATCATTCCTTACTTAAATATAAAATATTGAATGAAATGTTGCAAAAATATTGGAAAAATCGAAGAAGGTATAAATGTGTGGATTTCTTATGACTTTTAAATGTATGATATCCGGCAAATATTGCGTCAAAAAACCATTTATCCATGTTCTATGAATTTGATGACCCATGAAAATATATTTAAGTTCTATTTGATTGTTCTTTTTAAATAAATTATCTGATTATTCACAAAGCTCTTCATTTACTTCTATTGAGAACTTAAAGATGTTGATTTCTAACGTATCTTTTATTTAAATAATCCTTAATTAAAATATCAGTAAAATGATATGCAATAATAGAATACTTGCAAAGAATGGTTGATTTAATAATTGCTATTTAATTGTTTTATTGATAAATATTAGAATTGTACTCTTATCATGCAATGTGCACGTTTAATTGAGCAGCAGTCTTTTGCTCTAACTTTAACTTTCATACGTTATATATTAATGTGAAGAATTTTTAAAAGAAATATCCCAGTTTTTAAATTTTCTGTGTTTCTAATGTTTTAAATTACATTTATTCCTCAATTATATTAATTTTCTGTATAACAGATTAACTGTATAGAACGTATTGTAATTGTATTTCCTTTTTAATTTGTTCTGAAATTTTACTGTAGTTTTCAATACAGCTAGAGAAGTGATAGATTTAAATATGGAACATGAAGATTACGGAAAGGTGATATTATATATTTCAACATTACAAATAATACTAATAAAAATTAAAATTAAATAAGACTAAATAAAAATTAAAATTAAAGTCTATGTATTTTGATCATAAAAATGAAATAATTTTTTCCATTTAGCTCCCAGTGGTTAAAATGTTGCCAAGACAATCGTTTAGCAAATTAAACTTTAGAATAAGTTTATTTTTACCTATTTTTGGAATATTTTTATCATCATATATTATTATTTTTATTATTACTAAATTTTTTCTGTAAATATTTATTTCGGGAATATTTTTGCATATTCAAAATCTAGCCTTAACTTAAAAATGTTGAAAAGCCTCTTTTTTTGAAAATAGCTTAACAACAACTATAGTTTTTTTTTATAAATTTAAAACGCGTTTCGTCATTAATTAAAAATAATCTCGTAAATAGCAATCATAAAGAAATTCAATGAAGATAATCCAAATTAATTAACGATTTATTTATGGATATCACATATTTACTTCATTGGCTGTTGAGTGTCACGGTGCAAATGATTCAATTTATCACGTAAAATAAATGCACGTGGAAAATATAATTATAAGCATATAATGTGTATAATTAAAAGGTTCATTTTCTTAAAGAGGATTGTTGTTTAAATATACAGTATATTTGACTTTTTAAATGAATAGTATGTGATATGATTATGAGCCAAAATTTGATAATTAAAAATATTATCGTTAAAAACATATTTTCCCAGATTTTTCAAAAATTATAATACAATAGGCGTTTCTGGACATCTTTCTGTAAAATCTTTGATAAATTCTAAATATTTACATTAAGAAAAATTAGAAGTTATGCTAATAATACTTTATTTATTTATTTTGAAAAACACATTATTTAAAAAAATTAATGTGACAAAAGTTAACAAAAATGATTAAATGTTTCAATTTTTTTTTCTCTAAAATACTGTGTTGAATGTCATTTAGTATACATTGACAAAGTTCATAATAAAGGGCAAACACGAGGGATGTTTATGTAAGATTCCTTATTGTCTTGTGTGCAATGAGAATCCTTGAAATAAGAAACCTCATTTCCTGACCTCTTCTATTTCCACTGCTTTCTTAACAATTCTGCATATAAATTCACTTAGCCCTTATTAGTTACAACTAATTTTTCTGGTGAGCTTTATTTCGAATGGAGTAATTCCTCACAGTCGAAGATTGCATCGAGTTCTAATGATTAGAAGTACAGCATTAGTAATTATAAAAATAAGATTTAATTAATTTGAAAAGATGTCAATAAAAAGTGATAAAGTGGTTGCCTGTAATATTTACGAATAAATTTTAATACCCTTGAAAAGTAATTTACGACATGTAGAAAAGTGTAGGTGTGTTGTTATTTATGACACTTTGACAAGCAAAGCTCACTAGCAGACGGCTATATGAAATTAAGTCAGAGGGGTGCGTCTTTCGTTTAACCAGAACACCCCGAAGGTGGAAGTACCTCTTTGCTCTCAGACTCTTCCAATAGATGGCACCACCAGAGGATCACCTCCCTAAATTTTGATTTTAATCTTTAGGAAAAGGAGATTTTCTCCACACCATTTCACCCATGGTAACTGCCCAACGATAGAACTTTCGATTCCACATATTTAATGAGCACTTGTATCGCATGTACTCAGTGGGTCTATGACAGCATTGGGAATCGAACTCAGCTTTTCCGATCGGAAGGCCGATGCACTAACTACTAGGCTACACGTTGGCTATACAGCCATAAGTGCATGTGTGCAAGCAACAACAAAAGATAAATGCAGAGCAGATGAAATTATTGTACATATTGGATCATCTATAAAGGCAAGAGAAGAGAACATGCTGATGATCATTGAAAAGAAAATGCTAGGAATAACTTTCAGTGGAATAAATGACATTGCAAATGGACGAAAATGAAACAACCTTGAACTTTACAAACTCTTTAGAGAAGATGAAGTTTTAAAATTTATCAAACTGAACACAAAATAAGATGTGCCAGTCAGAATGTGGATACGAAATAACTGCTTTAAAAGTTTTCATTCTAATCCCTTGTGAATACTGACCAAAGATTGGACCGAAAAGGGATAACTCGACTATTTGGACTCCCATTTTAGTCATATTAAAATTCAAAACTGAAAGACCCCAGCTAACAGCCTAGTTGGATCATTTAAAGAAGGTCAAGGCCCCCAACCTATTGTAGAGCTAGTTAAAATGATGATGATAATTCTACTATATTTAAGAAGCTACAAAATTGTGTATGAAAGATGCAGTATGAATGGTCAAAATAAATTTCGTAAGAAATTACAATCGGGTACCTCCTAGAGATTTTTTTTGACACCAAGACAAGTGCAAAGATGTGACTAACAAGATAGCCGCTACTCAAAAGCTATTCAAAGATTACCAAAATTACCAGAAATTAAAGCTTATCCCCAAAATGTATCGCCAACCCTCTCTCTAGTGGTACCCGATTCTATACCGAACCCAAAAATTTTATATGTGAACAATAATGTTACTTCTCTTGATTAAAATCCCAGTTTGAATAACCTGATGCACAAGGGTTTTACTTGTGGACAGATATTTTATTGATCAGTGCTCTATTGAATAATGTAGCTGTAACATCTACTTGAATTAAATCTGGTTAAATATTACAGGAACTATGTTCGATCAATAAACAATAAATCCGATTCTCAAAAGAACTTATATTAGATTCAACATGTTAATATTTACCAAGCAAATTCATTGTTCTTGATATTAAATATAAATGTTTTGTCCTGATATCAATAAATTTTTAAAGGTAAAAAGGCCTTATAATATAGGTTACATTGTTAAAACAATTTATAATTCATTAATTCCTGTTAATAATAAAATTTTGAACATTTTCATCATTTAAATATTTTAATATAAATTCTACGAAAAATTAATAATTTGTTTTTTTTTAAATTCTTTTACAATTGTTTCAAATGATACAAAATTAATACTTATTCTTATATTTCGGAAACGTTTGAATTTAAATGCAGAATTTTAATTATTTATTCATATTTTTAAAAATTATATATCATGAATTAAACATAATAGAATTATTTTTGATTCTATACATTTCACTGTAAAAGTTTTTTTTAATTATTTATGTTTAAAAATATTCTGTATTTAATGAGAGAAACGGATCATATTAAAATCAATTTTATGCCGAAAATAAAATGTTTTCATCACTTCCAATAAACTTACTGTGCATCTCCTTTGACATTCATTTTATTTCTATCTTATATTACTTTCCATGTTAAATTGACACTCTTTCTGAATTCAGATAAAACAACCTTTGGCAAAAAATTCTAGAAAACGTTTTGTTTTAGAAACTTGATGCTTTTATATAGTGAAAAAAAGGAAACATTTTCACGGAGAAAAGTATTACTTTTTTGTTACTGTTTTAATAATTAAACCACAATAAATAAATATGAAGTTAAAAAATTTAATTCTGATTTTCTACCAAATACCAAAATAAGAAATAAATTTTAATGCAACATTTTAAATAAAAGAATATTAATACATCCGCATTTACATATAGAGTGTTCATTATTAATCTATGGAAAAACTTAAATTTTTGATGAATATATTAAAAAAAGAAATCATAAACTGCAGCATTATTATTTCAATTTAACTTTATGTAAAACACATCATAAATCAATATACTTTCTCAAAGATCTGACATAAGCAAATTAATATTACTTTTTGTTTTTCTTATTTAAATACATTATTGGAAAATGCATATGAAGTTAAATAAAAAGTTTTAAATGGCTATTAAATCATACATTGATTATTAATGTTGTACAGTTTGTCGGTTATTTTTAAATAATCAAGGCATTGATAGCTAACACAATGAAAACTGACATTTGATTGAATTTTCTTTTGTTGCTTTAATTTGCATTCAGTTTTTTTTTCTAATTTTTTACAAATTTTAAATTGTAATTCACATTACAAAATATATCAGCGTAACTCACTTCACATCTTTCGAAAACAAACTTTATGATAATTTTATATGTACTATTCTTTAATAAGAA
>CM075857.1:28765248-28807748 GCA_037975125.1 Latrodectus hesperus
TTTACAGGTGCAAGGAGAGACAAAACCACTCCTCGACGATCTGTTCCAACTAGGCCGCAGCCAAGGCGTGAAACTACCAACAGACCCACTCCTCAACGCAGAATAGACTTGTGGAGGACTGACAATAATGTGCCACTCTGCTACCATTGTGGGAGACCAGGGCATGTGCTAAGGTATTGTAAGGAGAGACGCCGAATATTTGAAAATGCACGAGCGAGTAGGAATTTCAACCCTCGACGAGATGTGTACACCGACTCTTTTGGTAGCTTCGACGATGATTATGCTCAGCCTACTCCTTCCAAAATCAGGAGCAGTTCACCCTACCCACGACGTTCCTTCAACCGCCGAGAGTCGCAGTGTCACCAGTACGCCGTTCCAGTTTTTCTCCACGCCGACTCAGTGAGGAAAACTAACTCGGGCGACCTGTGCAGGAGGTAAGGCCGCAGTTGAAGAAAATCCTCCGACGTACACGACAGCCAAGTTAAAAGAGAACACAACGTGTATCACCGTAAATGGACAGTGTATAAAAGCCCTAGTTGATTCTGATGCCGATTATTCTGTCATATCCGAAGAATTACGGCGACAATTAAATACTCCTATGTTTATTGAAAATGGACCTATATTTAAAACTGCTTGTTGTAAAACTGTAGCCGCCTCTGGACGTTGTGTATTAAAAATGGACTTGAACAGGACTGTGAAGCCGTTTGAATTTCTCGTTTTTCCGCAGTGCAGTCATCAAATGATACTTGGCTGAGACATTTTCCGTGCCACCGATGCCGTTATCGACTGTGGAAATCAAGAGCTCCAACTTTCCGAAATCCTTCCATGCCACTCAGTCTCAAACGAATCAAATTGGTCTTTAAGTGCCGCATAGGATTATTTGATTGAAGCTAACACAACAAGACAAATATCTGCTTTGAATTCAACAGTGCAGGAAGCAAATGCAGCTATGATTGTTGGTAGTAAAATTCTGAGTTGCGAAAAAGAGTTATCTGTACCAGCTTCAATTGTCGGCATTGAGAATGGCTGTTGTAAAGTGTGGGTAACGAACTTTTCCCGACGAACCCAACTGATACCGAAAGGGATGAATATAGGCTTTTTCACGACAATAGCAAATGACGCTATCTGCTCTCTGAGTGAAAAAGGGCAAAAAACTTCCGACGGACACCAGTCCAGAAAAAGGGCGACTCGAGAGCAATTAAAAGAAATTCTCGATTCTGATCTAACCAATGCTGAGGAAGACGAGCTATTGAACCTACTAGAAGAATTTAGTGAAATTTTTGATTTTAAGTGAAATTCTAACCGACTCAGCATCCGCGACGTATCTGTTACGTCGCAATAAACTGGTTGAAAAGCGGTTCATGACGGCATGGATACGTCGAAACTTTCCTGCTCGAAAGCGGCCGGCGACGGCATAGATACGTCGCAGAGTTTTCACCGAAAGCGGCCGCGACGTATATTTTCGCATAGTAGAAACCACTTATTTTTGCTTTCCCCCTAATCGGTGGTTTGATTGATCGGTCTTAATCACTCAAACCACACTCCTTGGAGACTTTTCTTTGAAAATTACAACTCAGCCTGAGTTTTACGCCAAATATCTAAAATACTGATTATTTTTTCGCCAAAATTCAACTTTAAAATTTAATAATCTATAAATTTGTTGCTTTAAAAATAAAATGCAAGTTTATACATTATTATTTTTAATTTTAGTTCCTAAGCTAATTGAATTAGACGATTTTATTACACAAAAATTTTAAATCCATATGTACTTCTAAATTACTAACGAGCTTGCCTTCTTTTCTAAGTTGAATTTTAATAATTTTCCTGCTTATGCTAACTATTTCTTACAACTTACCCAATTTAATTCAGTTTTTATTGTTTTTTTACAGAATTTTTTATCGACTAGTTATGACTGAAACAAACAAATTTCGTAAATGGAAATGCTACCATCTAAGCAATTAAATTTTTAACCTACAGAAAATAATTATTTTATTACAAAATTTATTTTTAAAATAAGCAAATTATTAATACGTTAGTTTTACAAATAATTATCTTTTAACGTGATCCATATTAGGTATAAAAGAAATTTTTAAATATAATAATCTTAACGAGACAATTTCTTGTTGTAAAATGTGGTTATATATTTACTTTACTCTTCTTATTTGAATTAAAAATTAATTTTTCTGGTTTATCTTTGAAACATAAAATGGTATATTCCATATACGATTGATTGTGTTATTTAAATTTAAAAGTATAATAAACGCATTATACATTTCAAA
The DNA here is from genome assembly GCA_037975125.1 of Latrodectus hesperus. Taxonomy (NCBI): domain Eukaryota; kingdom Metazoa; phylum Arthropoda; class Arachnida; order Araneae; family Theridiidae; genus Latrodectus; species Latrodectus hesperus. The sequence continues at coordinate 28,767,528 of CM075857.1, forward strand.
TAAACTTCTTTTTAAAAAATTTAAAGGTTTGAAAACAAAGAACATTCACTTTGAAAAATCTAAATGAAATAGTATGCTAAAGTTATATGACTATAGAAATCATCGAATGTTTAAATCTAGTCGTGTTGTTGCAATCTGAATTAACGATAACAAGATATAGATGACATAAATATGATTAATTATATTAAAGGGAAAAAATTGATTACAGAAATAAAATGAAGTTCAAAATGAGATATTGTGGCTTAGAAATAAATTAATTAGCTGTTCAAATTATGAAAAGAAATATTTATTTTCTTAAAATACATGTGAATTTTAGCTCACAAAATAATCATTGTTTATTATAAAATATAATATATATTAATACAATATATAAATTGCTAGCTCTTTTTTATAGGAATATGGTGTTATTTATTTGAGTAAAAATAAACTATATTAAAGAAAGTTAACAAATTCAGGGCAAACTTATAGTACATTAGTTATATGATGATCTAAAAATATATAATTATAAAAAAAAGATTCATTATTGAATATTCATTAACGTTCATAAAACTGATCAATTTAGAATTAAATGCTTTCTCTGAATTTATAAAATAAATAAATAAATAAAAAAGTAATCTTTCGATACCAAACCTAATTTTTTCACCTTAAGTAAATTTGTGATAATCTAAAACATTAATGTTTTTCTAAATTAGTGATAGATAAATATTAAGAATAGAAAAATAAATGCTTATAAAAAGTTTTGTTGTTTACCTTTTCAAGTCTTAAAAATATATCTTCTGTCAATTTAAGTAATGATTACTTTTTCAATTTTGATAATATTTTTCGATTTTTATTCTTGATACATAACTTTGTGATATTCATTATATTGAAAGCATAATACTGTTTTAGCACATTTTATATAAATTTTTTTATACGCCGGCTCCCATTTCAACGACCTTACAATATAGAAAAGAATACTTGCATTTTTTATACGTAAAAATTCATTTGAATTTTGAAAACATTCGAGATAATTTTTAAAAAAGGAACTATATGATTGAATTCAAATTTTCAGACTTAACTTCGGATTTAGGTATTTATCTGTTAAGTCATTAAATCGTTTATTAATGTTAATGTTAACAATGTAAAATAACAAAAACTAAAATAAAATTATTCTTTCAAAAAATAAAACGTAGATGAAATGCAACCAAGGGTATTAAATTTGAATTATTAACGCAATTTTTGAAATTTTCTGTTTTCAGAATTTTTAAAATTTAAAATAAATTGCTGTTTGGAAATTTTCTATCCAAAATTCTACCTTACTTATATAAAAAAAGATAATATAAAGTTGAAAATTTTTATAGGATTCCTGTAATCTTTCATGATTTAATAAGCAAAATTTGTTTTGTATCATTTTGTTTCTATCATATTAATACTACTATATTTTTTGTTATGCAGCAGTAGTTATAAATAGCTCCTATAGTATTCAAACATTTTTCACTTCATTATTTCCTTTCCTTAAAACCTTGTGTAGTTTTTTATCACAAATAGTTGAATACTAAAGGATAAAGTGTTAAATTTATTTTCTCTACAATTTTTACAAGTATTCGACTATTAACAGTATTATTTTAAACAGCTTCTCCCATATATCCCCTGTATATACGTCAAGACTTCGTTTCAAAGAAGATAATTCAATGCACATGTGGCTTCCTGTGTGGTTAAAGATGTTTCCATTTAGTTACAGATGGAATGAAAGGGAATTTTATCGATTACTCTAGTTGAAGTAGACATATGACAAACTGCTTTTTCTCACCTTATTTCATTCCTCTCAATCTTAACAATTCTCAATTATAGATAAAGTCTTTTTAATTAGGAAACTTTATATAGTAGAGATATATGATAATTATATAAAGGTTTTGCAACTTGTAATACAATAAAATGTTACCAATGCAAGAATTTTTTATAAAAATATATAATGGAGTAATAATAGCCTCTTAGCATTTTATTACATATTATATTACGTAAAATTAAATATAAGCCAATAGAAACTCGTTATAAAATTTTAAGTTTCTTTCGTACTGTAATTTTGCCAAATTAAGTAGTAAAGATTCTTTTGTTTTTATTTATAATTATACATAAAGTTCAGTTCATAAACGCTAGATTAATATTTAAAAAATAACTCGAGTAAACACTTGTGAAACCAAATATTCCATTTACATTGAAATAAATTAAATGTAACAGTTTAACCTTCTTATTAGTACATGCACTCATATATATTTCAATTCAGATTGACAAATGAAGTTAATTTTCATGTATTGTTACAAGTGATACTTTCTCTAAGGTTGTTCAGTTACGAGTAGAAAAAAATAATTTAGCTAATAAATTTGGACTTTAACGCTTTTAAATAAAAAAAAAATTTATCTATGAAAAAGGAGCATAAGTAATATATATTTTTAGTTCTGCTAAAAAATTAAGTAAATTAATAATTTTAATATGTTTCTAATTTATTTAGACTGTTGAATTATAGAAACGTATAAATAATCTAAATCAGCCTCTCTATGTGTGCTGAAAGTATTATAATATTGTGAAAGGGTTTGAAAATATTTATTTAATTTCATTAAATAATTATAAAGTTTCTACTTCTGCAACTTTTAAAATGGAATAAATGAGACTTCATAACGTTGCTTGAAGTACATTGCTAACTTTTTTTAACGTTCAATGATATAAATTGTTCGCTTTCATGCATACATATCCTCTGAGCTTATAGGTAACACACCAACTCTCCTATTAGTATAAATTACTAAATAACAGTATATATATTTCAAATAACTATGAGGTCTATCAAAGTGCTTAACTTCAAGAATTGAGAAAAATGTATTTCCAGAGGAAAGTAAAGATATAATAAGGACGGCACACAATAATCTCTCTCTCTTCTTCTCTCAAATAATTTAAAGTGCTTAGGAAAAGCTTTCTTAAAAAAAGATTATCACATATATTGAAAAAATTTAATTTAAATTCTTTTGAGTTTCAAATTCATTTTCTATTTCACCAGATTGCTTCATAATAACTGAATATTATTTTGAGTTAATGAGAATAAGTATATTGAATACTTAACAAATGTGTTCTAAGCAATTTATTTTTCGTCCATCACTTGGTATTCTTTTCGATTAAAATACAACTTTAATTTATAATAAATATCTTGTTAAAAATATTTAAATAATGTTTTTTTAATATGAAAGAAAAAAATTGTAAAAGTAATAAATGATTTTATAATATTGTTTTAGAATGTAAATATGTAAGGAATATCATAATTAAGAAAGTACACAATCAGCAAATATAATGTGTTAAAATTTCTTATACAGAACAATTTTAATGAAAGTTTATCTACATGTATTTTGCATTAAATAGTTTTATTTTCATATACAATAATGGAGAAATGAAAATTAATCCTTTTTTTGTAAATATTTAATTTTTTTGAGCTAAAAAACTTTTTCAAATATTTAAATATAAAGTGAAAGTCATTTTTCAGATATAGTATAAACCAAGAACTTTGCACACATTTATTCGCAATGTTATGCAAATTTTCTAATGTTATGTTTAATTGTTTAAACTCAAAACATTTATAGATGAATAAATTGAAAAGCTTTAATTAATGTTTTAGAAAATAACATTATAAAAATTGAAAAATAATTAAGCCTTTTATTTTCATATAAACACCACACTAATTACTACATAGATGTATTCATATAAAGTAAATAATTGTTTGTGTTAATAAAAATATAATGTGAGAAAATGTATTTTTACTAACATTATTTTATCTTACTGTAGTAAAAATTTGAAAAGCTTCTGTGTGTCATTCAAAAATAGAAATTTCCATTATACAGAAAATAATAAATATACAAGAAAATGTGACAAGCAATTTTCTTAATTAAACTGCGTAAGAAATCTAAAACATCATAATTTGTGGATACCGTTTTTCTTTGAATTTCATATTATTTACAAAGTCAACCTAAAAATACTGAGGAATATCTTCAATAATTTTCAATTACACAAAAAACAGTTACTTATTAATATTTTTTGCTTTTTAAGTTTTATACGAAAAAAGATATACGTTTTCGTTTTAACCACTTTTATTGGGATGTACAATTCTTTCTGGCAAATACATACAACCCTAGATAGGGTAGTTAGTAGTAAGTGACATCCCCTCCCTCTAAATTGAGCCCTGTGACAGTTTTCAGGGGGTAGGAAATGTTCCCAATGAGAATGGGAAACAGTCGACGATTTTTGTATAGTTTAGGGATGTGGGTAAAAGCAGTACATCTGGTTTTAAAGAGGAAACATTTTTCGCAGATTCTTGAAATTTTCTGAGCCGCTGAGTCGGTTAAGAAATCTCGATGTAGTTCAGTGAGGCACAAAATCGATACAGGTGGCAACGCACCAATCAAGCAAAGACCTTACCGTGTATCAACCATCGAAAGACGCGTGATTGCCGAAGAAGTGCAGCGAATGCTACAAGAAGACGTGATACAGCCGTCAAATAGCCCGTGGTTATCTCCAGTCGTGCTTGTGAAGAAGAAAAATGGGGATTGGCGTTTCTGTGTCGATTATAGAAGATTGAACTAGATAACCAGAAAGGATGTATATCCATTACCTCGCCTTGATGATGCCCTGGACTGTCTAGCTGGTTCGAAACTTTTCTCTATGATGGATCTAAAGTCAGGCTACTGGCAAATAGAAGTTGACGACAAAGACAGAAAAAAGACAGCCTTCGTGACATCAGATGGGCTTTATGAATTTAAAGTTATGCCGTTTGGGCTATGTAATGCCCCCGCTACGTTCGAACGGATGATGGACACAGTACTAAGAGGCCTAAAGTGGAGTATTTGTCTCTGTTATCTAGACGATATCATTGTGTACGCACCGAACTTCGGAGAACATCAAATACGCTTGAGGAAAATTCTTAAATGCATTCAAGAAGCGGGATTAATGCTAAATTCAAAGAAAGTTTCATTCGGCAAAAAGCAGCTAACATTACAGGGACACCTAGTTGATCAACATGGAATATATCCCGATCCACAGAAAAGAGCGGCTGTAGCAAAGTTCCCTACCCAGGAAAATATCGCTGGTGTCAAAAGTTTTCTGGGTCTATGCTCATACTGTCGATGATTCATCGAAAATTTTGCTGAGATCGCAAAACCCTTGCATGACCTATTGAAGAAAAATGCAACCTTTTCTTGGAATCCGTCGCAGAAGGAATATTTTTCAACACTCCAAAAATTACTGACCAGTGGTCCTGTACTAGGACATTTCCTTCCAGACGCGGAAACAAGAATACATTCAGATGCTAGCAGCTATGGCCTCGGCGCAGTTCTGGTACAGATCCAGGATAATAAGGAAAGACCAATAGCCTATGCTTCCAGGTCCCTTACTAATACTGAAAGAAATTATTCTACAACCGAAAAGGAATATCTTGCCGTCGTCTGGGCTATCAGTAAATTCAGGCCGTATCTCTATGGAAAACCTTTCACAGTAGTAACGGATCACCACTCTTTATGTTGGTTGGCGAATGTTAAGGATCCATCCGGAAGACTGGCGCGGTGGGCTCTCAGGTTACAAGAATACGACATAAACATTATCTACAAAAGCGGCCGTAAGCATTTGGATGCGGATTCTCTGTCAAGGAAGCCTCTCATGGAGCCAACAATTGAAAGCAATTTCGAAATCCCGTCCCTCGCAACAATTGAAGAATACGGAAAAGAACAACAAAAGGATAAACAGTTGAAGACTATCATAGGAACGCTTAAGAAAGGTGAGTCGTACCAAAATTATCAAATAAGAAGTGGTGTACTTTATAAAAGAAACTATGATCCGATGGGACAGCAGTGGCTCTTGGTGGTACCAAAACAACTTCGTAGTGATGTTCTAAGAAGTCTTCACGATGCTCCGACTGCCGGTCATCTTGGTTTCGCCAAAACGTACGACCGGATAAGGAGAAAATACTGGTGGCCAGGGCTGTATGGGAGCATACGTCGATATGTTTCACATTGTCGAGAATGCCAGAGACGGAAGTCACCTTCACAACTTCCACCGGGGCAACTTCAACCGATAAAAGCCCCTGACACACCTTTTGCCAAAATTGGAGTAGATTTACTTGGACGCTTTCCAGTAACCCGAAATGGCAACCGGTGGATTATTGTTTGCACAGACTATTTGACTAGATTCACAGTCACAAAAGCAATACCAACTGCTGAGGCAACCGAAATCGCTAGATTTATAGTTGAAGAAATTGTACTGAAGCACGGAGCTCCCAAAGAAATGATAAGTGATAGAGGACGTAACTTTCTAGCCAATATTGTTAAAAATGTCAACCAGTTATGTCAGACATCACATCTTCTAACGACCGCTTACCATCCACAGACCAATGGATTGACAGAAAGATTCAACAGAACACTGGCGGACATGCTGTCTATGTATGTAGACGTTGAGCAAAGAAATTGGGATACCATACTACCTTTTGTGACTTTTGCGTACAATTCAGCAAAGCAAGACACCACGGGATTTAGCCCATTCTTTCTCGTTCATGGCAGAGATATCCAGACTCCTCTGGACGTAATTTTCCCATCTAATACCGAAACTTCTGACGAAAGTTATGTGCATCATCTGATTACCAAGGCTGAGGAAGCTAGACAACTAGCAAAACTCCATATCCGTGAAGCGCAAGCTACAGACAAACGCCGATATGATGAGAGGCATCGACCTGTCAGCTACAATATCGGGGATTTAGTATGGGTCTATACCCCTGTACGGAAAGTGGGAGTATCCGAAATGCTGCTGAGACGTTACTTCGGACCTTATCGAGTAACACGACGACTGTCTGACGTGACATATGCAGTAGAAAGTGTGGAACGAAACAGAGGACGTCGAAACTCGCAAGACGTCGTGCATGTATTATGATTAAAACCCTACCTTGATCCAAAAAGACAAGTCGATGATGAAGGCATGCCTACTTCCAGGAGACCTGTTACAAGGAGCCAAACCAGATCGCAGCGGGTCGCTGCTTCCTCCTAAAGAGATGGGAAATGTAGCGAAAATTATTCCTCCCGATCAAGGACTTCGTGGCTCAGTCGGTAAAGCATCGGACTCGCGAGCCGGAGGTTGCGGGTCCAAAAGCAAGCGAGGCAAATTGCGTTCAAATTTATTTCTGTTAATTTCTTAATTTAAGTTAATTATGCAAATTAATGTAAATTTCAGCTTCCAATTTTCTGTGGGCCTTCCAAGTCTGGAAGGTTTCGAAACTGTATATAAATAGCGACTGATTACATTTAATAATAATAAAATCTTGATTTAATCTTGAGCGCTTTCGTTTCCATTGGCTTTACTACATTCACTTCATTTACGCGACAATATTATATACAACATTTTGATATGGTGATATGGTGATTAATATTCAGCACATATCTGATTTTCCAAAATACCTCAATAATATTTAAGTGGTGTATCTTCATTAAAAAATTTTCGAACTGCTTTTTTAGGTAACTATTTGATTTTTTCGTTTGGTTTTTCCATTTTAACACAATAATGAAACGAATATAAAAAGTCTTTCATATAGTCTCATACTGTAAGTTTTTATTATTTGAATCATACATTTATACACTTGCTTCAAAATTCAAACAGTATTTCTTCATTAGTGACTGATATTTTAATGTGCATATGGACAATATTATTTTTATGAAGATAAAGAGATTTAAATAAAGATTGAAAAACAATATCACACCCATTATTTTTAATCGTTGCACGCTATGTGAATTATTTTTTTAAATCTCAATTCACACATTTTTTAAAACATTTTAGATATCAAATTACTAAGTTATGGCTTGAAATATTTCCACGGCAAATTTTATTTTGAATATAGTAAAATCTAATGTTTAAAAATTCTATTATTCTTTTTATATTGTATACAGGTAACCCTCCTATAACACGGTTTCGCTATAACACGATTCGTAAATTGCGGGAAAATTCCTACAACACGTCATCCTATAACACGGTTTTGTGGTATGGCCCTCTTCAGTTGAAACAGAAAACATGCGTGAAACATCAGAAAACGAAATTGGTGCCATATTAAAAGTCGCTAAATCAATCGAAGGCAAAGGTTTTGTGGATATGGCTACTGAAGACATTCAAGAATTATTAGTGGAAGAAGAAGTTGACGAAGCGGGTTTGATGGAAATGGCATCCCTGGATGTAAATCAAATAGATTTTGAGGAAGCTAACTCTGATGAAGATTGTGCAGTTTAGAATTTAACATTAAAAGAATTACAAGAAGGCCTATGCTTAGCGGAAAATCTCGAGTCATTTTTCTTGAAAACAGACCCTTCCACGGAAAGAAGTCGAAAATTCAAAAGGGAGCTGCAAAACTGTTTAATTTCATACCGCGAAATTTACAATGACCTAGTAAGAACTAGTCAGCAAAGTTCGATTACAGATTTTTTTAAGAGGGGGAAACATACAAAAACTTTAAATAGAGAAAAAAGTTCTGAAAGTGATGGCGATATCGTTCCACCCGAAAAACGTTCTCGGTTGATTGTATTGAGCAGTGACGACGAATAAATTCATTAAATTAGGGTTGCGTTAGATTAAAATATTTTTTTTCTTACTTTGTGTTGGATATACATTTATTATTTAATAAAAATTAAGTTGTTTATGTTGAATTAAAAAAAATATTTGTTTTTAATAAGTTTTTGGAACGTAACCCCCCTTTTTTACTAGTTCTGGGTCTCATACAACATGATTTCACACAACACGGCAATTTTTAGGAACCTAACTACCGTGTTATAGGAGGGTTACCTGTATTTCTAAATGAATATTTTTCATTTTTCAAATCGTTATCAATACCACTGTACTTAATTTCGAAATATTGCATAAAAATTTATATATATATATATATATATATATATATATATATATATATATATATTGGAATATTTAAGAGATACTTAATATCTTAGTAAGATTCTTAATATCTGAATAATAAGAATATTTAATATTTGTCAGAAAAAATTATGTTTATTGGCTTATGTAAATTTTCAGTCTTTGCTAATTCTTGAGATTACAATCGTATTTTTTATTTTAGTCCATAAATACTTAAGATGATCATAAACTTAATATGAACTTTGAATAATCGGTAAAGAACCTTCTAAGCGGGGCAAGATATCATACTCCTAGTTATCTCCTACAATTAATATAAAAAGGAATCTATCGTTATCCCTAATTTTTATATGGCAAGTAATGTTTATTTAGGAGATTTAAATTTATGTAAATTAAAACACTTGTGATTTGGAGATTAAGGAAATGCTTGGTATTAAATTTTAAATATTGTTAGATAAGTAACATTGTATTAATTGTGATAGAATTTTATTCACAAATATTTTTTTTCGAAAATTCAATAACTAATATAATTTATATTTTATATAATACAAAGTGTATATATTGAAACTGCTAAATAAATATTTGTTACCACAATATTAACTAAGTTATTAACTAATATATTATTAACCAATATTAACTAATATATTTTAAAATAATATTAAAAAAGTTATTGTATTTATTGAGAACCACAATATAACATATACAAACATGAAGCAAGGATCTTATTCATCGAGGAATTTAAATATCCAAATATTCACTGTAGAATAGTAAAAACAGCCTTTGTGATTATTCTAATCTGTCTCTGTCTCACCGTCAGTGGGTCAAGGCCTACAGTGCTCATTTCTTTTTCTTCATTCGAGAGATCTAGGGTGCGAGACATGTGCCTCAATTATGGGGTCTAACTAAAACAAAAACCCATTACTTTATTCTGCTTGGTATTCAGTTTTATTGACTCACTGAAATGATGAAAGGCTGAGGGTACCTAGCTCAGTCCTAGTATTCGGACCCGTACCAAGGGAGTGTGAAGCGTTATCACTACGCACAATCGTGCTTATCTTATTTCAATACTTTTCTTAAAACTTTATATACTAAATACATTAAGACTCACAAGCGTTGTCATGGGTGTAATGGTCTGGAGAAAATTTCCTCTCCTTCCAGGTTAGTGTCAAATTTGAGGGAGTGAATCATCTGGTGGTGCCATCTATTGAAGGAGCTTAGAGCAAAGTCGTACTTTCACCTTCGTGTTGCTATGGTTATACGAAATACGCACCCTACTGACTTAGAATAGCCAACGGCCGAGGAAACTTGGCTTGTCAAAGTGCCATAAGCAGCCAGCAACAATAACAACAGACTCAAAGCTACCACCTTGACTGTTACATCAATGTGGTGAAAAGGTGATCCTGGGAGAAGTACGTCGAAAGATTTTCTAATGGTAAGGTCAAGCTAGACGTAAATGTCATTCTATTATGCGCAAGTAATGTAGTCAGAAACTCTCGTCTTCACCCAATCTACCCCTAGAGTGCCCCAAACCTTTTGATCAATTGAAATTGTTTCTTTTCCTTCTTATTCTAGCTAGTTTGTATTTTAAAAAGGACGATGTCCTTCAGGGTCTTAATTCTTTTTAGAGTTTTTGAATATTTTTGGATTTGTGTGGAGACTGCCTAGAAAAGCTAGACAATCTGCGATTACTAACAACAAGAGCAGACTCATAACCTACATCCAAGATTTTGACTTTTTTTTAACCTTTCCTCTATATATAATTTTTTTAATTCTTCTAAATTTTACTAATTTTTCCAATAAATTTTTTTTTAGTTTATTCCATTTAATTCAACATATATATTTAAAGTTAATTTCTTCTTTTTAGTTTTTTTTTTCATTTTATTTGTTGCGTTCTTCTTTTCTTTATAGTGTTTCTTAAAGATATTGCTTTGTAAACTATCTTATGAAAAATCTTTGGTTTGGAGATAAACAAATTGTGGAAAATACAATTTTGAAAATTCTATTCTTAATCAATGCATTAGGACATAGGAAAAATAGCCAGAAAATTTGAAATCAAGAATGAAACGTAATTAATTAATTAGAGACATACATCTATATTCAATGTTTTTTGGAAAGTTAAAGGTAAAACTAGATTACCAAACGTATCCAGTAGTTTTTTTTATCACCTCCAATGTTTCTCAAAATTTTTATAGTATGAAATGAATATTCCAAATAATTTATGCTGTCGTTATTTGTGACCCAAGCCACGCTCCCTAGCCAACTGATATGCGAAATTAAGTCAGAAGGGTGCATCTTTCATTTAACCATAGCATCACAATTCTTTGCTCTAAGACTGCTCCTGTAGATGGACCTCTCTCAATTTTGACTTTGATCTGGAGGGGGAGGAAATTTTTGACCATTATATCCATGGTAACTGCTCAACAATCGACCGCTGGACTTTCGATTCTAGAGACTTAACGAGCACGTACATCGCATGTACTTGGCTTGTCTTTGGAGGCATTGGAAATCGAATAAATGCCCTAACTACGAGGCTACCACGTCCTAATATTTTCGTTCAACAGCAAGTATGCTGTTCAGCAACAATTCAACGCATATCGGCATAAATTGATGAAAGTATTTTTTTTTATCAAAGAAAACTGATTAAACATTTTGTTTCTCTAGAAATATAAATTTTTAAATAAACATTTAATAATTATAATTGTCACTATTATTGTAGACACCGCATTCAAATATAACATTTGTCTTCGATGTAGCGAAACATTTCTTTTTTTTTCCCCTTCTTTCTTTGCGCCTCTTATTTATTTCTTAGATCTTAGTTGTTTCTCTCTGTTTCAGTGAATGTTTGATCATAAAAATTATATAGTATTGAAGATGAAGGCATTAAGTAGTTCTTCACAAAGATATTTAGAATATCTATAGAAAATTTATATCAGAAACTCTCCCAAACTGTTCGAAAATGAGTCGTTTTATCATCTCACATGTGACGCAAAGTAAAAAATTATATTAAATTTTACTAAAATGTCTCTTAAAGTAATGTTGTACGGAAATTTTTTGAATGATTTACACCGTCTAAAGATTTAGATCAAATGTTTTTAAATATATTAAGGCTTAGAAATAATTACCAACCGTAATTTTACATCTAGTAAAAACATAATTTAATTCTGTTTGATGTTCTTTTGATTTGATATTTTATTTTAATGAAGTGATTTTAATGTGCTCTTTGAACTGACGCAATATGTACTGTGCTACTCATTAACTTCAGCAAGTAATAATTATTGCAAAGATTAACTATGTAACACCTTCAGAATATTCGAGTACACGAACTTTCCTTATTGACTGATGCTTCAAACACACACAAATTGTATTTTATTAAAATACTTTAATTTTAGTGTCTTTAAATGTTAAACGTTTATAATTTGATGCAAACTTTTCGAAACGTTTATTTAGCAGTGAAAGTGTTTAATATCATATGCAATTTCTGACACTGTTTACAAATTTACGGATGTTTTTTTAACCCTGTTTAATTTCATTTTCATTGAGTTTAAAATTTCCATTTTATGCTAAGAAAATATCCCTCTTGATATTTTTAAACATATTTTTGGAAACATAAAATGAATAAAAATAATACATTAAAGTTAGAATTAGATCACATGATTACAATGATATCATTAAATTTAGATTTAAATTAAGATTATCTTAAATTTGAAATTATCCGACTTAGAATTTTTTTAAGGAATTAGTTGTTTCTAAGGACGTAATAGGAATTCAACCCAGTCTTTGAGGTCAATTTTAACAAAGTTCTTAGAAAATATAATTTCCCTTTTATATCTTTAGCAGTGTGCAATATATAGAGACCTCAGTACTAAATCAAAGATAAAACACATATACGGGAAAAACTTAAACATTTTTTAAAAAATCTTTGATGAGAGAAATTTACTTTTTCTATCATATTTTATACATATATATATATATATATATATATATATATATATATATATATATATATATATATATATATATATATATATATATATATATGTATATATATATATGTGTGTGTATACATATATAAATATATATATATATATATATATGTATATATATATATATATATATATATATATATATATATATATATATATATATATATATATATATATATATATATATATATATATGTGCGTGTATATATATATGTGTGTATATATGTATATATATATATATATAAATATATATATATACATGTATATATATATATGTATATATATGTGTGTGTGTGTGTGTGTGTGTGTGTGTGTGTGTGTGTGTGTGTGTGTGTGTGTGTGTGTGTGTGTGTGTGTGTGTGTGTGTGTGTGTGTGTGTGTGTGTGTGTGTGTGTGTGTGTGTGTGTGTGTGTGTGTGTGTGTGTGTGTGTGTGTGTGTGTGTGTGTGTGTGTGTATATATATGCACTCACATATTGCTTATGCATATAAAATTTACAATTATCACATTTCCATCTTTTAACAAGATGATTTGATTTATATTCGCTTTGCAATGTTTCATTTCTCTTTGCTTTTGAGAATATAAGATTTATTATTTTCCTATTTTTGAATAAACTTTATTTCACTTTCCTATGCTACACGAGTTCTTTTCCTGAACGTTTTGCTTGGATTTGTACATTGTAATGCAGAAATTAATATTTAATTTTTATTTATTCACGCATTTGTGTTAATTTGTATGACCAATATTAGTATCGATCTTACTTTCAATTAACTCTATAATATTCTTAGTTTTGTAAACAATAATCATCTGTGCTATAATTGTTTCTGTTCATTTTTCTATAAGAACATTTATTTTCTTTGAGTTAAAATATATTTGCTTTCTTTATCAGATGATATTTTGAAAATGTAAAAATCTCTACTACCTCATATCCATACAAATATATGCTTTTCCACTACCTGCTTCTACTAAATATCTTGTTTTTTATCAAACATTTTAGTCACTCAATCTTATTCAGTCTTTCAATCACAAAGGCTTAATAACGAAATATGTTTTCAATTTAATAAATATATTAACTTCAAATTACGTTTTATTTCTTAATATGAAACAGTAAGCAAATAATTTTCAATTCTTTAATAGAATCAATAATGCAAAAAATCAGGCTCTCACTTTTATTCAGTCAAAAGGTGAATAGATTCGACATGAACACTTCGGCATTTCAAAAGCATTAGTTTTTAAATCTAACTTCACACTTAACTTCTTCAGTTGAAAAAATATGAATTTAACTCAGATTATAGTTTGTTAAATTTTTAGCAATTTATCAGAATTAGACATTTTTGGTACTTATAAAAGTATAATAATCTATAACAGTGTTGACTTTAAAATTGACATTAATTTGTCTACATTTAAACAGAATTTCAGCCTTTCAAAACTAAAAAAATATAATCTTAGATATGTACGAGTATTACCAAATTTTTCTTCAGTAACATTTTTTTAAAATTTTCTATCCAATATGTTTTAATTCTTCATTCAACATTATACATATCCTAAATTTTTCATGACTTTTAGAAATATATTTGATGTCTTTACAGACAAAGATGTTAAATTTTTAAGTTTTCATACTCAGTTTTATTAAAATGAAATTACGCGCAAAAAGATTTAATTCTTCGTTAATATGCAAACGGCATGCTCAGGTTTCACAACTTTGTTTGATTTAATTGTAATTTCATCTTTTTAATAAATTCCATTAATTTTGATGAGTAATTTATGACTAACCCTAAGTATACCCATAAGAATATTTTATTTACTTCCCAGGAATGTGCATAGAAAGTAATTTTTCACTTTCTGAAAACTTATACATACATAAATAAAAATTTCACTTAATTAATAAATGGTTTCAATGTTTGACTATTTATTCTGTGAACATTAACATACATTTATTTTTTTATTGTTCATTTATAGCTTTTTATCAATACAAATTTCATGGTTTTCACATATTTGTCATTCTCAATGTTTTTGAAAAATAACTGTACATTCGCATGTCGGAAAAAACTATCAAAAAAGTACAAAACTAGCAGGAAAACCATGTTAAATGTGCTAAAAAGTTTCTTTCTATTTGCTGATCAAATGTTCAAACATAATTCTATATAATTTTCTCTTTGCAGAATTATTTCATAAATTCTCCTGAGAATTAAGTAAACTTTCAACAACAAAATAGAAAAAGCTGAAGATTTAATAGTTTTGCCTTCAATTTAGCAGCTTGTGTATTTGAATCCCATCTCGAGAATGGCTTTTTTCTGTTATCTAGGAATCCATTTTAAATTATGAATTAGCCATTTTTTTCTTCAAAAGTGACCACAATGCGACAGACATACCTCACTTCTACTTGTTCAATGGAACTATAAATTCAACAATGGTTGATGAACATTTTACTAATTAATTTGAAGATTGACTGATTTGCTCCATTAATGTGAATCAAGATTTTTACTACTTCATACAGTTAATCTGCTTATTAATGATCTCTATTTACGATGTGTTTGGGTATCGTTAAAGAGTTTAAATGAGAATTCCATCAAACAATTTTGAGTGTATTAGTTTCAGTTTTAAATGTTGAAAAATAAAGAGCATTATGCTAATTCAAGCCTACAGAAATGTTATTGCTTTTCTCAACAATGCTCTTATCTTCATTTTAACATGTGCTTAAAAAGTAAGACACAGATTATCTAGGTTATTTGAAATTTATATATATATATATATATATATATATATATATATATATATATATATATATATATATATATATATATATATATATATATATATATATATATAAGTAATTTGTGTGATGAAACAATTTTTTGCATTAGTTAATCTCACCGAAGTTAATCTGCAAATTACCAAGGTAATCTCTAAACTAATTGATTTGCACAATTCAACAGTAATATAATATACACATATTTCTAATCTAGGAATTATTATTTCCTAATTTTCTTTTACAATGATTAATTTCTGTCCTATAATTTCTTTCGAATATTTTACATGAGAATATTTTTAAATTCTAACTCTCAATTTTTATATTATTAATTAACTTCTTTACGTCTATTAATATGATACTTTCTCTCTCTTTTTACGAAAATATATATCTTAAAAAATGTAGTAATGTATTCCTGTACACACATTATGATATGCATTTTCTTCATAAAATACTTACTCATGCCTTTACCATATAAAACTTGTTTTACTTATTGACTTCTCAAACATTTAATTTCACGTGATTTCCTATACATCCATACTGTTCATTTCGATGAACTTAATTAGTTTCACAACAATCCTGTAAAGTATTTCTCAACGAATTTACTATATATACAAAATATCAACAAATTTACTATATACGCAAAATATTTGATACCATCTTCAGACTGTAAAATGTTACATTAATTTTAATTTTACCTTTCTATATAGTATTATATATGTAATGTATATATATATATATATATATATATATATATATATATATATATATATATATAAATAATACATTACATATATAATACTATATATATATATTATATATATATATAGTATTATATATATATATATATATATATATATATATATATATATATATATATATATATATATATATATATATATATAAACTATTCATATATTCAATCATTTCAATAAGTTTGTTGATACATTTTATGTTCTTCACTTTGGACAGTTCTAGAAAGACATTTGAAAATGTGTGGGGGAGGGCATTTCGTAGAAAAATTTGATTGAATGCTTAAAACATTATTTTAAGTATAGTAAAAGAACATTATATATTTTTTCTCTCGGTGGATTTTTTTTATTTTAATATTTTTTGACATTAAATATGGTAAAGAAGCTTTTTCACACAGAGAAAGGCTCATTTAATATAGTAATTGTTATGTGGTGATTTGATTGAAAACATAAAATCTTACTGAATAAATTATACAAATTAATAAATAATTCCAAATTTTCTGAAAATATTTGTTTCATTACCTTCATCAAAAATAGTATAAACTTGAAATGTCTGAAAATAATAGACTAAACACGTTTATTAAATAATAAAAAGGATTCTAATGCAAGTTTTTTAAAAGATTGAAGGTTACCAAGAAATTAATTATTTCTTGTATACCTATGATTACTTTAAGCAATATAATTAAAAAGATATAGACATCATTCAGTAGATTTCTGTTGAAAACGCAAATAATTTATTCTTTATCTTCATTTAATTTGAATAAAGAGAATAAGACATCTCTAAATTTATTTGGTGGTATGGATATAACATTTCACAAAGGAGATTCATTTAATAAATATTTAGAATCAGTACCCAATCCTAACTTTTCGTTCAGTTTTTTTTTTTTTTTTTTTTTCAATAATATTTAATTGCATTTATTTAGAGACTCCAGTATAACTTGCAGAATAATTCTTTGCTGCTATATATATAACTTTTTTTAAATGGAGATTATTTAAATTTCAATGTAAAATTTAAAACTAAATTTTAACTTTGTATTATCTTATTCAATGAAACTTCTTTAAATTCGCAGGAAATTTTAGATCTGAAAACATTTCAAATATTAAAATGAGTTCCAGCGTGTTGACGATGGCACTGGTAAGCCAAATGATATACAAAGGACTTCAAAACGTTTCAGAATACTTTTGAAGTTTCCATGATACAGAAATATATCTAGAAATGTTTTTAATTCAATTCAATGAAATATTCAAAAGAAAATAGGTCCCTATGAATGAGAATCTCTCTCGTGCCTCAGGGAAAAGCGATTTTATTAAAGAATCATCGTTTATTTTTTCATTTTTAGTTATTAAAAGTTAGGTATATATTTACATATTCTGAGCAAGATCAATTTATACAGATCAGCAGAAAATTTCCTTAGTAAAACGAAAAATAAGAGATTACCTCTGATTGCTTTCAAATCACCTCGTTACTATTTTTGGTTATGGTTAAGGATTTCTTTTATTATTAAATCTTGTAATTATTAAGAAAAAAGTGAAGAAACTAATAAAGCTCATTAATAACAATTTTGGTTAAAGAATTCTTGACGTCTCAGGATGAAAAGCTATACATAATATAACAAGTGAAATAAAGCTAAATGAAAAGCAAAAGAACATTATATAACTACTTTTCTATTGATCTCAAAGCAAAAGTCAAAACATCACCACATAATTTCTCCTACAACTGTCTAGAAATAGGAGTAATTCGTATATTTACAGTAAGAATGAGAATAAATTCATCAAAAAAATTAAATTTGCAATTTTCCGAAATTTTAGAACAAAATCAAACCTAACTAAATTGAAATGAAAAATCCTGTACTTCCAGGAAAGTGTGTTTAAAATTGTTTTGTGTGCCTTTTTGACTTTTAAATAGTTTAACTAAAAATGAATATTATTCCAAAATATTACGTTCCATATGGACAGGAATCTAATAATCTCAATTCAATTCCAACATTTTAGGACACACTGATTCATTATCATGAGTAAAATCACTTATTTGTGTTTACATAATTTGGTAAATGACTTATGCATATTAACCATATCGTTTAATTTTCCTAATTTGTACCCATAACTGCATTTCAGATGTTAGTTTCAATTTTAAAAAACTTTCGAGTTAAGACTTCTCTTCCAAGTTCTCATTCACAAATCAACTATTTTCGTTATCCATTTACATGGAAATCGTTTATTGTTCTGAAAACTTTCTTCTGCATTACTAAAGATTATAAATCGAGAACCATTATCCATCTTCAAGGATCCAAGATAAAACAAAAACTGTGTTAAAAGAAGAGAAGATATTATTCGCTAGCTTCCAAAATACTTTTCAAAATTAAACTCTCTCTTTCAGTAAATATTTGCAAACGTTTATGAATCTGCCTAATGAATAAATATAATGTAGAATCCAAAACACATTTCTGTGTATCAGTTTTCTGGGATGTTTTTTAATCCTTAAACCAAGCCTGATATTATACTTAACCGATACAAATTATTTCAGATAATTTTATTATATTACTCTGTTTTTTTTCTCTATTTTGTATTCTTACTTTTACATAAATGAACTCAAGTCAATATAAAAAATATATTTTTAAATAATATATATTAAATAATATATTCTTAGAAACATTAGCTTAACTTTGTATTTGTGCTTATGTTACGCTCATATATGTTCTCAACATTATCTAAAAATGTTGTGATTATTAAAAAATGATAATTTTTATTATGTTGTTGCTCGGCTATTAGGATTTCCACCTTTCAGCACTATAAGAAGCGTAAGTGAGGGCCTCTTATACGGTGGAGCACCCAGAGGGTGTGCCATCATGGATCCCGGAAGAAGTGGGTCTTCATAACTTAAAAGCAGGAAACAAGCAAATGACCGCATGGGTATCATTTCACTTGGAGGACATTGTGACACCGACATATTTTACGAGCCTCATCCTCCATTAAAAACACGACGGATCTTCGACTGGGTCGAAATTCGAAATCCCTGCTTTCGATAACGAGAAAAATATCCTAACCTTTTTTGTCTAACATTTTACTTTCTTAAACAGAGGGTATTAACACATTTTAGAGCGATTTTGGGGCGTTTAATTAATGTTTAAAATGTAAAGACTATTTTTTAAAATTTTCGACCGGATAGCTTTTTTTCTGGACTATAAGTCTGAATCCTGATTTCCATGATATAAGAGCTCTTCGTAAAATTTCCAGGAGTATGGCTTTCCATTCCTTTTCCACTACTTTCCAGAGTCCATGTGGTGGGTTTGCGTTTAGAAAGAGCTCTTTTTTACAGACCAAAGGCACAATAGCTCATAGTTGAAACGTCAGGGAACTTCACAGGAATATGTTGAAAAGGTATATATGCAATACCTGTATTAGTCTTCATTTTTTCAAGGAATGCAGTGGTAGTTTTCGAAGTATCACTTGTAGCTTTGTCTTGTTGAAGTTTCACTCTTTGAAAGTCTTTGGGCTAAAGAAGTGGAATTTCTTCTGTAAATATTAGACGTAAGAACTTCTCCTGATAGTATGATGAGTTGATTTAAACATTTTTTTTGCACTCTTCTTATTTTTAATTTCCCATTGTAGGAGAAACCTGCAACAATCATAAACCTCTTACTAAAACTTTCTTCACATTGAGGGCACCATGTTTGTACATTTTTTCTTCTCATTTTCTATAGCAAATCGACCTTTTTTGTTGCAGTCATTTAGATAAACCCATGCTTTATCAAGGGTCACAATATATTTCCATTTATCTTCTGCTAAATGGTTTTTATACAGGATTCTACAAAATGTTTTGCGTTGAGCCACATGTCTCGGCAAAAGCTGGTGAACGCAATGTTTTTTAGCTTTTTTAAATTGCAAATCTCGATTTATTATTTTATTTATTGTTTATACAGATGTATCTAAAGACTTCGCAATTGATTTCTGTGTTGATGGATTTTCTCTTGTTACCAGCGATTTCACTTTAGGAACATTTGAAACAGTATGTACTTTTTTCGGATATTCGTTTGGAATCTTCTTTCCATATAGAAATAATGATTGACGGGTTTTACCTGTCCGATACATAATGTTGCTTATTTTGCACTCAGAAATTTTAATACCATGCATTTCACAACGTTTTTGAATCCTGGAATAAGAATATTTCTCTTCGGAAAGCGCAAAAACATATCCCTCAATCCACAACTTGTTTACATGCCACATTTTTAAAGAAGAATAAATTTAAAAGTAGCAGACGATATTTCTCATTTCAAATAATAAGCTGTTGCCAAAAATTTTCATTTCAAAACATTTACTTTTTTAAAATTCTTAATCGAAATCGTTCTAAAAATGTGTTAATACCCTCTGTATTTCTTACCATAAAGTTGTAATTTGTAAAATGTATGCATAATAAATATAAAGTACATAATTTTATAAAAATTACCATTCACATAAAGAAGAAAATAAATAGTTAGAATGCAGATGTGAGAATGGGATATTATTTACTTTATAAAGAAATGTTAAAAATTCTTTTCCCAAAATATTCTTCTATAAATTTTCAAAGTAATTAAGTTTAAAGTCTTAGAAATAGAGACGTGAGAGGAAGTATTAAATAAGTATGCAACTCTATCACATTTCTCTTTTATATTAAATTAATAAAAATTTCAAAGAAAAATAATTTTAAAATGCTCGGATTTATTTAATTTTTAGAAGTGAATGCATTCTTTCTCTTCCAACTACTTTAACATTTCTTTAGATTCTCGTTACTAGAGGCAAGAAAAAGGAGGAAAAGAGAGATAACAGTTTAAATTTTTTTAACTTCGGATGTTTCTAACATTTCTTTATATGTAGCAAACATAGTACTGCAAAATTACTTTCACTTTAAAAACAACATCCAAAGGGGGAGATTTTTTTTCTGTGCCTGAGTTCCATTTTTCTTTTCGATACATTTTAAGTTCATGCACGTTGCTTAAAATTTAAATTGATTATTCTTAATTTTCTTATAATATGTTTCTGTGATTAATGATAGAAAACCAAATCATTATTTTTTTCAAATTAAAAATTTTGAAGAATTATTAATGATCTTCAATATTTATTAAATTATACGGTATCGTTCTTTAAGATAGCTTTAGAAACTCTTTTTAATAGAATTTCTCATTATCCATACATTGTTTATTACGAACGATACAATGAAGAGAATGTATTATCAAAGAAATTTCGTTTTACATTTTTAGAAATATCTATTAAATAAAGCCAACTTAAGATTATCAAGTAAGTTTTAAAAATGTTGGTTACTTTATAATAAAAAAAGGATGTTATTTGAAACAAAAATAATTTAATACAGTCTCGATATTTTGTTTCAAATTTTTTTATGACATAACGTAACATAATATTATATTGTTGAAATTATTATATACTTATATTTTTTTTATTTTCCTACCAGAAATACATTAAAACATATTTTATTTATCGTGATTGATTTTAAAAATATTTATTGAAAAAATACTTATGTAAGCATTTTTAAAATTAAAAATGCATTTCGTTTTCTTGACGCTTTATTTGAAGATTGTATATTGTATTAGGATTTATATTCTTTATTCCTTATTAAAATGTGATGCATAATGGTTCAAATTTGAAATTTATCAATGGATTGCGGGATCTATCGCCAATGGATTAACTTCTATGAGGTTAGTTTATGTCAAAGGTCTATAATCTTACCGCTGATTAGGGATAAGACACCAATTTTTGTAGTTAAGCCTCCTGGGTTTAATCGCAGCCTATGTTGAACAACAGGAGACAGATATTCTTTTCTATATGCACATTTTTGGTGGAGACTATCGATACAATCCCTGGTAATGCATTACAGATCTATACTGACGGCTGAATGGGGGAAGGCGTTATTTTGGATAGTGAATTTTTTTGTTAAAAAAGAAAACGGCATTGGATTCTTAGTTAGGAATACCGACAATTTCTCGGCGTTCCATGCAGAATTAATAACTGTTGAGGAGGCTTTGAAATGTTGTACCACTGAGAATGTTTGCTATGGCATTTGGATTTTGAGTTGTAGTCGTAGCTCCAATCAGCATTTATCTGAATGGTGGAGGCATGGGGGCCGAACGATTAGGAATATCTTCCGGCTTCTTTGAATCGCGTGATTGCTAATTTTAAATTCACCTTTCAGTGTATTCAATCTCATGTGGATGTGTACGGTAATGAAATTGCTGATGGTCTCTCCATAGAGGGCAGCCCTAATGGTACAGCTCATGGTGGCTGCCTTACTTTTTCAGAGATCGCCACCCTGGTCAGGCAAAATGCCAACTCCTCTTGGAGGCGAATCCCCGTGCATGAATGACATGCGGTAAATGACCCTCGTGCTGTTCTGAATGAGGTTGGCAACAGGCGCGATAAGACAACCCTCAGGTGATTTCAAAGTGAACACACTCGTGTACTGCGTCATGTTACGCACCACAAAGTTTATCCCCTGTGTCAAAAATGCAATGCGACTCAAGTTGCTCCTGTCCACATTTTAGCCTGCATCGATTTAAACAAATGGCAGTTATTCTCGAGCGCAGAGGATGTGCTCCATTGCTGGAAGGCATTCAAGCTCATGGACCTGGTTTGATGTTGTCAACCAGGAGGGATAAGCAACAAGAACGCATTTTGGGGTAGGTGCTTGGTATTTTCCTGTTTTCTTCCCTTGAATCACGCGAATGTGTCCACTTATCTAAAAAAACCTCCAGAAAGGTAGTCTTAAGCCCTTTGAAGTCCACAACGGGTGTCAAAGTCAAACGCTTATGTCAATTTACCTTGAAGCACACGTGCAATGAAGGCGGAAATTCAATTTTGCATTAAAAAATTCAGCCCCGTTTATGCGAAATATCCAAATTTCGACAAAAGAGTGCATTTAGCAATGGCATGTGAAGGCCGTTTATTCTTCCATCCATAATTATGTCCAGCGTACTTCAAGATTTAATATAAAAAGAATAATAATTTAAAGATTTTTCTTACGTTAGTTTTGCATTACCTAGATACATAAAAATTTCGTGTCACGATGTATGTTCCCGATAAACTCCGAAACTACTGAACGGATATCTATGAAATTTTGTAACCATATGTATATATAATATATATACCATGTATATATAATATATTATATATATTATATATATATATATATATATATATATATATATATATATAAATATATATATATATATATATGTATGTATGTATGTATGTATGTATATGTATGTATGTATGTATATGTACAAAAATGGCTGTTTTTTAGGCTCTCGAAGCCTACTTAGATATGGCATTTTTATGCTCGTTGAGACGCCTGTCTCTTTTTGTCTAACTAACCAATTAGTTCGGCTTCTCAAGCCGTGTTATTAATAAGTGATTTGTTATTAGAGACATCATTCTCGAAACTAATGGTTAATTATTTGTTTGGACTTCTTAAGCCGGATTTGTATGTGATTCTTCAGAGTATTTGAGACGCCAGTCTCTTATGAATATATTTATCGGCTTCACAAGCCATATTTGATTTTTAATGTATTTTGTTATGTGGTGCTTAGAAAATAAATTAAAAATTAGCATCTGACATAGTGTTATCGTATTCTTTCCTCCAAGACCTACGCAATAGAAATTCTTTCATAACGGATTACCATTTCCGATTTAGAAGGAGGGAGAACGTTTACTCAATATTTATTATACGACATTAGTGTTTATTTATCAGTTAGTTCTGTAGATTCCAAATATTTGGCGATTTAGCATCTAAGTTGCACAGGTATTTGGTAAATGGCGACGTGTTTATTTTTCTAGATTATACTATCTTCCAGAGAAAATTAACGTGCGCGCGCAAGCGCGTGGTTGAATATAGAATTTACATATGTTTTCATGATGTATAATCATACTGTAACAATTTTTCGTGAATCATTTTTATAATTATACTTTGTATTGTGTTATTATTGTGCAGTGTTCAATTTGAATTTTTTTAATATTGTAAATAGTAAAATAAAATTTTATTTATTACTGTTTTTATCTACTAATTTTCATACCACCTCGAAAACATGTAGGTATTTCTTGATAGCCTTTTATTTTTTGTTTATTTTTATTTTAAAATTTGATAATTGGCTCTGTAATCGTGCTATTTTGGCAGCAAGAAATGCTGATGTGAACGAAATTTACTTCCATATACAACAGATGTTTCCCGGTGATTTGATGTCTTTTAAATCAATCGACACAGTTATTGATGAAAACGAAGCCGTAAACTTTCCAACTGAATTTTTGAATTCTCTGGATATGCCAGGAATGCCACCGCACAATCTTCAATTGAAAATTGGTTCACCAATTATTTTTCTACGTAATTTAAACCCACCTCAATTATGTAACGGTACACGCATAATCATAAAAAATGACCGAAAATATTCTTGAAGCAACAATTTTGACGGTAAAATTTAAAGGAGATATCGTCCTGTTTCCACATATTCCACTGATAGCGTCAGAATCTCCAATACCGTTTAAAGGCTCCAATTTCCGATTTGCTTAGCTTTTGCGATGACCATAAATAAATCTCAAGGCCAAACAATGTCTATTTGCGGTTTGGATTTGAAAAACACAGGTTTCTCACATGGACAGCTATATGTTGCCTGCTCACGTGTAGGAAAACCATCAAATCTCTTCATCTTAGCGAAAGACAGGTAAACCAGGAATGTTGTACACAAAGTAGTACTTAGATAATTTTTAGTTTTAATAATTTTAAATTGAAAAAATAATAGTTCGATCTGAATGTTATCTACCTCATTTATAACAATTTTTTTAATTTATATTGTATATTTTGTAAGTAAGTCACTGATTACAAACTATAGTTTAATATAAGATGAATAAAATGTAAATTCAGAAAACATATGTTGGTTTGTGCTAAATTTCAAAATTTCGATTATTTACCTATTACTTTTAAATTTTTGCGAAACGTTTTATTTTTAATCTCATATGAATGAACCTATTTTAAATTTTTTTAGAAAATATTAATTTGATTGTACCCAAGAATTAGTAAAAAATTGATTCAATGTATTATAAAAGCTCAGCCACTGCAACGCGTGGCTGGGTCAGCTTGTATATATATATATATTGTGTGTGTGTGTGTGTGTGTGTGTGTGTGTGTGTGTGTGTGTGTGTGTGTGTGTGTGTGTGTGTGTGTGTGTGTGTGTGTGTGTGTGTGTGTGTGTGTGTGTGTGCGCGCGCGCACAAAAAAATTTCTTTATAAGTCTGCATTACAATTTCAGTGATACAAGCAAGATACAGTAAATTATCATGTATTTTGTCTATTTCAGAAACTGTCCCCACTGTGTAATTACCTTAGGCTATACTTTAATTATGTTCAACGGAATCACGGAAAATAAGAGACGGGGAAATAAAAAAGTGCTTAAGTACACAGTTGAACAGAACGGCCACAATTGGTATCGTAATAAAGTGGTCATTATTTGTTAGTCACCCTTATTTAGACGACTGAATAATTATATTTACTGTCTGTAGAACGAGAAAGACAACCACCCCTATTATGAGATTAAATGCGTTTCATTGTGTTTAATTTTATTATATATGAGATGAATCCAAGTATTGATTATTCTGACTCCAATCTCTTATTTGAAATATAAAATTTTGAAGATAAAACAATTATTTTAAATTTTATTAACTGAAAAATTAAGAAAAGTTTTCTTAAAAGGATTCTTCTTAAGCCTGCTATTAGCAATTCTTCATGTATAAGACTATAAATAAAATTTAGAATAAAATTCCTATTGTTTAAAATTTCGAATTATTTAATGAAATTGATTTTTAATTTTTTTATCCAATATATTTTATTTTTTTGGAATGCAAATATATTTTAGAATATATTACTACATATTTCAGAATATTTTAATGTATTAAATTAATTGAATCTAAAAACGTTTATCATTGCTTTTTTATAAAATAATTCCTTGTCAGTTCCTTTTTTTTAACTTATAGCTTTATGAGTGATTTTCAGTCAAATTTTAAATAAAAGATGAATGGGATGATCCCACTTTTCAAATATGTGTGCATCGTTCTCAGAGTCCAAACCTCACATAATTAGAGTAAATTAATGGTGAATGAAAATTTTGTAAGTTTTTATGTAACGAAGACTTTATAGATCCCATAGAAATCCCTATCATTTACTTATAAATAATTAGTGGTCTTTAATATTATCTAAAAGTACCCACATAAGTAAAAGATCAATGAATGCAAACCTTACAATTTACAGGAACTTTACGAATTTTAATGTACCGTAGAATTCAATAAAGAAATCAAGTTTTTGAATTTTGCATGACTATTTTTTAATTTCATGAATTACAATTTGATAATATATAATGTGAGAAATAAATTTGTTCCACGTTAAATTAAATTAATTATATTTTTAACTGTGTAACTAAAATTAAATTTAATTGAATTTTTTTCTTTTTAAAGAGAACTCTTTCAGTAACACTCTCTATGTAAAAATAACTTTATTTAATTCAATGCAGAATAATTTCTTGATCTAAAACTAAATTTTATATATATATATATATATATATATATATATATATATATATATATATATATATATATATATATATATATATATATATATATATATATATATATATATATATTATATATATATATATATATATATATATATATATATGTTTGTTTTCAATATCATTTCTTCATATTAATGAAAATTTTAATCCTTAACTCATGATAACAAACAAATCTTTGATGTTTTCCAAATATTTTGGAAATTTTAGAATTTATAATAAATGAATGTAAAAGTTCTTCTGGCATTACTCTAATATAGCGAGTAGAATATTCAATAAATTTATTTTTATTACCCTTTATTGTGAGAACAAGTGTTACATAATCAAAAATTTAACAAGTAACTCAGTTTGATTTTTTTTTCATAGTTAGTGTAAAAGCACTTCATTTTTAGTGGACATTATCAAACATGATTTGTTTACGATTCCAAGTCAAGATTCCATTGCGTACGATTTCAGGTCATCGCTACTTTATATTCACGATTTGTGTTCCTTAGCGCTATGACGTTTCTGGGATGTTTCTTATATTATGTGCAGCGGCTGATGACACTTCCCTTCCTTCCAGGGGTGAACAAAGCCCTTTATCAGATGATAACGCTCAACCGCACTTGCATTAGCTTATATGCGTATCCCTGGCCATTTTGCTCGCCAGATCTCTGACCAATCTATCACATTTGGGATATGATTGGACACAATTTGCAGACCCCACCAATGCCTCCTTCGGAAGACTCACTTTGGCAAATGATTAGCAGGGAATGGAGAGCCCTTCCTCAGAACGCCATCTACACTCTCATTGACTCTGTTCCTAGACGTGTCGCTTCGCGTATCGCCGTTCACGGGGGCCTTACAACCTACTGAATCAACTTTGTTCTCTCACTGTTGTATGCAAATCATTTCGAAAAACAGATCACTTAATGTTCTTAGCAGGTTCTCTATTTGCTAAGTTTTCTCATTTTCTGGCAACTCGTTCTTGGTTTTGCAATTTCCAATGCCGGGCAGTATATATATATATATATATATATATATATATATATATATATATATATATATATATATATATATATATATATATATATATATATATATATATACAAGCTGACCCAGCCACGCGTTGCAGTGGCTGAGTTTTTATAATACATTGAATCAATTTTTTACTAATTCTTGGGTACCATCCAATTAATATTTTCTAAAAAAATTTAAAATAGGTTCATTCATATGAGATTTAAAAAAAACGTTTCGCAAAAATTTAAAAGTAATAGGTAAAGTTTCGAAATTTTGAAACTAAGCACAAACCAACATATACTTCCTGAATTTACATTTTATTCACCTTATATTAAATAATAGTTTGTAATCAGTGACTTACTTATAAAATATACTATATACATTAAAAACATCTAAAAATAAATTATTATAAATGAGGTAATTATTAATTTTCTCTGGAAGATAGTATAATCTAGAAAAATAAACACGTCGCCATCTGCCGAATACCTGTGCAACTAAGATGCTAAATCACCAACTATTAGGAATTTACAGAACTAACTGATAAATAAACACTAATATCGTATAATAAATGTTGGGATCAATAATTAAGAGATAAAAACTATTCTATCTTTTAAGTTGGACCATATTATAAATAGTTACAAAATTTTTTCAAAATCCGTTCAGTAGTTTCGGAGTTTATCGCGAACATACATCGTGACACACACGAAATTTTTATATTTATATAATTGCTGACCCAGCCACACGTTGCAGTGGCCGAGTTATTATAATACATTGAGTCAATTTTTTACTAACTCCTTGGTACAATCAAATTTATATTTTCTAAAAAAATTTAAAATAGGTTCATTCATATGAGATTAAAAATAAAATGTTTCACACCCAAATTTAAAAGTAATAGGTAAAGTTTCGAAATTTTGAAATTAAGCACAAACCAACATATACTTTCTGGATTTACATTTTATTCATCTTATATTAAATTATAGTTTGTAATCAGTGACTTACTTACAAAATATACTATATAAATTAAAAACATCTAAAAATGAATTTTTATAAATGAGGTAGATAACATTGACATCTAACTATTATTTTTTCTATTTTAAATTATTAAAACTAAAAATTTTTTCCGCAGCATTATACTTAAATAAAAAAATTTAAAGAATTTATCATTTGAATAAATAAATTAGATCAAAATGTACTGCTGAATAAATTAATAATTATCAAATTATAAAATAAAAATAAAATAAAAGGCTATCAAGAAATGCTTACATGTTTTCGAGGTGGTATGAAAATTAGTAGAGAAAAACTAATAAATAAAATTTCATTTTATTGTTTACAATATTAAAAATATTCAAACTGAACACTGCACAATAATAACACAATACAAAGTATAATTATGAAAATGATTCAAGAAAAATTGTTATAGTATGATTATACATCATGAAAATATCTGTAAATTCTATATTTAACCACGCGCTTGCGCGCGCACGTTAATTTTCTGGAAGATGATATAATCTAGAAAAATAAACAAGTCGCCATCTGCCGAATACTTGTGCAACTTAGATGCTAAACCGCCATCTATTAGGAACTTACAGAACTAACCAATAAATAGACACTAATGTCGTATACTAAATATTGAGATCAAAAATTAAAAGATAAAAACTATTCTATCTTTTCAGTAGTTTCCGAGCTCCGAAACTACTGAAACTAACAGTTCAGTAATGTCGGAGTTTATCGGGAACATACATCGTGACACGAAATTTATATAATATATATATATATATATATATACAATTAGACATTTTTGAAATTGATTTCTAACGATACATTGCTATGAAGACTCGTGGATATAATTGGATATAATCAAATAAGCCTTTATTAAAGAACTAGAAAGGTTTTTTGCTTTCAAAATTTCCAAAAAAATGTTTTCATTGCTTTTATTTCTGAATATTAGTGGTTATGCATCAGCTTTTATCAAAAGAATTTTTGTATTTCTTAAAAAAACTCAATAATGACATTGGTTTATTTGAATTTAGTCCTTTCTCTGTGCAGGCAATGTATGAGAGATTAGAAATTGTTATATATATATATATATATATATATATATATATATATATATATATATATATATATATATATATATATATATATATATGAAGTAAAAATTTAAAGGATATTTTTGTATTTTGCCATTTGTTGTTATCTTACAAAGGAAAGGCCATACATTCGTGCTACTATTATAAACGACCCTCTGATTAATGCGAAAATAATGCTACTATTACAAAAAATATTCTTATATTTATATTGGTTGGATTTATGTCTTGTGTTTATTCTGTTTCTACTTGCTTTTGGTTGTGATTTAACTCTTTAGCGCATATATTTCAATTTTTCCTTATTATTCTTTCATATTATCTATCCACTTTAGTCTAATATATTTTATTTTGTATTAAATGTAGCATAAATTTAATTTTATAATCATATTCAATAAAGTTTATGCTTTAAAAATTTGAAAGTTTAAAATTTAACACAACGATATAAATATTTATTAATGAAACCGAAAATAATTTATCGTGATCAAATGTAAGGCAGTAACATTTTCTCAATTATCGCCCATCAATCAAAATTCTTTAATACAAAACCCTTTCATGTAAAAATTGTCAAACCAATGGCTTCTTTCTATATTGAAATTATTATTTTAAAAGTAATGTATTTATCTTTTAAAGGCAAAAAAGTCTTATCTACATTTTTATAAAAAAAAGTGTTTTCAGATAATTTTTTTAAAATAAAAGTAGATAATTTTTAAAATTTATATTTCAGTCAAGCTATGAATAATATATATAAGCTCTGTGTTTTACATTAAATAAAAATTTGTGACACATGTAATAAAATTTTACCTTTTGGGCATAAACTTTTTATTGAATATAAAATTCAGAACTTATTTCGCAAATATGCAAACCGCAGTTTAATTTAAAAATTCAAAGAAAGTTTCGTATGTTGTTTTGAAAAGACTGATTCATTTAGCTTGGAATTGCCACTAAAAAGTCAGCGAGTTGAAAAATGTTACCATACATTTGTTATGCAATTCATGTTTTTTGCATTCTTTCTAATTTTGGTTTATATGTTCCAAGGGATCTTTTTCTTCCTTTCTTGACTGAAGAAGGATTAACTTTAAAAAAGGATTATAAAAATTAGAAAAAAAATTGCACTTTTTGTAAAAACAGATGTAAATGCGGAAAAAAAGCATTTTTTCTCTCTATATATATATATCGAATTTTTTTTCAAAGTTTATCTTTAAATATTTTCTGCTAGTGCCTGACAAAAACTGAATTAAAAAACTATTTTCATGTATAACTCTTGTGAATTATAAACAAAGACTATTTTGTGAAGAATGGAGAAGTTAAAGGTTTATTTTAATTCTTAGATAAAATATGACATTTGCGCTGTATAAATTTTAAAAATAATAAAATTGTTCATTTTGATAAGCGCATAAATTTTTTTGTTGTGAGTATATGGTCTTGTCAACTTAAAAAAAACAAATTGAATAATTTAAAATATTCTAGTACTTGAAACAAACAAAACAAATACTCGTATGAATAGCTAGAATTGTGTGTAGTAACAAAACTATCATGTTAAATATTTCAAAAAACGTTTAAAATTTTTGGTAGGTTTTTTAAGAGAAAATATATTTTAAAATGCTTAGAAATGAATGAAAAATGTAAGGCACTAACTTTAAGTTGGTTTCATTAAAGTATTAAAATAAATAACTATAGACATTGATTTATACGTTGGCCTTCAACATTCCATCACTCTAGTAGAATAAAAAATGCATACTCTCGTCCAACTTTATGAACAAGAGAAAAATATATATTAACTAGAATGTGGAGAAGAAGGGACCACAGCTCAGGTGTGACCTGGTCACCGGACCGTGATTCTAAATTGAGAAGGGCTTGGGGATGGGAGAGTATTCGAAACTCGTTAACCTTAAGGTACAGTCCAGAGTTCACCTATGTACCACTATGTATATATGTTGTTTGTAATTTATAAGAAGATTAAATACAATTTGCACACGTTCCAACGGCTATTAGTAAAGTGATATTTGGTACACAAAAAATTTAATGCTAAATGACAATTGCTGTTCTGGACCATTACACTCTAGTTCAGTGTACACTTGGTCACAGTTATCATAGATAAAGATATTTATCACTACTGCGTGCAAAATATTGAATCCATCAGTCTCCGTTAATATCTTAGCAATCATTGATAACATGACATCTGTCACAAAAAGGCTGCAAACTAAATGACTGTATTTCTGGATGTCATAAGTTTGTGTTCAGTCCACTCAATCAATAGAGACGTGATTTAATTGTTTCCATCCAGACAATCAGATTATTTCAATGTTAGCCAAAGTTCTGTGTATGTACTGAATTTAAATTTCTCTTGAAACTCGATGACAAGTATATAGTATAATTGAGATGACTGACATAATTAATTTACATCAGAATATTAGCAGAAAATAAGTATTCATGGTGGAGGCATCGTAACCCAGATAATGGTTTCTTTGGAATATCACTTTGTCTAAAGAATTTATTTTGTGATAATAGTAGGATAATTGGGTAATAATTCAGTGAATGATTCCACATTGCAGCCATTTATTCACTTCCTTTTCCATTCTGTATGTGCATGTCATCATGCAGGACTAGCTGGAAAGAGAGGGAAATGCTCTTGTCGTTGTGATCCTTACGAGTTCAAAAATCTTTGAAATGTTCTTTGGCGTAGTATGAATACACGTCTTCTGTCTCTAGGTATTCAGATATATTCTATAGGGGGGCGGAAAGAAAGAACGATTTTCTTAGTTCGTGGTAATTGAGTACTGTATAGAAAAGCTGGATCCAAATCTGAAAACTTATATATCAGATTGTTTTCATACATTACTACCGTCCATGACTTCAATATGACGCTTCTTACAACTTGTGTAAGAAATCCATAATATTTTTTATCTTTATTATGCAATTTTTTTACGTGAATCAATGTATTTGCTCTTTTTCTGGGAAGTTTCGTGTTCTTCAAGATTACAGTCATAATTTTTTTTTTGCAAACATTAGGAGGTAGGTGCAACTAGAACAAATGACAGCATCTCTCTCATACATATCACACACATATCTAAATCCAAATTAATTTCTTCTCACTACATTTTTTAGGTTTCATATCATTCTATAGTTTCGTACAAACTTAAGTGTTCGGAAACTCTTTCCAATTAAAACTGTGCTGTTTCTTCTGCAAAACATGTGACTTAATTTTTTTACTTTGAGTCTTCAATTCTATCTAAAATAAAAAAGCAGTCAAATTTAGCTGAAGCAGGAAAAATAACTAACAAACTAATTTGAAATATTTTCAGTTTTTAAGAAATTTTGCCTTCTATGAAATTTGGAAAAATAATCTGTGATTATATTTGATAAAAAAACTTATTTCGAATCACAATAACCGATTCCGATTTCGATATGATTATTAGTTATCAAACAGAAATTGAATCGATTTTTCTAATGCAATTTTCAGCAGGCGCGCAGCACTTCCACTTTTGGACCTTGCGCCATAAAACCCAACCAACTAATTTTTAGCAGTTATTTATTGATGTATATGCAATATTATTGTAATGATGAAAGAAATTTGGTATAAATTTAAGTTGAACTTTTTAAATTTTAAAGTCATCTTTTAAGAGATTTATAGCATGACTAGAATGTGTGGATTTCTCTCTTACATTTTTCGTTAAGCAGTAGAAGACATTATATATTTATAAAAATTATCATATATTATAAAATTTTACAAATATGTATCAAATTGTATAAACATATAATTTCTTTTTTAGCACAAATCACTCCTCTTTATGGATCTAACTAAACTTATTATAGTGAACATCTCTTCATTAGAAATAAACCTCGGTAAGAAAAAAGCATTTGCCCCTTAACATCGCATTGTTGTAATATTTTTTTAGAAATTAAATTAAGAAATTTATTGCGATCACACAATACTTAACTGCAAAATTTTCATGCAATTTCTGAGGATAATAAAATAACTTAATTCAAATAACATATCAAATTTTTATAAATTTCCTTTATTAATGAAATAAATAATTCATTAATTTAAAAATAATATCTGACGTGAATATTTTCATTTCAATAACATTACATTGAACAATTTAAAACAACTTGAACATTCATAAACTACTTTTATTTAGTAATTTGTAAGTATTCAGAATGTTTTTTATATTGTTCAATATAACGTGTGTTGAAGTTAGGATTATTTTTTTACGGATGAAAAAGTTTATAATTTTGTCCATATAAAAGTGGAAAGGCATAAAATATGTTTTTCACCATTTTCAATTTTCTTCAATCATTTTGAATACATTTTTTAATGGAATTTTCATTATGATTTCAGAATAACATTTGTGTTATGAAAAATGCATATAAGTTGCATAATAACTTTATCAGGACGTTTTTTTTTCATACTTTGCCTAAATAATTTTTGTCATTCTGCTGAATACCTAGAATTATAAACGATGACTTGGTTGTTTTTAGGTAAGAGATATTACATAAATATGTAAATACTATTACGCAATACTTATCTACTACTTCGTACCATAAAAAAAACGTCCGTCATAATATAGAATGCGGGCTTTACATATTTTGTCGGTAACATTTATATGTATCTCAGTATATATATATATATATATATATATATATATATATATATATATATATATATATATATATATATATATATATATAAATTAAATCAAGAGCAGAAATATATGTAACTATTTAACCACCTATCCAGCGCAAAAGCAGGTAAGGAAATGTAAGTCAGGAAAATATTTGGAAATATAAAAATATAAATTGAAATATAAAGAGAACAGATTTAAGACAAAATATGTAAAAATAAAAATAATAGGGAATAGTTCTTGAAAATTTAGATATAAAGGTCAAACTTCCAACTCATTAAATATTCGTATTAACTTACATAAATCCAATGTTAAAAATTACAATAATTTCCTTCTTGAGTTTATAATCACTTTCAGAAACATAACTTTAAAAATGCTATTTTTAGTATTATTGATATTGAATCCAGAATTACGTATTTAAACCCCCCGATGGTATCTTCACCTTGCCGTGGTGGGCGGGCTTGCGTGCTTCTGCAACCCAGAGAGCTATGCCGGCGGTAGCTTAGCTACTGGTAGGATCTCCCATGCCGGACAGGTCTTCGTTGGGTAGGAGCCAGACTAAAAGAGATACCTAGGAGAAGGAAAACTCCGATCCAAACCCACGTAAGGAGCTAAGTCAGCCTTCTACCTTTGGTGCTCCGGTCCACTTGGATAACAGAAGCTGCTAACATTTTTGGAGCACAGATCATCGCTGTGCAGGAGACCAAATTGAAGGGTATCAATTCCCTCAACATTAAGGGATATAATATTTATAGAACTGATAGATCAGACAAGGGTGGAGGAGGACTTGCTTTCCTCATTAGAAATATTAACTATTCGTTTTCGAAGTGGCCACCTAAGATCATTGGCATTTAACAACAAAGAAAAGAAATTTCCAATTTGCGCTAAGTGTTTCAAAAGCCAAGCCACTCCGGATCATATCCTTGAGTGCTTGGGACTCGATAAAGAAGATCTTCTGGAGCGACCATTTTTGGTCATTGATTTCCTGAGAGTGTATAATATCATGGACTTGGTCTAGCGCTGCTAGACAACAGGGATCAGCAACAACAACAACACGTATTTAAAAAAATAGATTTATTGTCGAT
Organism: Latrodectus hesperus; assembly: GCA_037975125.1. NCBI lineage: Eukaryota > Metazoa > Arthropoda > Arachnida > Araneae > Theridiidae > Latrodectus > Latrodectus hesperus. The sequence goes on from CM075857.1 coordinate 28,803,300, forward strand.
CTTTAAACTCTTTCACTTTTTGGACTTAACGAATTGTTTAATGGTAAAGTTATTAACTATAAAAATAGCAATTCATTTTTATTGTTATATTCAAATAATTATAAAACTAGAAGAATTAAAAGAGGTGGAAGCAAAATAAATTAATTATATAAAAAAGAAAATTAAAGATAATTTTGTATTTTATTTAGAAATATTATTTACGAATTTGATTCTTCTTTTCCTACTAATTTTTTTCTGGTTACCTTTATGAATTTTACCAAAAGTGATTGTAAATTTTCATTCTCTAGCTTGGAAGATATTCATTTTAATAATTTCATTTTAAAACCCTATTTTAAGATATATATATATAAATATAGATGGTTGTGTGGCCAATAGCTCTTATATCTAAATAAATGGACTGTATGATTTTAGTATTTAAAAAAATTCTTTATTTTTCGTAGCTGATTCATCTCACTCATTTTACAACTGCTCTTCTCAAAAGCAGTATTTCAACTGCCTCCTCTCTCGCAACTTTTTTGTTTTTTTTTTCTCACATACAAAGATGGCGCTGCTGTCACAGCACTTCATGGGTATGAAACAATAGATATAATAAAATTAAAACTAAGAGAAATTTTAAATTTTATTATTTTCCAATTAATTTCCAACATTCTAATAATGATAAAATTATTTTCAATAATTTGTTTAATGATTCATACGGTTTTTTTTTTCATTAAAAAACTTTATTAAATTAGCATTCTCCTATGATTTTACCTTTGGACGCAGAATTTTTAACTATTACAAATTTTGTAAGAATATAACCTCTTCAAGAAACCGCTAATTGCTTTTGCTCTGATTTTGAATAAAAAATTTTTGTTAATCCAGAATATGGACACATTATTGCAGGTGATATCAATATTGTTAAGGACACTAATCTTAGGGAAAGTATTAGCAAGGGTACTAAATACAGACCAATTTTTCATTTAAACAATTTTAAAGTTTTTAGTGTTATTTTAAATAATATTCATGTCTTAGCTTTCAAAATTTTAAATTTATATAGTACACCCATTGAATTTTTTACAGAATGGCAACATAAATTTTTAAAAAATTAAAAATTTAATTTTAGATAACAATTTATCATTTCCTGGATTAAAGTTTTTTTCATTTAAAATCTGATATCAAAGATCTAAAAGATACTCTTTTATAATTATACCTATAGATAAAGCATTTAATAACTATGCAGTTTGTTGTATCAATGTTTATCTGCAATTGCTGGATAAAGAAACATTAAACTCTAATACTTATAAATTTTTAAGCACTAATAATTTTTAAGCAGTCAATGTTATTTAGAAAACATTTTGTGTATATATAAAACTTTAAATATTGAAAATTATAATTTAGATTTTCCTTATTTAACTGTTTCCTAAGTTTCATTAAAAAAAAACTTTTAAAATTTCTATACATTACCTTTGGTACCAAATCATACATGAACAAACCAGGTATTAATTTTGCTAAGCTACTAAACTTGATTATCAATAGCACTATTATTTATTAATGTTTATCTGCAATTGCTGGATAAAGAAACATTAAACTCTAATACTTATAAATTTTTAAGCACTAATAATTTTTAAGCAGTCAATGTTATTTAGAAAAAATTTTGTGTATATATAAAACTTTAAATATTGAAAATTATAATTTAGATTTTCCTTATTTAACTGTTCCCTAAGTTTCATTAAAAAAAACTTTTAAAATTTCTATACATTACCTTTGGTACCAAATCATACATGAACAAACCAGGTATTAATTTTGCTAAGCTACTAAACTTGATTATTAATAGCACTATTATTTATTAATGTTTATCTGCAATTGCTGGATAAAGAAACATTAAACTCTAATACTTATAAATTTTTAAGCACTAATAATTTTTAAGCAGTCAATGTTATTTAGAAAAAATTTTGTGTATATATAAAACTTTAAATATTGAAAATTATAATTTAGATTTTCCTTATTTAACTGTTTCCTAAGTTTCATTAAAAAAAAACTTTTAAAATTTCTATACATTACCTTTGGTACCAAATCATACATGAACAAACCAGGTATTAATTTTGCTAAGCTACTAAACTTGATTATTAATAGCACTATTATTTATTAATGTTTATCTGCAATTGCTGGATAAAGAAACATTAAACTCTAATACTTATAAATTTTTAAGCACTAATAATTTTTAAGCAGTCAATGTTATTTAGAAAAAATTTTGTGTATATATAAAACTTTAAATATTGAAAATTATAATTTAGATTTTCCTTATTTAACTGTTTCCTAAGTTTCATTAAAAAAAACTTTTAAAATTTCTATACATTACCTTTGGTACCAAATCATACATGAACAAACCAGGTATTAATTTTGCTAAGCTACTAAACTTGATTATTAATAGCACTATTCAGGATAAAGTAACACGGATAAAAAATAATGAACCAATTTTGGAATTTTTTCAAATAATAGTATTTTGATATTGGTTCCTTTGGTTTTAAGGATTTATTTACAAGTATACCTTTAAATAAACTAAGGGATGTTTTAAATATATTCATTACTGTGAATATATAAGCATTTGCCTAACATTGATTGTGATTTTTGGAACAGTTTAGTCAAATTCTGCATTCTTAATAATTTTATTTAAAATGAAGGAAAAATTTTTTTTCAAAATTTTGGTATACCATGGTTCAAATATATGGTTTGGTATATATGGGCTCAAAATTTTCCAGTTTATTTGCCAATTTACTTTTACATCGTTATGAAAAAAATATTTTTCATTTCCTTTCTGCATTTCTTTATATTGATGATTTTATTATTTTTAATAGGTCTTAATTTGAAGCATATATTGGAAGTATTTATCCAAAGGAGTTAATTCCTATAAAAACTTACACATTAATAGCCTTAATTCTGAATTTTTAGATTTGGATATTAAGGTTGATTTGACTTACATTGACATTTATGAACAAAACAAACACATATAATTTAAAGTAAACAAATTGATATTTTGGAAAAATCTCTCTTAAAATCTATAGAAATGTTGTGATTAGTGAAATAAACCGCATTTATAGTACATGCAACAATATTAAAAATAAAAGAAAATAGAAAATACGTTTAATTCTGATACTTAAAAACAATAAAATTCTCCTTAAATTTACTTTAAAATATGTAGGAAGTAAGTAATCACTTATAAAAGTAATGTGTAGTTTTTAAAACAAAAGCTTGAAATTCTTATAAGAATCCTGGAAAAAAACCTACAATTACATTTTTAAACAACATTATTTTATAAATTTAAATTGCATAAGGATATATATATATATATATATATATATATATATATATATATATATATATATATATATATATATATATATATATAACTATCAATAGAAAAAATATTTTAAATTCATGGCCACAGATCTATCTCATTAAGGTTTACATTTGGATTTTGAATTGCTGATTTGGTTTCTATAACATTTTGCCACTTGAATTTTTGCTAATTTGTTCAAGTTTTATAATTAGAATTTTTAATATTTGAAATTTTAAATAGCAGACACTCTTCGGAGCAATTGCGCGAATTTTTTAGATCCTTTACTCGTTGGATGTCAGAAAAGAGTGTTTGTATTTCTTATGCATAGTTGACCATATCCCAGCTGAAGAAGGCATGGTCTGTAAGCTTCTTATTATTTTTTGATATGTCTTAAGTCTATTTGCTTTATATTTCAATTTTTATTTTTGTATTTCTAATTATATATATATATATATATATATATATATATATATATATATATTGACAAACTTGAAGCCGAATGCCTTGAAATTCGTTCGTCAGCGCAATTAACATATTGGGCTTTTATGTTAATAAATAGGTTTACAATCCAATTAAAACTAGCGGACCTGGTCATTCTCCTTTGTATGCAGAACCTGATTATTAAAAAATTACTGATTAAATAAAAGAGTAACTTTAAGTAATTTAAAATGTTTAAAAATTACAATCAACTACTTATCACATAATACGGCACAGATGTCGTATAATCCAGGATGCCAAATTCTGAATATTTTTGGCGATGAAAAAGTTTTGCCAAGATGACGTATTGTGACGTACGGGATGACGTAAATAGTAGGGTTGCTAAAATAGAATTTTCTGAATAATTCTGATAGGTTTTCAAATCAAGGACGTCATAAGACCTAAGTTGCCAGGTGCATAAGAAAATCCGCCAAAAAAATCACGAAACTCAGAATTTGGCATCGTGGATTGTATGGCACCTGTGCCTATAATGCGATTATCCAAAATCAAAAGTATACGTTTTTTCAAATTAATTTCAAAACTGCCTTTTAATTGTTAGTTCAAAGAAATTAATAATGTTTGTAGCATTTCGGCATGACTTAAATTTTTTAGTTTAAAATTATTGGCAAATATTATAGGCTTGGGCTTAAAGGTGT